>JAODUP010000120.1:60000-340000 GCA_025642065.1 Paralvinella palmiformis | reverse complement strand
CCATGTTTTGTGCACGAGGTAGGCTAAATGGGCCGAGCGACCTCCAAAGGTAGTGAGACGAAGTGAAAGACGAAACAGCCTTCAGATATGCCCACGCCAGGATTCGAACACTTTATGTTTACATCCTGTGTGTGTGTGCGTCTGTGTGTGTGTGTGGTGGCACCAGAAACCACCAAAAGTCACGTCGTACGAGATGATGAAATTCGTCGAAACAAAAGCCTTCCTTACGATCTCAATGGCTTATCGTTCTCTGACAGCCATTCTAGCTCTTACTGATGAAGGTAGGTTTGAAGAAGAAGAAAACTAAATTTATTCTTCC
Organism: Paralvinella palmiformis; assembly: GCA_025642065.1. Lineage (NCBI taxonomy): Eukaryota > Metazoa > Annelida > Polychaeta > Terebellida > Alvinellidae > Paralvinella > Paralvinella palmiformis. The sequence goes on along the minus strand of JAODUP010000120.1, from coordinate 339,681 downwards.
GTTTCGTTTTAATGGCGTTGGTGTATTTTTCTGGGGGGGGGGGGGGGTCGTCTTGGGGGGAATCGTGGTTTTTATCAATAAGTTTTTACAAGATTCAGATAGTTAATATTACGATATCAGTCTCATTCACGAGAGCTTAGTTTCTGTAAAATACCACGTAAGGTTCACTTCTTAATTAAAGCGAGATAACAAAAAAATATCAATGTGCCGAAGACGTGTGACAGTCTCAGCATACATCTTGATAACATCCAATGACACTCGATATTAGCACCTGTTGTGTCGTAATACAAATTAGCCAGACAGGTGTTAATATTTATTATCACTGATAGCTGATGCGCCTGTGTCCATGTTGTAACCCTTGTAACATATAATGGGTCATATCCATAAATTTGTGACAAACATGAAAATTTGATAATATATATATATATATATATATATATATATACTATCCCCATTCCTCATTAAACTGGACTCTCCTAAAATCTACGCATCACTAGGTAATGGGGAGTGACTGTAACGCCATGTTTTGGAAAAACAGATTGAACAACAGTCACGTGTTCGAAACCGAAACTATCATAACGTTTTTAGCCAGCTAAAATCTCGGCTCGAAAATACTGGGAGATCACCAATATCTTAATCGGAAATGCTGCTTCACTGAGTTAAATATCGGATTTTCTGAGGGCATAAAATACTTGGGCAGTGACCAGTCTCGGAGAATGTCGCATTTATCTATCTATACTACTGTCCCTTGACCACTAATAGGGAGGAAGAACAGGTAGGGCACACACACATGCGCGCGCACACGCACGCACGCACGCATGCACAACGCACAGAGAGGAAGAGAGAGAAGGGGAGAGAGAGGTCTTATAACATGCATAAATCTGCTGTATACTGCCCAGAACATATCTTTATCCAGAGGCGTCACGCTATATTTGACAGCAGTCCAGCAAGGTGCTCATCAGCATGAACCTGGTGCATCACCTCTACTCGAAAATATTTTGAACATTTAGATACAAGATGATCGGTAGAAGCTGTTTGAAATGTATAATGACAAGTCTATGTACAACTCTCTCTCTCTCTCTCTCTCTATATATATATATATATATATATATATTGTGTGTGTGTGTGTGTGTGTGTGTGTGTGTGTGTGTGTGTGTGTGTGTGTGTTTTAGGGTACATATAAAGAGGCAACAGACACAGAGCATCAACATATCTAAACATCCTTCGAGGCCTACCTCCATAAATCTAAATACAAATACAACTATACATACATTAATTTAAATAAAATGTTCCATACCTCCACATATTGGATAGAATGTGAGTATACTCAAGCTTTCTGGTTAAACACATGTGGAACCAGCTATTCTCTTTTCTCCCATCTGTCCGTCTCTCACAATTTCAAAATAAATTCATATATTATATATATTATATTTATATATATATATATATATATATATATATATATATATATATATATATATATATATATATATATAACACAGATTCATGATGACGATGATTGGTGTTTTACGGCCACTTTTGTGCACGTGGTAGGCTAAATGGGCCGAGCGGCCTCCGAAGGTAATGAAGCGAAGTCGAAGATGAAACACCCTTCAGATATGCCCATGCCGAGATTCGAACTCGGGTGGTGGTGATGTGTGGTCCAACTTGCTACCAACTAGACTACGGAGGTGCTCCGTTTGGCATTAGAAAGTTCGAATAAAGTTTTAGATAGTTTCTCCAAATTAGCAGGTGGCGTTTTATTTTATACTCGGTAAGTTCTAATACTCAAGCTAATAATGTCCAAATATGTCAGATGATATATTTGTTCAAAAATGGTTGATTAGGTTTATTGATTATGTTAAAACAAAATCCCACAGTAAATGAACAGTTTACTCTAAGGTGTGTAATGCATATAAAAGTAACTCAAAATCACAATAGTATTCACGAACAATACATTATAACAAAATACAATCAAATAATCCAAATTACTAGAGGGCTGTCACTATGGCTTTCTCAAATGCCAAATTGTACGGCGGGGAGGTGAAAAGAAACGCGCCCATCAGTCTGACGTCATCGTGCACAAGGTTCACGTAGCCGTATCCAGGTTGAGTCAGGTCACAGATGCTCTGACTTAGTTCTTGCCCCCGAGCTCAACTTTCGATTCGGTACATAAATCTGACATATGGATAAATGTTTAACGTTACAATACCACAAAACAATTCCGATGAGGAATTTCACTACGTAGTTTTCTTTTGGCCATTTTAGTAAGATATGACGCTGTTTAAACCAATCTCTTATAATATACAACTTAATTACACTTGGCTGGCGCTTGATTAAATCGTCATAACCGAGTCATACAAACAGCTCGCGTACTGTAACATCGTAGTCTTCAATGGTACCCCAGTCTGTGTTTGGCTTCAAATGACGGCGTCCACACACAAGTTAAAGTCGATTCATGGGCTCTTTGAACTGGATCAAATTTTAAATATACGGTTGATCGCGTTCATACTATAGTTTTAAGAATTTAAAGGTCACGGGAAAAGGTTTCCCAAATGAGTCAAAATGTCAGTGTTATTGATTAAAATCGATTTCAATCAGAGATATAGTCCAATTAAATTGTTCCCAGAAATAAAGTTACAGTGCTTTTAAAACTTGCTTTGCTAGCATTTCACATCCCACAGCTTTAATCGAGAATCTTCGGAGTGTGACGTCATATTTGACCAACTTAGACGACAAACACTCGCCATGGCCTTGTTTAACCTGTGTTACCTTTTCTATATTGTCTTTATTAAATGTATAAAATGGTGTATTGTGCCGGATATAATTGTGATAAGGGATATGCCAGTGGATGGAGTATGCATCCTTCACCCCTCGCCCCTCCTGGGGCATAGGTCGTTGACCACAGTCTTCCAAAGTCTTCTGTCCTGGGCTTTCTTTTCAAGCTCCCTCCAACTGTACCCTGTCCTCTTTATGTCTGTCATGAGATCCTTTCTCCACGTATTTCTTGGAGGTCCTCTTTTTTTCTTTCCTTGTTGGTTCCATATTAGGGCCTGCCTGGTGATAGTTGATGCTGGTTTCCGGATTGTGTGACCAATCCACCCTATCGTCTCCTACTGATCTCATTTCCAGCATTCCGTTGGTGTGTTTTCTCTCACAAGTCGCTGTTACTGATGGTGTTTGGCCAACGAATCTGGATGATTCTTCTCAGGCAGTTATTGATAAAGGTGGTGGTGTTAGTTGTACTCCATATCTCTGCTCCGTGCAGTAGTAGAGACTTCACGTTGGAGTTAAACAGGCGTATCTTTGTGTGTAATGACAACGCTTTGAAGCTCCAGATGGTCTTGAGCTGTATAAATCCTCATCTAGCCTTGCCAATCATTGCCTTAACATCCGCATCTGTACCACCATGTTTATTGATTATACTACCCAGATACGTGAAGGTCTCTATCTCGTCAGTTTCATTTCCTTCCAATTTGACTGGCTCCATGATGACTGCATTTACCTTGACGACTTATGTCTTGCGTTTATGTATATTTAAGGCTAATCGTGAAGAGAAGGCTGCCAGTTCACTTGTCTTCTCCCGCATCTGTTAATGGCTGTGGAACAACAGTGCCAGGTCGTCGGCAAAGTCCAGGTCTCCAAGTTGCATATTTAGTGTCCACTGGATTCCATTTCTTCTCTTCTTTGTGCATGTCTTCATAATCCAGTCGATGACCAGAAGGAAGAGGAATGGGGACAACAAACAACCTTGTCTAACTCCAGTCTTCACTTCGAAATGCTTGGTTAGTTCTCCACCATGTTATTACTCTGCAGCCTGTTCCTTCGTAGCTGTTCTTAATCAAGCTGACCAGTTTGGTTGGTATGCCGTAATATCTTAGCTGTTTCCATAGTGTATCCTTGTTTATACTGTCAAACGCCTTTTCGTGTAGAGTGGGGAGTCTCATTCCAAGGATTGCTCTACTATGATGCATGGTGCAATCTGATCAATGCATGATCTGTTTGGACAGAATCCATCTTGTTGATCTCTCAGCCATGGATCAATTTCACCTTTCATTATTTCCAAGATTACTCTGTTGAAGACTTTCCCACGCACTGACAGAAGTGTGATTCCTCTGTAGTTGGAACAGTTGCTGAGGTTTCCTTTCTTGGGGAGTTTTATGAGGTATCCTTCTCTCCAGTCTGATGACACTTCTTTTTCCCAAATCTCAATAAAAAGAGGGTACAATAGTTCCACAGACGCGTCAATGTCTGTCGTGAGTGCTTCTGTTGGGATATCATCCAGTCCTGTTGCTTTATAGTTCTTCTGGTCCTTTATGGCTCTGCTGATTTCTTCCTTGGTAGGCTTGTCACATTTGATGGATAGATTCACTATTGCTGGTTGTATGTCTGGGGGGGGGGAGGTCCAGTGTACCATGTCTATTCAGCAGTTCTTCAAAATGTTCAGCCCATCTGAGTTGTTGCTCAGTTCCCGTGATGTTTCTTCCTTGTTTGTCTTTAACAGGTCGTTCTGGCTTGCTATCCTTGCTTGCTAGTTTCTTGGTAGTGTCATACAGCTGTCTCATGTTTCCGCTATCTGCAGATTGTTCTGCTTCTTTTGCCAGACTGTTGATGTAGTTTTGTTTGTCCATTGTTACACCATTCCTTACCTCTCTGTTGGCCTTTGTGTGATCGTCATGTGCCTGTGCCTTTGTCGCTCGTGTTCGACTGTTGTTTATTGCTAATTTCTTCTTCCGCAGCCAAATCCTGCGCTAGGTTTATGCTGTGATTCCACTCTTTCTGTTGCGTCTTCTTCAGGCCAACGACTTCTTGGCAATTTGATGTCAGTATCTCTTTGATGTTCTGCCACAGGCTGTTCAGGTCTGGTTCTTCTTCTTCGTACTGCTCTTGTAACACCTTTTCTTTGAAATGATCAGGTGATACCCATGTGGTCTTGTATATCCTTTTATGGTAATGTTGTTCATTGCATATATGCCCGCAAATCTCTCAGAAGATGTCATTCCAACCATATTCGACAAACTGGGTCATGCTAAGTCCAAACAAATCAGCCTTTTGGTGGAGAAACTGAATAGAAAACGGGTATGTATGAGCGATAATAGGGTAATATTGGAAGCAAATTATTGGATGTTCACCAGTTCACGCATTCGTGAATAAAGTAAAATTCATTTATTCGCAAAAAACATTAATTTACTCAAAGCTTCTTATGGCTGTGTATTTTAGACACTAAGAAACTGTTAAAATAGTAGGTGTTCCACCGAGGGCGGCACATTCCTGTATAGGCCACATATAGGAGAGCCACATGCATCCACAGGGCTCCCGTGTATCTATAAATATCACTTTTTAAAATGACGTTATGTGATAGCAGGAGGAAAATATTCGCATTCAGGCCCAGTGTGTTGGCTTATCAATTACGCTGATACCAACACAAACAAATACAATCCAACTCTTGTTGTGGACCTGGATCGGGTGTCGACGGCACAGGTGGCCGCTCTAGATGCACGTCTGTACTTAATTACTGCAGCTAATTCCTCACAATTAATACTGTTTGTAACCCTTTTCGCGAGTGGTTCAAAGTTGTAGGGCTTGATATCCTTGAAAATATCAAAACTTTCGTCGGAATCTGACACTTTGCCTGTCAATTGGTCAAAACGTCTGTAAACAAAGCTGTGGCACTACGTGATGTTTGGCAAAGATGACGTCAAACGATAATCCCTAGTGAGTGTAGTACGCACTAGTAATGGCTCGTGTAATTTCGGAAATTAAGGCTTTAGGGAATATTTTATTGGATATATGATAGCTGGCGATTAGAATTGTTTTGAGTGTGGTAGTACATCTGATAGAGAATAAAATAATTGTTTGTTACCTTATATTTACTTCGAAATGTGAAATTTCTTTTCCCGTCACCTTTAAAATGAAAGTTAGCTGTTCCTCTAAGTTCGAATTTTTGCACATTATAACAACAAATTATGTATAAAACGTGCATTATAAGATGTATAACATAAAGGTTATGTTATGATGATGATAAAAGGATGACGACGATGATGATGATGATGATAACAAGAACAACAACTTAGCAGAAGAATGTTCATTTTCTCATAATAGTCAACATTGTTTTAAATTATCCGCGATTATAAATATCATTTCTTAATTTTACTATAAAATACGAAAATACGATGAAACGACGAAGTCAGTAACGCTAATATAATCTACGGCTTAATTAACGCTTAAAACAACCAATCGTTAGGGAATGGGCTATTTTAAAGAACCTACAAAGCGGTTCAGGTGCTCAGTCAAATGATAGACAGCCGACCATCTCTTAAAACAGGTGGTCATGAGGACGAATTTCCATGTGATGTTTTCTGAGTTGTCGGGAAGGTGTCTCCTGAAAGTAATCATTAAGTTTAGCACTGATTAGTTGGGGGGGGGGGGGGGCATACTAAACAGATGTCAAGGACGAAATGTGGCGGCATTAGAAAAGCTACGATGGTTGCCTATAATGAAAGCCAGGTTGGTCAGCTTTTACAACTTTACAGTCGGTGATGGTGATAATAGATGGCGCTAATTTGTGTAATTATACCGTGTAGCCATCAGGGCCACCTTCTAAAGAAATAAAGAAGAAATTGGTCCCTGACAATATTTTTGCTACTAATTTAATATTTGATATGGTGCTGTCTAGTTTTGTTGTATTTGTTTTCCTGTGTCCGTGTACTTCGACGATTGTTTTCTCGTTGTGAAGTTCGGTCCATAATGGCAGCTTACGGGAAACCGAAGAAAAAATACAACTGGCTCCGTTGCAATCAGGTAGCTGCTATAACACTGAGACAAGAGTACAGAGACTTGGAAATAATAACAAAATATTTTATTCTTACATATTAGATGCGTAGAAGATAATGCGTCTTTAACGACAACTTTATCAACCATATTGAATATTTGGTTGATAACTGATGAATATTGGTAAAAGTGCATAAAAGCAGCTGGACTTTATGCCGATTTGTGATCGTGGTGCCATCCAATACGACAGGTACATCGGTTCAGTGATATCACTCTCTGTAGCTCCCCGTAATAATAATAATAATGTATATTTAATAAAGCGCCCTTACTAGCAGGAGCCATTCAAAGGCGCTGTACAAATAATATGTAATATAATAATACCCCAAATAATGTCTAAAAACCCTGTAATGATTTAAAAGATAATAATTATTTATCTGTGAAAGCGACCTTAAATAGGTGTGTTTTTAGAAGAGACTTAAAATTTCCAAGAGTCGACGCATTTCTAATATTTGCCGGCAACTTATTCCACAAAGTGGGGGCTGCAACACTAAATGCACAATCACCATATGACTTGAGCTGAGACACTGGCACCTGCAATAGTATCTGACTGGATGACCCGAGTTTTCGGGATAACTTTCTAATGGAAACCAGTTCACACAGGTATTCTGGCGCCATATCATTAATAGATTTATAAGTTATTAACAGAATCTTAAAATGGATACGCTGTCTAACAGGTAGCCAATGTAGTTTTTGAAGAATTGGGGTGATATGATCATATTTTCTAGTATTTGTTACAATGCGAGCTGCACTATTCTGAATTCGCCGAAGGCGATTAATGTTATAATCAGATATGCCATATGACAGGGAGTTACAATAGTCTATACGAGATGTAACAAAGGCACGAACTACAGTTACAAGTGATTCATGTGTCAATAATGTTTTTAAACAGTGGATGTTCTTAAGATGGTAGTAGGCAGCTCGGCATACTGATGTGATATGTTCATGCATGTTAATACATTGGTCAAAAATAACCCCTAGATTTTTTACTGACCCATTAGGGGTAATCGAAGATTCACCAATCTGTAATGCTGGTGTCTTTAGGGATTTAACACAATGTGGTGATGCCAAATATAAAATATTTGTTTTATTATCATTTAGTTTTAGAAGATTTTGAGTCATCCATAGCCGAATATCAGCAATACAATGTTCTAAATTCTTCAAGGAAGAGGAGAAATTTAACTCATTGTCAGGATCCAGTGATATATACAGCTGTGTGTCATCAGCATACAAGTGATATTTAACCCCATATCGCTGCGCAATGATCCCAAGACGACGGGTATACATTGTGAAAACTAGAGGACCAAGAACTGAACCCTGTGGTACACCAGATAACAAAAACTGAATGTCAGATAAAATACCATGAACAGACACTCTCTGGGAGCGTTGTTCCAGATAGGATCTAAACCATTCAAGTACTCTACCTGACAGACAAAACATGTCTTTTAACCCAGAGAAAAGTACATTATGGTTAACTGTATCAAATGCAGCAGACAGGTCCAGAAGAACAAGTATTATTGGCTTACCTTGATCAATTGACATCATAATATAATTTTTCACTCGAAGCAAAGGCTGTTTCAGTGCTGTGACCACTTTTATAGGCAGAATGTAGTGATTCATTAAGGTTATTATTGATTAAATATTTGTTTAGATGGAAAGCAACTGCCTTTTCTATAACTTTAGATAAAAATGTAAGATTTGAAACAGGTCTGTAATTACGTCACTTACGTTAGTGTTCAATGTGAGCTTCGGTGGCCTAGGGGTCAATCACCCGGCACTTGGTGCCAAGGGTCACAAGTTTGATCCCAGCAAGAGGTTGAAACTTTTCCAGAGATTAATTTATCGGCTCACAACATCGTGGGTGGCTGACCACGTTAAATGGCGCTGCCGTCTCCACTGAATTATTTAACACAAAGGGGGGCGTTAAGACCCCCTGATGACGTAAAACACTGGCAGTGACCACCCTCAAGGTATTTCCGCTCCATCTTTCCGTACTGCTCCACTGTGAGTCGTGGGGGATGAGTTTCTTAACCACTCCAACATAGAGGCTGTGCTGATTAAGCGACAGCCTGGGGATTCTCCCCGAAACGCAAAACAACGTTAGTGTTCAATGGCTGTCTCCAATGGGTCTCCTCTACCTCAAATGTCAAGAGAGAGAGAGAGAGAGAGAGAGAGAGAGAGAGAGAGAGAGAGAGTTAGTGTTCATATCTGTTGATTGACCCGTTGTGACTAAACGATATCGTGCCAGTGGGGTACCATATTTTCCCGACCGAATATATGAACGCATCAAAGAGTATGAAGTGCATGGCATCTGTGCAGATTGGTGTCCCTACTCCCGACCTAAGCTGGACTGACCTCACAAACCCAGAGAGAGAGAGAGAGAGAGAGAGAGAGAGAGAGAGAGAGAGAGAGAATGACTCAAGATCTTACACAGCTATGCACGTCGTATTTAACGATGAGAGCATTTATTCCTATTGCATAGAAAAGACGTCCCGGTTAGAAATCGCAGACATGTTTTCGACAAGGTCACGATGAAGAACCTGCATGTCTAGAGGCTATAAGCTCGTGATGACGGGATCATTTTCCGATGTTTATCGGCAGAAATGTCGATCGGCATCTGTATTTGTAGATCACCGCAAGACAACTTTTACTGGAAGATTTCAGGACACATTTCTGTATCGAGATTATAATGAAATTACTCGCTCCGGTAAACCTGAATTTTGTGTAACGTTAAGAAATCGTGCATACGGACTGAACTGGCGTGCTATGCCTCGTTTTATGAACCCTATTGCGAATCTCTGATCTGAAATGACTAACATCATGAATGATAGCGTTGCTCATTCTAGGTTGTTTACAGAATTAGGCATAACGCAAACGGTGCGTGGCAAGCTGCGCTAGTACAAACAACGAAACACCCCATGCATATGCTACATCAATTTAATACAACGCACGCGCTGAATTGTAGCTTTTCATCGAAATTAAGCAAAACGCCTCAACTTTCTTCTAACATTCAAATACACTTCTAAGATCCGAATTGGCGCATTATGCTTATTGTACACTATACATGCTTTATAGTGTATTTATATTGGGCTGATTCCATTACTAAAAAGAGTTAATATATAGATAAGCTGCTAATATTCGATCATTCAATTATAAAACCAGAGGCACAAATATAAATGCTGTCTTAATTTACTTTCCAAAGTGAAAAAAATCCAAATTTATTTTCCAATTCTTAATAACAGAATGTGGATTAGCTTAAAATGTGTGATGAATTAAGTAACTTTTTAAAACCTGCATGACTTCTTATTTCGTCATATTTAAAAAAAATCTTTGCTGTCATATTATTATTAATATTGTGGTCAGTGGACTGCGCTCCATGACGTCCAATCAGGTTTAGAATCCCAGTATTACGTACTGGTATTTGTGGGATGTTTCATTCGATAGACCCCCCCTCCATGAACGATATGTTTATTTCTCATAACCGTACCTAAGACAATAATTATAACACATGGCAAATATATATTCGATCAATTGACTTTATCGATCAGTTTTAGATCAATTATCATGCCAAATGTAAAACCATCAGCTTTCAGAGATCATTTGTTTCTAAACGTAGTTAAAAATTATTTGTTCCGACATTAAAATATTTATTTAAAAACAAACAGATGGTAGCATTTGCCTTCTATAGTCACTTACAAAACAATTTATAGAAACCCTGATATATTAATGAGGTCGTTATGTCGTATATGCACTATACATAAGTTGACATAACCGCGATAACGATCACACAGGCCAAATAGTATACTGAAATAGGTGTAATAATATTAATATTATTATTATTAATTTACTAGTAAATATCATCGCTTCTAATGTGAACATCGTAAAATAGAAAGAAATAACCTTCTGCTTAGTATCCATATTGTTACTCAGGATAGCGGAATGTTTATACTTTATTTAATTAAGTCCTACCCCGCCTTTGACTTTAGTTATACTATCTCTTATGAAGGCAATAATGGTTTGTTGTTGCCGAGATTGACTGCCACCTACCGAATACTGACGACACGAAGAAGTTGGTACTATTTCCGGTCGTAGAGGTTTTTGATATGTGAAATATTTTGGAATGAACACTATATTGTAAATATTATGTCGAACGCGATGATTGACTCTTTTCTATTGCATTGTCAGTTCTACACCAATTTAGTAAGTTATAACGCACTTGTTTCGTTTGATTTTCTAACGAATATATAAAATGTTATGCTTACTTTTACCTTATTTGTTGACAACTTTAATCTTTTTTAATTTAACGTGTCGTGGCGTGTCACTATCGTGACCATCACCATGGCCATGGCCATGGGCATGCTAAGATGCTTAAGTCATATGTTGTTGATTTACTATTGGCCTAAACCTAAGACCTACTACATCTATTTTACATATATCTACCCATCACTGACTGACTGAGTCACCTGAATTTGATCAATTCTCTCCTCTCACTCTGAGCATAATCATAATGACTAAATCATAATGAGGTGTTCTATGACTATCATATGACGTGTGGTCCCAGGTCTGTAGATAGTAGAGTGTAGTGTAGATGTTTACTCGCGTCTATTGACTAGTCAGAGTGAAAGCCAAATTAGTAGAAATGCTGATCAGTTTCTAAATACAGGTCGAGTCTTGAGAGCCTGGTGCCAATGATTATGATGGATTAAGACTTAAGTGGTTAATCACATACATAGAGACATAGACTATCATGTAGATAAATGTTTGCTGATATTTTGTTTGGTTACCCTACTCGTCTACTGAATATTAGTAGTTATTAGCTTTAAAAATTATTTATTTTATGATGATGTTTTACGGCCACTTTTCTGCACATGATAGACTAAATGGGCCAAGTGACCTCCAAAGGTAATGAAGCAAAGTCAAATATGAAACAACGTTCAGATATGCCCAAGCCAAGATTCGAACACGGGTGGTAGTGATCTGTGATCCAACACGCTACCGTTAGACCATGGAGGCGCTCCTGTTGATTTTATGAGTTATTCATGAATTATAATTCATGTACATTATAATACAAAGATATAAAACTAAACTTATAGTACATTAAATGAATATTAAGGATAACACACTTACTGTGAATACTTATTTTCATTATGGTTCTCAAAAAGTTTAAGAACATCAGAAGTTTCAAATAGCACAAATGACTGCATGCATTATGAAATTTAGAGACTAGATGTAATAAATTATAACTAAATTGTTAATTTCATAAGCAGGAAATACATGTACAGATAATAATGACAATATTGATCCAGTAACTTGTAATTGACATTTGTGTTATATCCACTGGATTATAATGATGACTGACCATTTGATGTTGTAATTTCATATTTTATTCATGCAGCTATAGTGTGGCCCCATTATATATAACATGGACCAGTATAATACATAATTGACTATAATATGGTCAGACCTTGGACCACAATTTACCAGATCCATGATATTGCATTTTTGAGAAATTGCATGAAATCTCCCACTGACTAATACAAATTTTCAAATTAATTTGAATGCGTCTTGTAATTTACACATAAAAATATAGACAACAGCCACAAATTACCCACTAGTAGATTTACTTACTTGTGCACATGCACCTATGAACATTCATTTATTGTTCCATATGTTTGCTACTTTCATCTGAAAAAACATGCACTATTTCTTGCAGATGAATATCATCAATCAAACATTGCTGTTACCTTTCGCACAATTTTACAGAAATTTTTTATTTATAAATCACACAAAATATAATATATTTAATTTGAACATATATTTAATAAATATACTTTCAAATTAAATTTAATAGGTAAAACTATATAACATAATAGATACTGTATATACTCATGTACAACTTAAGGAAATAATACTAGAATTTATTAAAGGGTATGTGTCAGCAAAAACTCGACTTTTGAAAACATATTCAGTCTAATTAGTTGTTCCCCAATCTATCATTGACAGTTATCAAATTGGAAAAACCATAAATTAAATTTAAAAATCACAAGTTTCTATGGAAACACCCGACATCTCCGGAAACACCCGCAGTATGTTGTGATGTAGATCGTTCCAATAAACCACAAAATCTCACTGTTAATCCACCATAATGTCCAATTTCTCTGAATCTTTGGATGGCTACTATTCGATCTGATGTGGATTAGTATGAAGAAGAGTTCGTCACTCACACAACATGATCCGAAGAAGAAACATTGTGACGGAAACGATGGAGACCAAAATTGTCGGAGACTGTTAGCGGCAGCAGGCTTGTTCGTCGACACAACTGAGTTCGGAGTTGGAAACACGTACCGGTTCGTTCAGTTATACACATCTAGTATATTCTAAGTCTCTTTAAAATGGTTAACAACCATCATTCGTGTATCTAGTATGTCATCATCATTCTTTATGTTGTAAATACATAAGAGAAAAGAACTGTTTACCGGGCAATAATAAGTTACTGTAAGCGGCCACACGCAACTTGACAGCTCAGTTGTCATTGTTATGATTGTACTCGGTAGGAAGTAGAGTAAGCCTATAGTCTATAGATATTCCAACACCACAAATAATATGATGCACATCACGCTTGGTTCTGTATACGTAATGATGTAGCCATATTGTAGGTCTGTGTTCTGGTAGTTATATTGGTCTCTTGATATTTTGTAGGTGTAAATGTTCAGAGTGTTTGGTGATAGGCACAGATATTGAAAGCTTCTGTTGTCAAAGAGAGTGCCAGGATCATTGAAAAGATGGAGGGTTACCCTGAGACAATCCTCACATGCATGACACAACATCCAGAATTTGTGGCCAACTACCTGTATTCCTGGATGTTGCTTACTTGCACTGTTGCAGTATCACCACCAGGTTCAATGTCAACTGGAGTTCCCACAACATGAGTGAGTCAAACTCATACATTTCAATATCTTTAAAAAGAAACTTTATTTGCATAGCTTATCCATTAGTAACGTGATACAGTCATGGTATAAATATCATACATAAACCCAATCCAAATATCCCATAATACAGTACATGTCCCAAGAAATGTTCACATTAACATTTTATGGATGGTAACAGAGAAATGTTTATTTTTTTCAGAATTTACAGGCTTATAGACAACTGGTCCGATGGTGCTGGGGTATAGTTGTGCATGACAACTGTGTGTCGTCAACAAGATCAGGGAAACATTCCCTAGCCCAGATGGAAAACACACTGGATTTAAATGGTCAACATAAAAATCTACTAATATTATGTGATTTGTATCATAAATCTTAGAGCCATTAAAAATCTTATTTTCTATATCGATCATTTGTTGTTTGTCACATTTACTACAATATTAAAAGTTTGACAGGTTTGTGTATTACTGCATGCTTTTTACTTTATTACAAAAAATAAACTTGCACGACAAATCATAGCATCAGTGAATAGTTTTTTTAATAGTGTACAATAAAAACATAATTAAGCATGATCTGCTGAGTGTCCACAATCTACTGGCTAAAGCAACTGGTGTGTTGTGTTACTGGCTCATCTTTGTCTGGGTGGAAGAAAGCAAATGCCATTGCTTCTGGCTGCTTCCTTACAGAGCTCTGTGATTGAGTTTTGCAGACCAAAGGGACTGTCTTCATGATGTCACATCAGCGATCGTGCATAGTCTGTAAGGGCTCTTCCAGAAATAATTATATGAGGGTGGCGAAAGGCACTCTTTTTTTACCCTCATCACCTAAACCTACAACCCAAGTTTTTAACACACCCAACCACCCATAATTTAAAATTTTGCTCGAACTAATATTCCCCATTAAATATGGCATCTGTATATGAAATTTTATCAAGTAGTCTCATTTTGTATGCCATGTACAAATTTGGTTATAATAATATTTTTTTATAGATTAATACACTTTATGCAGGTTTGCTAATAGATATATTTTATGTGCATGATTTGTTAGCTTGCTAGAAGTATGCATTTGTGATAATATTCGTCCTAGATTGTGTTTTAGTTTGTGATTTGTTGTATGCCTACAAGCTGAAGTATAAGGATATAATTATTGTCCCCTGGAAGAATTGCCAATTTTGGCATTATAGTGTAATATGTGGCCTCAAAAAAAATCAGGTTAAAGGGTCTAAATAGGTAAAACACTGTGGTTTTTATGGCATTAGGTTCAGAAATATCTGGATTTTATCAATCCATTCCCTGGCAATGACATACCACAAACATTTATTGCACAGACGTCACTACAGTTCGCGGTGATACTGACAAAATAAAATACAATTTTTCTGTGTTAAACTGTTAGTGTTACATTATCTCCAATATAATTAATTTCTTCTTGGTTCTAAAAAAAAATTTCAAGTCTACACCACCATCCATAATTTTTCTATTGCTCAGACCCCATCACCCATGTATTATTAGCAAAATTGCTTCCTGTGACCCCATATAGTTACAACTGGAATAGCAATAACAATGTATGGACAAGTTATGGTCGTCTCCACCAATACTTTCTTGGTAGTATTTATACCAGAATGAAAAGCACAGTGTAAACATTTGAGCTTGGCACACAGAAAGAAATGACATGATCAAAGTTTAGACAATTCTTAATGGCACTGATGCATCAACCGAGACAACTCCATGATCACCACTAACTGTATATGATGCACTATAAATGTGTTAGGTTAAAAAAACAGCGGCCACTTCAATTTGAGAATCTGGAATGAGCTAACTGTTCATGAATACTAATTTTTTTATAGGTTTTCAGTGTTGTCAGTTCAGTGCCTCGATCGGTCAGACATTTGACAGCTGTCTGACACACCACACCTTGAATGTAGTCAGGGCGTGGCTAAACAGTCAGGTGCGACTGCATCTTTTCTGTTGGCCACCCACAGCTTGACACTGAAGCTGTACTATCGGGACACTGCCAGGCAACAAAGTCCTTTTCTGCTTCAGTGCCCCTCTGCCACCAACAAGGCTTTCATACTGTAGAGTGTAGTACTGCAGCAATAAATGGGCTTCACACACGAAACTTGAGCAGCGGAGGTGGAGTTTCATGGTTTTCAATGTAGGCTGGATTCTTGTTCTGAACATCTCTGTTTGAACAAAGATCTACTGCATAATACAGTTGGAATTCAGATAAGAAAATACTTCTAGTGATAGATTTGTTTCATGTTGTTCAGCGTATTCCATTATTAAATGTTCTTATTGTCAACAAATGAGAGTAAATATTTCTTTAGCGAAGTCCGCTGGTATCGGTTATTGCTTGAAAATTGAAATGGCGACAGACAGGGTTTGTTTACATTTTAAAATCAACTCATGGTTTGCGTTAATTCACAAGAAATAATACCCAAATGCAATATATCAATGCTGGATTATTGCTCTATCAATCACTACTTTTGCGTAACACAATATGTCTCCAATTTGATGAGTATTTTCGATCCAAATAGCACAACCATTTGTTTATTAGAATTTTGCCGGTGCAGTATCACTAGCATGTGCCATAAGTCTACTGCTAGACAATGGCGAACATTCTACCTGGAAAATAACCACAAATAAAACAAATTGTTGAAGATATCTCTGAATTGTCCTGGTAAAATGATAGCATTACAACTGCCTTATCCATTTTCGATATTATTATAAATGGCCAAAGATGAATATTGAAGAAACACTACGGGAAAGCCACTGCCTATATGTAAACTTTCACTATGAATACGGCAATCTGCTTGTACACGGGAAATGTGTTCTGCAAACTACCACATAGAACTTCCAATTTAATCTATTTTGTTTACTAAAAAGTCTTCTTTGAATAGAAATATACTAAATATAACCTTATTTTTCATTTTCCTTTACTGGCTGTTGGAATTGTGGAGTATTATCACCGGCAATGATCGTTAAAATATACAAACAAATCTCGCGTACACACTGAAAAGGAATGATGATCCAGACTGCAATTAACTGGTCGTGTTTACAACCCGATTGTAGTAGTTCTAAATTCTGCTGCCAGATGTCACTAGCTTAATTGGCAAGGTCTATTACCTTTAGAATTAAACGATATATCAAAATGAATTGTCATGGCTTCTAAATCGAATGGACTAACTGTCCCTTGCTGCTTATATGTCAAGTTAATCTGTGAAATCCATTGTGGTGGCTTCTAAGTGCACTTCAGGATAGTCTTAAAAATAATCTTGATGCGGGTTACACGACTGTATTACTAAAAAAATGCCTGTGTGGAACTGAAATAAAAAATACATCTCAACTATTTTTTCATCCTTAAGTTCTGCTTGTATTTGTCATTTGATTGGTATTTTGCTTTGACGGCCTGCACAATGCATCAGTACTCTCTCAACTTCAGTAATAACAAGTTATATTTGGTCACTGATATATTGGTTTACTTGCGCTTTCTTCACTGGGTCCGAGATGTTATCTGGTCACACAACCTTTTTTTATTTATTCATAAATATTGATTTAGAAAGGTTAACAAATGAGTTAGTCTTGATATTCGCTACACTGTTGGTGGTTTTAACAGATAAATAATGGTTTTACATTTATGTGTAATCTTCTGATCGATGACCTAAATACGTCATCAGAAATCGTGTGCACTTTCACAGTATAGTTTCCTTTTTGGTGCCACATTTGATGGTCCAAAACAAGGGTGAGTTGTGCTTTATGTGAATTGTTAGTAGACTATTACTAGTTCATTTAAGTGAGTCTATATCTGAAACAAGCTTGTAAGTTGTATGATATATATCTAGTGTGAATCATTACTGGCATGCATGTAGTTGAATGAAAAAAATCCTTCCTGAACAATATCTTCCACTAGACAATCTATATAAAAAAACTCCTCCCTACCTGATGGATTTGTTTTGGCCATGTAACCCCCAACCAATTTTTTTTAAAGACTTCTGTCAAATTCATAATTATCTGTGTGTGGGTTTCTGCTAATTTCAACTTTTACTGATTCACTGTAATTGACATATACATAATGCCACAAGTAGAAATTTATCCCATATGATCAATGTATACAACAACTTTTTTTGTACCTCCATGGCCTAACTGGTGGCGCAGTTGGCAACATATCTATAGTACCTGGGTTCAAAACCAATTCACCTTGAAGTGTCCATAAATAGAATTCATCTTCTACCTTAGTATGTATTGTACCTTAAGTACTGGTGAACAAACTTAGCCATATTCATATTTATTGATATCCAGATAACACTGATACCTGAGATAAAGCTATCAGTCGGGTCACCATATTAAACTTGTATATATGTTTAGCTATATACACATAGTTTTGTCATTTATGGAATTGATTATTTAAAAAAAGGGAATTGGAATTGAGAAATTTTGAATTAGAATTGAGAAATTTTGAATTGAAGTTTCCTTAAAAAAAAAAAATCCACAAATTAATTTACCACATTATCACTTACATGTGGTGTTACCAACATACTGAAACCACATTGATCCAGAACTTTGATTCCTTGTATTTCAGGAAATATCCCCAGGCTCCTATATATATATATATATATATATATATATATATATATATATATATAATATGCACACTGACCATGTGCTGGCTCCGCCCACAACACTGTGACACCACCACATAGCCTACCTGTAATCTATATAGAGATATTGCTATTTAGGAATAAATCCACCCCCTTAATGTTTAGAATAGGTAATAAAAAAAATGTTACATTTATGTGTACAACAACTCTCTTTAATCATTTCAGGCAGCATGCATTGAATTCTACACATTACATATATTATTACAACATTTCTTTTCCAATCACCATTAGTAGAGAGCAGTTATTAGTAAGATGTAGAGCGGCTTTTAGCAAATGTTGACATTACTTGTGTTGTCATTGGAATTGATACATCAATATATTTTTCATAGCAATGAGGCCTCCAGTCCCCCATTAATTTTATCTTCTCACTCCAAATGCCAATATGGAGCATAAAACTTGCCCCTCCTCTCTTAAAACTGTGACTACTATAGCCTCTCCCCAGACCTAACTGTTTTAATAACCTTTTGTGAACTTACCATATGTAAGTGGTTTAGTACCCAGCAGGGTTGTGAAAGTAAACACAGGATCTGAC
Source organism: Paralvinella palmiformis (assembly GCA_025642065.1). NCBI lineage: Eukaryota > Metazoa > Annelida > Polychaeta > Terebellida > Alvinellidae > Paralvinella > Paralvinella palmiformis. Next base: position 320,741 of record JAODUP010000120.1, on the reverse strand, counting down.
CCCTGCTGGGGGGGGGGGGAACTGAGCAAAAACATTCTTTTCAAGGCTCCTACTGGACAGTGAAATATAAACACATCTTTGATGATTATAAAATACACTTAGTTTTATATGGGGATGCACACAAGACTATGATCCACCACTTGATATAATCAAATATCTCTTTAGCTAAAAGCGCCTTGTGGTTAGGCTTTTACAATTTTACTGTGGTCTATTAAATGGCAAACCTTGCTCGTTCTGTTAATCTTGTCAAGATAATTATCCATCAAGTTAAATTAAATATGACAAATTGATTGCACCAATTGATTTTTTCATTATTCCATACCATATTACAGGTGTTCTGAGGTTGGTTGTGTGACAAACATAGAAGGCAATGTAGTTACCAATGACAGGAGGTAGGACTGAGGTAGGCTGAGGATGTCGGAGACGGATTTCACATCGGAAAGTCGTGCATCCCAGCTGTTTCATCAGGGCCATTACCAGGAGGCGCTGAGGCTGTACACAGCCATATATGATAGGCTACCACGAGATGGCGACACCAGGATAGCTGTTGGTGTGCTGCTGAGCAGATCAGCATGTCACCTTAAACTGGTATCTATTAGTGATTCATCTGTGCTGAATAACATTATGAGTGCCTTTGATAATCCTACTTAAAGAAGTGATTTATGTGTGCAGTTTGGTATTTTTTTAAATATTAATTCCATCACATTTTCTTGTATGTTGGCATTTTTTGTTGGATAAGACAAACTGGCTATATGTAGAGAGTTACTGTTCTGATACTGTGTAATTTGTTAATATTTCTAACCTTCTTCAGCTCTCTAATATTACAACATTTGGTTGTGTAGTGATTAGTTTCAATGTGTGATATCTACAACACTAGTATATGTAATTGTGATATTCTATAGTGCATTACAGTTATGAATATTTTATTTAGTCATTCATGGTAACCGTATGTCAGTTTGATTGGTTTGTTTGTGTTTTGTGTGCCTGATATAGACATACTTAATCTATTACCTGCATCATTTCTCTGGGAAATGTACAGTGTCTAGCTGTCAATTATAATATACGCATGATGTGTTGCTATCCTCCATTAGGTGTTCGTTTATAGCCGATTCAGCCAAGTGGGCCTTTGGCCAATAGCCAGTTTGTGGATTGAAACTGAGAAGGTCACCATTTTTAATCCAGTACTTAACCACTGAACTGAGGTTTTGGTTTTGAGATACCAAGATTCAAATCAGTACATTATCAACAAACCAACCATTGATGCGGAGACATTAACTCATGCATTTCCTGTTACAGTTTACTAGATGCTCTGAATAAAGTCACAAAAGTGTATTGAGGGTGTTTTTATTGGGTTCAGTATGGATGATAGCTGTTTTTAATTTTCATGACAAAACATGTCACGTTAATTTATTTTTATTTGAGCCTTTAGATGTATGCTTAATATTAAACACCCGCTCTACATATGTACCAAGCTTATAAGCATGAAGTTCATTAGTTGTTTTGTCCTTGAATTTTACAGAAACAGTTTGAAAAGGTTCTTGTGGACTGCAATAAAGGTAAGTCCAGTACTTTCTATACTTCGCAATTCAAGTAATATCTCAAATGTATGTATCATATATGAATGAGTAGTTCTCCAGGTGCTTATTTGGTGTAGGATTGTCACAACAAGGCTCTTGTTTAAGAACAGACACTTATCATCTTTCAAACCTTTCATTTATTACTCTAACAGTTCACGCGTAGAGAGAATAGGACAAAGGACTTATCTAAACCTTGAATATTTTAGATGAATTTTGTCTTTTATTGGAATGTTATAGTTTCAGGGTTCGGAAGGAATTTGGTTGGTTCCTGAATTATAATTATGTGGATTTTTGTTGATATCCCAGTATGTTTTTCATCGGAAAAAATGTTGTTGACGTGATTATTGTAGTTGAAAAGGCCTGTCTGAAGCTAGGTTATTTTTCATTGTTATTGTCCTAAAATCTGAAACATTTAGATTGAAAGCACTGCACATTGAACAACTTCTTGTTTCAATTACTATTGGGCGTATTATGTGTACGTGTGTGTGTGAACTTTAACGCAGCTGTTAATTTTAATTTATAGGTTGACACGCCTACTTAAATAAGGTAGCTAATACATCTACGTGGCTGACCTAGCTGAAATGTAATCATAACTATATGTGGAACGAATACGCAATGTAATCAAACCGTATCCACTACAACAACCAACATTTAGTTTGATCACTGTTTTCTCCCCCGTTACATTCGTTACAAGGAGATCAGCTGTTCGGGTTCTCACACCCGTCTTCTATCTCATCCAGCCCACACTCTCTCATGTCCTCATCCACCACCTGATTCCACGTCTTCCTTGGTCTTCCTCTACCTCTCATACTGTCCATCTTGCACAACGTGCTTCTCTTCATCCAGTCACCATCATCTATCAGTAACACATGCCCCAGCCATTTCAACTGATTCCTCTTAACAACCTCACAGGGACGCCTCAGTGGTCTAAGGGTAGCGTGTTGGACCACAGATCACTACCGTGGGTATATCTGAAGGTTGTTTCATCTTTGACTTCGCTTCATCACCTTTGGAGGTCACTCGGCCCATTTAGCTTAACATGTGCACAAAAGTGGCTGTAAAACACCAATCATCACCATCTTAACCAGTTCAATCACTATTCTCCCATAGTTCTACAGTTGGTACCCTATCCCCCAGAGGCCATGTCTACCATAGTTATTAATAATAATTAATACTTTAAAATATTAATTCGACAATTAAATTTTGAAAAGCAACTGTTCTAGAATTTTCAGTGGGACATGTTTGTTTGTTTTTTGTAATCATGACTACCCTTCTTAGATAATAAAAGGTCTTGTTTGAATGACGTCATTGTTCTCAGATGTGGATTATTTACTGTGGCTCTGTTTACTCTAGGAATCTGTCTGTAACTTGAACTTAGTGTCACTTGACTGCAACTTTCTATATTTAAATTGGGGTTCCCCATATAACATTCATAGGTGAATAACGAAATAAATGAAGTGATCCTTCGTGGTTTTTAGATTTCATGAGTAACAAGTATTCAGTGTTGAGGCTGTGTATGGTATGATATATAATGATATTATGTGTTTCTATTTAGTTTTGGAGCTGGACAAGAACAATGTTAAGGCGATAGGCCGAAAGACTAAAGTCCTCTGTAGTCTTGGACGGTTTATAGAGGCACACCATGTGGCTGGTGACTGGAGGAGGAAAGATCCACACGTAAGTGTGGGTGTGTGTGGATGTGTTTACATGTTGATAGACAAACAGATATAAACTGGTGACGCACCTTTATTGTCGAAAACGTTTTATTGTGAGAGGATAATGTGTGTCTGCCCTCTGTCTGATAACTGAGATAATAAAGAAGCTATTTGTAAATGTTCCACATTCATGGAGACTTGTTTTTGAGGCAGTTTTATAAAGCACAGAGATGACTCCCACATTAGCACACACAAAACACATTATAGCAGGAATGTCTGCTTGAAGTGATAGTGAGGATGTTTGTTTTACACGAGAATGATAGTTGGCTGTCTGATGAGAAGTCGTTGTAAAATGACAAAGGAAAAATTCTTTACTGCTACTGGTTTCTCACTGCCCAGATAGAGCAGCCTATTTTGTCTATTTCGACTCCATGCGTTCAGTTGTTAATTCTGAGAAAATGTCCACTTGCGTTATTAATTCACACACAGGCTCGTCGTGTTATACGACTGCCGACACGGATGACTGACAGTGCGTGTCATACATTTGTTGAGTTTTGATGCACCACGATCTGATTAACAGTGTCGGGACAGGGTATGAGGGGTTTGGATGGGTATGATGCATGGCATAAAAGTCATTTCATGAATGGCTGACAGATGCTACATGCTAAAATAGGTATCAGGAAATTTCCATATCTCTGGTGTCTGTGTTGGTGTTTGAGTCGGTGATCAAAGTTGGACTAAAATGGGGGGAAGTAGATTTTTTCTTGATCTGGTGATATGATATGTAAGATCACAGGAAGTTGGAAATGATGATAAACGCATTAATTTGAACAATGGTTGTAAACACATGAAGTTGAATATTGGTCAGAACCATATGAGATGAATGATGTGTAAGTTATGAGTATAAACACACATAAAATTTAAAGATGTGTGTGGTGTAAACGGTTAAACACATGACATCGATTGATATAAACACATGATATTGAATGATGACAGTGTAAGCACCTGCTATTGATTTGAATAATATGGCAAAAATCACAAAGTTTACTAATCAAAGTAAAAATTGTTCGTGATGCGCATGAGTTGTTCAAAGACACGACCTCCATGACAGCAGCGATCAGGGTGTAATATTCCCCTCCAGTACTACTAATAAACAAGATCTAAGGATTTCTATTCTATTTAAATATATTATCTTACATGTAAACAGAATTGGAATTGTTTGAAAATACATATTTAGTAACAAAATTCATCTAGGATAATTAGACTATATATACAAGAAATACAGTTTAGAAACTCATTTCAGGTTGGGATGGGAATGAAACCACATACCGGTAGATGTTTTTGGCATGATATAACTTGGTAAGCAATCAAACAGCTCGTGTAATTGTGAAAGTAATCGCTGATTATGATTACAGTGCAACTGATTATGATTACATTGCATCTGAAAATGGAGATTACAATTACTTGAGATAATGTATTCAATTACTTACGGTTACCGATTACAATTACCCCATGCCTGGTGAGAGTGGCTGAGATTATGAACGGACTTACTAAGGAAAAAACATGAATGGAGAATGAAACCAAACTCTTACAGACTAGACTGTTCATTATTTGCAATATCTTTTCTATGGTGACTAGATGAATTTTTCTCTCTAATGTTTGTTATCGTATCTCTCCTCTCACATATCTGTCTATGGTATGTTTTGCTCACGAGATCGCATAACACAATGAAATCATCATCTTCAACTCACCCGATACAGGATAGGCCGTATGTGGGACATACGGCGTTCCCTAGGGACACACCTCCTGCAAAAACGGGTACAATCTGAATTCGAACTCACGACCTAGGGTTTAGCAGTTCAGTGTTTGAATCACTGCACCATTGGCGCATACAGCCTATCTGAACGTTCCAAATTCAGGTCCTGCTGATTTCAGTAGAAGTCTGACCAAGTCGTTTCATCCACAGTCTTCCTAAACTCATTCATGGGTTCATGATATAGAATTGAGTCAGAAGGTGCCCCTGCACATCATTAAAGGTGACAAAAAGGGATGACATTAATGAAATTTCTGTAATGACGTGTTGTTAAAACTTACTCGCTCACTCACTAATAGTAACAGTTGACTGCTCAGCTTTAGATGGGTAGCTAGTCGGAGTAAACGATATATATGGTACAGCAGATCTTTGGGTGAGAAATATAATTATGACCATCCAGTTATCCGATTTGCTAAGTAAAATCGGACGGTAGGGTTTTTCGGTTCAAGGGATGTCTTTGAAAAACTCAATGCCTTAGATAATATTTGGTGTCATATCTGGATTCAATAAAGTTGTCCTTGAACTGTCATGCCTTTCACACCAATCTTAATTATGTTTTCACTAGGGGAGTAATGGATCGGGGAATGCTAGATGGATATGTTGGACTGCTGTGCCTTTGCTGTATTAATATATACGATTTTCTACGGGATAGTTCACTATTCTGATTAACTGCTCAAACATTGATCAATTTGTAGCCATAAAGGTGCTAGACATGTTCAAGATACTGAACTCTGATCAGTGTTTCCAGATATTGACTGCTGAAATTCATCCCCTTAATGGATGGGGGGGGGGGGTATGTTTTGGACAGCAACCAGTTTTATTTGGGATTAAATGTGAGCAGAGATTGTGTGGCAACTTTTTCAAAACCGTTGTAACAACAAGAGCCCTTACTAGCAAGAGTTAACAATAACACTGTCCAATAAGCCCCCATCTTGAGTATTTTTCTGAAACAGGTAGAAATGTTGAACTGCAGATGTAATCCCATACCCCCCTCCAAGCAGCCTCGAACGGGTGAATCTTATGAACATTATACCTTTCACAAGATGACACATTTCTTACCTCCCCTCCAATAACCTCTCTCTCTGTGTGTGTGTGTGTGTGTGTGTGTGTGTGAATGTTCCCCGAATTTCTGCCGAGAAGTGTAACAGTTTTAAATCCCTTCCTCATCCCTGAACATCAATAGCCAGCGACGGGTAAAGTTAGCATCAACCAGTTATTGATAATTATACTCTGTCTAAGATTTGATATAAGAGAAAAAGAAAGAAGATTGACATGTTGAAGCCACGGTTGCCCATCCTTAGTCAAACATGAGAGAGAGAGAGAGTGTGTGTGTTTGACATTGAACTAGCCTATCACAAATAAACGGTTTATTTTTCGTCCCCCTGAAGCACTTTAAACACTACCCACTCTACTGGCTGTTGTTACGCTTCAGCGAAGACGGCTACAGTAATTTAGTCTCATTATGATATGACCCCGAATAATGGATTGTTATGATCGGATGATAAGCTGTTATTCGTATCAAGTGGCGTAGATGTACGTGTAGGCATCAAACCGGGTCGTACTTTACCTGGCAATGTTGAAAGGAACTCAGATTGTTACACTTCTCTGCACAAAAACAGGTATAGAGCACTTTACATAGGCACTTGAGCATGCACGCGCGCGCACACAGAACCAGGGTTAATTTGTTTAAATCAATTAATTTATTATCCCGACAGTGTAGCTGTTGAATACTTCATTGGGATGTAATATTTCATTATTATTGATATTCAATAAAGGACAACTAAATCTATATATGACGTTTGTTTGATATATAAATATATGTTTTCATATGTTATTCATATTTACGATTAGACTGGGCTGTTTAGAGATACTGGGTGGGTGTAGTGGGTGGGTTAAGCTCATACGTGGCCTATTGACCGAAGACATTTATAAGTGGGGCAGAGTTAACCAGTTCGTTGGAGTTCGATTTGATGCTCGTTCGAAAAAATGTTCTCTGTGTGCCTTGTTGCGTCAACAGTAATTGGTGACCGGTGAGAAGTGTTCTGCTTTCCAGCAGCTAGGCCAATTCCATATGATTGATGTTGAATGAATGAGTTGATCCATGGACAGTTGCGGATACGGTGCCATTAGCTGATTAACGAGACTGCCATCGGCGGTACGATTTAGATCTGTCTACGATGCTCTGAATCACCAGGTTATGGGTTCAGATCTGGTTCATATCTGGTTCATACCTGCGTTTGTGCGGATTTGGTTTCCCTGGTAGGTAGCCCATGACCATATGTTCCAGGTATGCGTGAGACAAGACGAAAAACAACTAAACTCAGATCAGGCTTCACTACATTATTTTTGGCACAGATTTTTGTCAGCGTCCAAAATGAAAAAAAAAACTGTCGGTGTCAAATTTACTTAACATTCCGAAGAAAAAAAAACTCAATAGCACATAAAAATGACCAACGTTTTCAACAATTTAGGGGCTTGTGAAGTCCTTCTTATGTATTAGGCTAATCGTTTGTAAGGGATCTGCTATTGGTATCAATCTTTCGTACTGTAGTACCATGGATTATGTACAAAACAACCAACTTCACTCTTTGTTTGTGTTTCTCTTTAAAGTTTAAGGATCCTACTTTCTCTGTTTGTTAATGTGAAGGAGATGTATAGATAGACACACATAGAGATAGAATGTGAATAATGGGGTTCAATAACAAGCGAATGGATGTGAGTTTGTGTACATTTACGTGGCCACGTATAGATCAAGTTACAGTTGTGGATTGCCATTAAGACGTAAAGCAGATTTAAAAATTAACATAAAACTCCATTTATACTGTTTATATTGGGTCATGGTTATTAATTCAGTTATTCGACTGTGAACTAGTTATTGAAGATGTTTTTAAAACGACACCTAAAACACTACACACACACACACACACACACACACACACACACACACACACTATATATATATATATATTGTATGTGTGTGTGTAATGTACAAAAATAGAGGTGTCTAATTTGCCAGTAAATCAACGTGCTACCCCCAACTCAAGTATTCAGATTATCATCATATCTTGATTATTCGTAGTGTAATTTGTGTTACTTGTGGTGGATGTTGAGGTACGTGGAGAGGAAACAGGATGCGTAACCAAACCTACAACTTTCTTTTATTTGCTCTTCCATACTCTGCACAAATGATTGAGTGATTGTGATACGACCGATGAAGTCAGATGTTTTTAAATTTCTGTACTGCTAAATATTTTGCAGACTTTTGCGAAGTGTTCCAGCTCTGTTGGTTGATTTAGATTAGTTCTCACTGATTTGCAAAACAATCCACAACATTAAAATATTGGGTCTTAGTAAGATGTTACTTAACAGATCTGATCATTTATCACACAGAACCAATATGTTTTCACTAGCATTTTCTATTGTGCTAAGATCACTTCAGTAATAATAATAATAATAATGTTTTATATGTACTAATGTAAAGTGTATGCAATATACAACAAAATGTAATCCAACTAAAAATAAAAAATAGTCGAATTACATTTAAAATAATTTTTTGATAATAACTGGAGATTCTCAAATTCATATAAGACAGATTGTGCAAAAGCATTTTAACCCTTTTCTCTATAAAATATATTTTTCCTAAACCACATTTATGTTATATATATGATGGAAATGTTGATAAAACAGACTCTAGTAGCAAGATTCCTTATCAGTTATCGAACAAATACATATTTTGACCAATTGTATAATACATATAAAATTTTAAATGTAGCATTATATTGGACATGGAAGAGGGTGACATTCTGGAGTGATTGGTAATAATTTACTGCATGTTCTGTATGGCTGATCAAAATATTTCTGATAGACTTTCATGCTTATATATATATATATATATATATATATATATATATATATACATATATATATATATATAATCTTGAAATGTTGTTATCAGTTACATCTCACAATAGAAAACTGTAAAATGAAGTGAAATGTGACTTTAACAGTTGCATATTCACTCTTTGAGCATAAGAGGTATTCTTTTTTTGCAACCATCTTAACATCAGGCTGTTCCAGTTGTTGTTTGGTCTATATGTGTAGTAAGGATCAAATTATCAATGGGTTAACATTTATATTCATCTATTAACAACAAAATAGAGTCATTTTGCTTATACTAATTAATTATATTCATTAGAACAAATTTAGACTTGGGTAGTTGAGCTATTAAACTCAAAACCATATTCTAGATCACTTGAGCTGGAGATCATTTGAGCTGGAGTTATCCGAGTTGTTATTCAATATTACCCTATCATATATTATAAACACGAACAATCATTGTATTGAATAAAAGGCTAAGTTAACATGAAGTCAGTTGGTTCCGTAAGTAAAATTATTGTTATGTATAATTCCTAGGCCATGAATGTTTACCACGTTTGGTTTGTGGCAGAGCAATCAGACTTTCATCAATGCTGTTGATCTTATAACCTTAACAATACTTTTCTCATGAATTTTGTTTGACAGATGTTTTGCTTATATTTTCATCAGCCATTTTTTCCATCAGTCCTATTGAGTACTACAGTATATTATTTTACTACCAGAAACGTTATGCACTTCAATCCAGAAAGATCACTAATGATTGTATTAGATAGTTAGGTCATTTTGGTTCTTGTTGCGATACTCTGATCCTGTTTAAGCCGTTGAACAACAAGCCAATATCTTGCCCCGGCTTATCACGTGACGTAGCAGCGATATAGCAGCCGTACATGCAGAGCCACACTGCTTCCACACATTGTGCCCGACAATAGAGTGCGCATTTTACGACTTCACTATATCACTCCACCCAGCCATATTAGTATGATTACGAACGTTTCAGACATTTATGGAATACAAAAATCACTGGTGGCAGTAATCCATTCGTCATCACAGTGTCATGAAATATTTGAACGGAATTATGATGCTGATCATGTTCTGTAAAATATCTGGTGGGATTTATAACCTATCAGCTGAGATGGTTTTAGCTTTTTTTATTTGCAATTACATTGTAGATTGTATGTCAGTTAATAGTTAATTAAAATAAATAACTTTATACTTAAAAACTGTAAAGAAAAGAATTTTTTAATAAAACAACCCCAGTGTAAAATTCAGAATAAATGAGTAAACATTTTTTTTCCAGTTCAACCATTCAGACATGCCATGACTAAACCAAACACTGTCACATTTTCTTCATCTCAGCCTCTGTGGCCTTATGAGTTAGAGGGTAGGACTCTTTGCCCATGGTTAGGGTATGCGGGAGCTCCCAGGTTCAAAATTTGGCCGCGACACCAGAGTAGTAGTTTTTGTCCAGCCAAGTAACTGGCAAAGTTTTCTCCTTCTATTGTAAATTCCTAATTTATTTATAATTAGTCCCCGTCGTGAAGCAGTAAATTATAGACCATATTATTCCTCTCCCTCCAGTCTGGTAAAATAATTGCCATTTCAGCCGTTCTTATGAGTGACTGAAAATGGCTAACTGGTTATGCTTGGTATGGATATTTTTTTAATTATTGATTAGCAGCAAGGTAGAGATACTGGGAACAAATGTTATATCTTTCTTGATCAGTTGTTGTTTTGTGGCTTGTTGTGGGATGATCTTCCGCATCCCAACTATCATACTGGATGACTGTCAGCGAGAGATTACACGCAATTTGAGCAATCAGTGAGATCCCTTAAAATTAATCCACCAACTTGTACTGGGACTTAACTGGGCAATTCATGCTCCGATTATCACTTTGTAGTTGTGCAGTGTTATTGTGCAGTGCACCGTACAGCTGGAGTTGTGTTATTGTGCGATGTGATGGACAGTCGAGTGTTTTTACAGTGTCTCACAACAGACAATTAAGTGTTGTTATAATGTGACATGAAGGGGTGTTACTTGAAACTTTCAAAGATGAAACATGGCAGACAGTTGAGTAAAGTCATACACTGCTATGAATTATATATGGTGATGACATATCACTAATACTATAACTATAATGTGACATATCACTGATACTATAATGTGCCATATAACTAATACTATAATGTGACATATCACTAATACTATAATGTGACATATCACTAATGCTATAATGTAACATATCACTAATACTATATAGTATAATGTGACGTATCACTGATACTATAATGTGACATATCACTAATACTATAATGTGACATATCACTAATACTATAATGTGACATATCACTAATACTATAATGTGACATATCACTAATACTATAATGTGACATATCACTGATACTATAATGTGCCATATCACTGATACTATAATGTGACATATCACTGATACTATAATGTGCCATATCACTAATACTATAATGTGACATAACACTAATACTATAATGTGCCATATCACTAATACTATAATGTGACATATCACTGATACTATAATGTGCCATATCACTAATACTATAATGTGCCATATCACTAATACTATAATGTGACATATCCCTAATACTATAATGTGACATATCACTGATACTATAATGTGACATATCACTAATACTATAATGTGATGTATCACTAATACTTTAATGTGTCATATTACTAATACTATAATGTGACATAACACTAGTACTATAATGTGACATATCACTAATACTATAATGTGACATATCACTAATACTATGATGTGACATATCACTAATACTATAATGTGACATATCACTAATACCATAATGTGACATGTTGTGTCACTAGTGTTCCATTATAGCTAATGTAATAATGTGACACGTCATTAATTATGTTTAATATTTGTTTATTTACAGAATGACCAAGCAGAGAAAGAGTACAAACTATTGGAGATGATTATCAGAACTTTGCCAGATCAGGTGTGTGTGTGTGTGTGTGTGTCACTGTTTGTGTGTGTCTGTGTGTGTCACTGTTTGTGTATGTGTGTGTGTCACTGTTTGTGTATGTGTGTGTGTCACTGTTTGTGTGTGTATATATGTGTGTGTCACTGTTTGTGTATGTGTGTCACTGTTTGTGTATGTGTGTGTGTCACTGTTTGTCTCTGTATGTCACTGTTTGTGTATGTGGATATGTCACTGTTTGTGTGGGTGTACCACTGTTTGTATGTGTGTGTATATCACTGTGTGTGTGTGTGTGTGTGTGTCACTCTGTGTGTCACTCTGTGTGTGCATGTGTGTACTCGCTCAGGGAATGGAACATCACTGTTATCTAGCCATGATTATTTTTTTCCTGAGTACTGGCCAGGGATATTTAATACCTTAGTATTTCCTATGTTATTCTGTTATATAGTTCTAAAAATAAGCCATTGATCTGTCCTTTCTTAGTGCCTGGGTATGGTTTAGCTAATTAGAACATAGCTATAGATAAGCCTGTCTGAGACAACTATTTACATTCTCATGCTTAGACAGTTTGATAGATGAAAGCACCCGAGACATGATGTGGGGTGGGGGTGTACGTTTTCTTATTGTTTGTTATTGTTAGATATACCTGCCATTTTGCACACTTCAGTTGAAATTGGCACAGGCATTATCGCATCCCAATAAAACACAGTTACTGCTAATATAATTATCAGTGATGGCTATTTAGAGCACTCAGCCCCAAGTTGACATTGTCTGTGTTTGTTGCTTAAAGATCATCTCGTTTGTTTGACAACTGCGTTGAAGACACACCTGTCGAAATTCAGCTCTTTAGTATCAATTATGAAAGTAACACCCATCGTCAAGGATAAGCCATTACGGAATGACAGCTTGTCGTCTGTCTGCAGTAATTTAGATGATTATGAGCCTCGCCGTGCCATTGCATTATTTAGAGCTGTTGCTTTTGTGGATAATTTCAGGCAAGAAATCAATAAATATATAAACACAAGATATGCACGAGCATCCTGCAACCTTTTTTTGTGTCAATAGTTTGATGCTATGGCGTATTGTATTTGTAGCTCGGTGGGAGGCATTCTACTTTGGCCTACTTTATTTCTGAGCCAAAATTTACCATATTAGTTTTATGGATCTAATGAATGCTTTTAAAGTGCATTTTCCTCTTCCGTGGTTTTTCTGTAATTTAATTTTTTGGTGCAGAAATGGCCCTTGGACCGTTCAGCAGGTCTTATTTTATGTTGCTTCAATCCAGGTAGATCGTAGATCATGATATATTTTAATCCACTTTAATATTCAGTATTCATATACTGTAGTACTTGTATTGTATTTCTTTTCAGTCTACTTAATATTACTGCCTTGGTTTTGTGTGTGTGTGTGTGTGTGTGTGTGTGTGTGTGTGTGTGGCTGTGTGTGTGAACCTTGAAATACCTCTACACATGTATTTTAAGGAACAATGTATTTCTGACAGAAAAGGTTTATCACATAGAAAACACGGGAATGAAAAACACCATGATCACACCTGGTCATCGTTGATTGGTTGCTTGGTTCTGTGTGATGATTGACGTATGTGGATTGCTATTTGATGGAGATAAATACAATAATGATGGTGGTATCTGAGGCTTGTTTTTGTGTTTTAGCCAATACAATTGTTTGTTCAGAAGCAACTGAGTGTCATTCTCTTAATGACAGTTGCATACAGCCGCAGGCTGGAAAAACAGTAATGCTATTTCAGTTTCACTGTCGACTCGTTTGGACACGTCCTTGAAAATGACTGAGAGCGATTATTGATTGATCGGCATTCTCACTTATCAGCAGGGTGTGCTATGTCATGTTCGGGGTTTGGTTACATCTGATAGGTCTATGCGATGCTGGTTGCTGTTATGTTACCACGCTGCTGGGATTGGGTTGGTTTGATCATGGCATTTGTCCTCCGAAACTCTTGTGTGCATTTACTCTAGGTGGTGGATCCATGCTGGAATGGTGTATTATCCGATGGGATGATGCTAGATTGATCCGGATTGTGCCATTCCTGTTAGCAGGTAGAAATGGTATATTCAGCAGGAAATTGGCAGTAGCCTGACAATGGATTTTGCGAGGCCTTAAACCTAGAGTGTGAGATACAACATGACTAATCCTGTTAGTAAAATATAAGGAAATTGTAACTGAACACCATAAAATAAATGAATAACAATAGACGTGCATTTACAAGATGTGCTGTTTTTTTGCCATATTCGCTGAACCATGGTTGGACTGGTTTTTGTTCAGGTTTCCACTTTTAATAATTGGTTACCTGCTTCATCTTTTAGATGTCCAACATCGGCAGTTTCGTATTCAGTAGATTTGAATGGCTCCAGATATTAAGGGCACTTCATTAAATCTACATGATTATTATTATTATTATAAGGCTCATAAAACATTTCATTGTGCCGCATATGGTGTCAATCTTGTCATCTGAGAGGAAAGGTTTTAGTTGCATAGTTTATGAAGCAATTATATTTCACAATCTGCTTAAAACAAACTGGGGAATAGAGAGAAAAAAAATTAAGATTTTCTTCCCCAGCAGTTTGGCTGCAATATCAAATAAATGTTTTGTATGGTATTAGCCAACTACGATAAAGTGATCTCTATGTGAATTTTATTTCCGCTGTATTTCCATTTTCAATTTTCAGTCTGTGTCAGTAAGTATTTTTGAGGTTTGTTCGTACAAATTAAGCTAGCTTGTCGTTGCCTAACCATCCTGGAAATCACTTGAAATGATGAAATGTCACATTTTGCCATCATAGAGGATCTGACATCTAGGCATAAAGCAGGGTAAAAAACAATCACCACTCGCAACTGCAACTAGCAAATTAGTTGGGCGATTGCTTCGTTCTCCCCACTGGTCTGTACTGGCGAGTGCTAATTTAAGGTTATTTTGCAATAACTATTTTCCATGTTGGCCCCAGTTGTCGGTCCAAGCGGTATTCGACGCTTCATTGACACTGCCATTTTGTTTATCCGCACATCAGCATGTGTGCCCGATGGAATCCAAGCATACATTATGAGGCTGACATTGTCATATATCACAGCGTCACTGCCATTTCAGCAATGGTAAAACGTGGTTGATACATAGATCTACACCAGTGGGTGTTCTAAAATTATATATAGCCTGCTGAATCAGCCGCTAAAAATGTCGCTGATTCGGCATGCTGAAATAGTTCCATGACGAATAAGCCATGACGGAAAATATTTCACAACAACAACAATGATGTAAACGGTGACCCATTATCTGGAGAAAAAAAACTTCAAATACTCAGACTGGGAACCCCAAAACTGTGATTGTTATAAATATAGTGTGTTGTTCTACCGTACAATTAAGCATATATATATATTTGTTTACGGACCAGTGCGAATTCAGACAGACTGGTACGGCTTGGCCGGTGCCCGGTTGCCTTCAACAAATTCAGAATAGTGCAGCTCGCAGAGTGACAAATACTCGATTTTATTAATAACTTATAAATCTATTAATGTTATGGCGCCAGAATACCTATGTGAACTGGTGTCCATTAGATAGTCATCCCGAAAACTCAGGTCATCCAGTCAGATACTATTACAGGTGCCAGTGTCTCAGCTCAAGTCATATGGTGATTGTGCATTTAGTGTTGCAGCCCCCACTTTGTGGAATAGGTTGCCGGCAGATATTAGAAATCTGTTGTCTCTTGAAAATTTAAAATCTTTTCTAAAAACACACCTGTTCAAGGTCGCTTTCACAGATAAATAATTATTATCTTTTAAATCATTACATGGTTTTTACAGACATTATTTGGGGTATTATTATATTACATATTATTTGTACAGCGCCTTTGAATGACTCCAGGTAGTAAGGGTGCTTTATTAAATATACATTATTATTATTATTATTATTATTGAGACAGCATATCTAATTTAATATTTAAGAACAATCTATTAATCTATTAATAGTAGTGCACTTGAATGCCTGTATGTACTCTTGCCCATTACGAAGTCATCCTGAAGACTCTGCCCATCCAATCAGACACTGTTGTAGGTACCCGTTTATCAACTCCAGTCATATGGCAATGGTGTGTTCAGCATGACAGCAACCACACTGTAGAACAAGTTACCAGCATATATTAGCATGCATGATTTCCTGTAAAGTTTAGAACATACCTGTTCAGAATTGCTTTCAATTGTAAATAATATTAATTATTTAGATTTCTAATTATATTTTAGATTCATCTTATTGGGGTGTCTCAGTACATCCATAATCTAAATCTATAGTATTATTATTATTACTACTACCACTACTACTGTAGTAGACATTGATGTAATAGAATGCTGACATGTGTATTAAAATGCTTACAGGCAGATACTTATTAAAAGATACTGTATGCTTAGAGATTGTGCTCAATGGCAATTAGGATGGCTAACATTTGGCTAACAAATGACTTTTGTTTATATTATTTCAGGATGGTGATGCAATTATTGAAGCTCCTTTGTCGGCGTCCAGCCGACGTCACAGTGAGGGCGAGGAGGTCAGATTAGATAGCAGTGAAGACTTCTCGACAGTTTCTCCAATGCCAACGACAGGAGGAGAACGACATCATGCCGAGACATGTACAGCAGGTTAGTATTTTTTGAGAAGTGGCAAAATCTTCATGCAGGCATCCACAGAGAGAAGGAGAGCGTCCGAATCGTGTGTCTGCACACACACGCACGCACGCACACACACACACATGAACCGGAGATGTCTTCCAATTATGTTTTGTATTAGTTTTATCTACTGCGTGTCTTTTTTTCTTTTATTCAATATTGGGTGAACCACGGGATTGTTTTGAGCTGAGGCATTGATATTATACAGATTGAAGGCATTACTTATTGAAATATGGGGGTGCCTCCATGGTTTAACGGTAGCGCGTTGGATCACAGATCAATATCAACCATGTTCGAATCTCGGGGTGGCCATACTTGAAGGGCGTTTCATCATTGACTTAACTTACCTTTGAAGGTCGCTCAGCACATTTAGCTGACCATGTGCACAAAAGTGGCCGTAAAACATCAATCATCATCATTGAAATAAGGGATTACAGTTTACTAATCTGCCCAACATCAGTCAATAATTATAGAAATATTTTTCACTTGGTATACGTTTCCAGATTTCCAGATGAAGCAAAACTTAGGCCATTGAATACGCTGCAAAATTATTATTATTACTACTGAAATGATGTATTCCAAACTCTGTTTTAATGCTATTGTTTGTAAGATGTTCAAGTAATGCTGTCTGCCAAAAGTTTCACTTCTGTTAGATTGTTACTATGTGTCCAGGTGCCGCTATAGCATAATAATATTTCTAGTGTGCGGTGCTGCCTTCTTCCAAGTTATGAGATCGCATCCCAACATTACCCATTTCTTTTGGGTGTTTCTTGTTTCATTAATAGAATTTGGTTTGATTATCCCCATCCTTCAGCTTTGTAAAATAATAATAACCTGTGACATTTATATAGCGCCCTATTCAGCCCTATATAGCTGCTCCAGGGCATTTTACAGTATTATTATCCCTGACTCAGACCTGTTCCAATCCATTACACATCTCAACTCCCAAGGGAGCATACAACACATGCTGCCATTATAGGCCCAAAGCGTTACTCAAACACACAGCCATCACATTCAGTCAGATTCTCATTTTATGGATGAGTGAACCAGTCATCACATAATGGCATTGCAGCTCCGGTTCCTCGAACACGTGACCCTTGGGCTACGAGTCCTACGCTCTAACTAACTGCACTATCAAGGCTCGATGACCCAGCTGATAACATCTCCATGGCGAAACAAACATTCATTCATGTAATCTCAATTTGGCTGTGAGTGTGAGTATGCTAGAGGTTTGTTCATGTTACAAATAAGTTTTCATTCTCATTCTTGGAAAAAAACATAATTCTTGTTTCCAGGAAGCCTGGTATGCTGTTCATGTCTTTAAAAACTTGAGCTGTGAAATAGCAATTGGTTTTCCCTCACTTGTCTCTTTTTTGATATTTTCATTAACCCATCTTACATTGCATATCACAGGGTGCTCTGGTTAGAGTGTTGTGCCGTAAACCCCTGGGTTGTGGGTTTAAATCTGGCTCATAACTCTGAATCTGCGATTTTTCCCAAAGCAGTCACTTCTCGGCTATACGTCCGAGAAGTGATCAGCGTTGTGGCTAATCAACTTGACTCGTCACAAATCACATCAGAAATTCAACCCGTGGCCTAGCTGTGTTACCAGGCCTTAAAATTAAGTATCCATCCCATGACTCTAATTTCATTCCATTTGCTGATTGGTTTATTGTTTCAATCATCAGGATGATAAAATAAATAAATAAATTATCAAAGTGGATTTACATTGATATCAATAGTCTCACCGTCTTTAAATCTGCTGATGTATTGTTCACACACACACACACACACACACACACACACACACACACACACACACACACACACACACACACACACACACACACACACACACACACACACACACACACACACATTTTGCATGGCTATGGAAAAGCACTTGTTTACTCCCCTAAAGTGAGCCAATAAGCTGTGTTGAACGACACAAAACCTCACTTATCTCATGTATTCTGTAATATTGATCTCCAATTGTGTTGAACATTTCACTGACTAGTAATATACTATTTCCTAATAATGGTTTTTGTCTCTGGGTCCAAAATAGAAATAAGCTGGAAAATAGTGTGTTTGTGTAGCTTGTTAGTTGACACTGCTTCATTCCCATGCTCATTAATTGTTTGTTAAATGGAATTGCCTGAATGTGATCCGATCCGATTTCATTTGGACCTGCTCACGTGCTGTCAGAGTTAAAAGATGCATGTAAACTTCACGCTGTATGTCAAATCAGTCCCTGTCACTACAGACAGAAAACATTCGATGTAACAGATGTCATGAGATATTGACTGAACATAATGTCACTAGACATATGATTTGCTGATATTGTAACATTCATGTTCAGGCATAAATGCCATTGTTGGAGTTGTTGATACTGATCGCTACTAAGAATGGAAATCCAAGTGTCTCTGTTGGTGTTAAGAGACAGTATAGGTCAAAGTAGACCCAGCATTAATGTTCTGATGTAGACACACCATCTGAACTGAATGGCACCCAAAGACAACACTGATCTGATGTAGTGATGCACATCTCTTATTTCAAATGTAGGCGAGACATGTCAGTCTGTGCCATTTCTGCTAGAATTGAATCCGCAGACCAGTATTTGATGTTGGATCTTACTATATTACCTGACTGTTACTCAAGAGAAACATCTACGATGCTGACAAGAAGGCTTTGTTTTGCAGACCAATGCTTCACCTTTAAGGGTGATCCATGTCACTGTTGTATCCCTTCTAAGGATCAACTTAAAAAAGAGCATGCACATGTCATATTGTGGAATTCTCATGTGTACATATATGAGTGAAGGAAAGGGCCAACACCCATCATGTGGTGAATAAAACAGATCAGTTAGAAGCAATTATCCAGGTTCCTTCACATTAGAATTAATGTTCTTTCAGTGTAATAACGTATTAGCAATCTTTCATCATAATTCATATTTGACCTTGAATTTACTTGTATGCATCCTTTCACAGATTGAAAAGGTTTAGTATTTTCTATCAGTTTCTGACAGCATTAGGTCACTTGATAATGAAGAGATGCACAGCACCTCATCAGACACATCATCTAGTCACCAGTCGGCAGATAAGAATCCATCGCCATGTGAGGAGAAATACTGTAGTTTGGATCATACTATACCACAGTCTGGAATGAGATTAGAGCCAATCCAGAAACCTGACACACGTGGTGCTGCCTGCAAACATTGCAATGATGATTTTGAAAGCGACCAAGCTTGTGCCAAGCATTATCAGACCAGGCAACATCAAGAGATAGTTCTTGCACACGCTAAAGAGATTTGGAAGTTTCGTCCTCCGCCACGTGGGCTGACTGACAAGGAGTACTCACTCTGTTCAAAGTATGTGATTAAAATGTTATGTTGATGTCAGTTATGGATATCTTTGTGTATCGCTCTTTGTCCTTGCTTTATATGGCTAAAAAGCTAGAAAAAGTGTACTTGACTTGCACAGCATCAAAATCTTGCTGCTATGCTGGGAGTTATCGTTATTTAGCACCATTAGTGGTGACGTCAGTTTATAAAGAACAACTAAAAAGACAGTTATATTTATTCCATGTCCAATATTTCAGTTAATTTAATCCCAAAAACAAATTAATTTACACAGAATGTTAGTGGATGTATTACAAAATATAACTGATTCATTCATCATAAGGTGATAGTAAATGCTGTGGTGAGATGTTTGACTAGTTCTGATTGCAGGTTTTTACACCACAAAACTTTATTTAAATTTGTTGCTTTGAGTTTGTTTACCTGTACAACATGAAATACAGGTATAATTGATTTCAATCCCACCACACACCATTTTTAAAGTTAATATTTGGGCAGTAGAATGGTACAGCTGATCTATTCTATTCTGAGAATTGCTTCTTATCATACTTACTAGAATTGTATCCACATTTTAGATCTGACCATAATATTCAATGATAACCGAGTGCTCGTTTCGCCATTACAGGTTTACAAAGCTGGGTAGTTGTCCTTATGGGTCACAGTGTTATCAGGCACATAGCGTGGATGAGTTAGCCGAGTGGTGTGAGAGGTTTGTTTTGAAGAAACGAGCTCACGAAGAGGGAACAAACAGTGAATGTCGACATGCCGAGACCTTTTTAGAGAAACTAATGTCAACTGAAGATCCTGATGCAGTAGTAAGTTATGATCATTTTATCTGAAAATTATTCCGAGAAGCATGCACTAGGCATGATGAAAACACAGAAGAAGCATTTGCAGTTTTGCTGCTCGTCAGATCTAAGGATCTGGTGGGCAGTTATGATCTATTTTTGTATTTTGTCTGCCTTGTGCTGTGAAACATGATATCTCATGAACTGTTTGGTGACTATTTTTTATAATTTTGAAGAGTAAATTAGCTTTATCAGTTTACTCACAAAGTAATTTTGGGGAACTGGAGATTATTTCTGCAATTATTGTTTAATATTTTAAAAGCTGTGTATTAACATTCGCACAGGTCCTTGAAAACCTGGAAAGTCCTTAAATTTGAAAATTTGGATTCCTGGCCTGGAAAGTCCTGGAATTTTTGTAGAGGTCCTTGAAAGTCCTGGAATTTGGACATATAGATCTATATTTCTAATCATAAGCATACAAGAATTCAGTCGTTACACTTCTTCCAAAATATGGGTGTATTTTTGCGCGTTAAAAGTTTGTGAATTCATTGAAAACGTCCTTGAATTTGACATTGAAAGGTCCTGGAGAGTCCTGGATACTGAGATGTCAAAATGTGTATGAACCCTGCAAAAGCATTTCTTGTAATTTGGTTGAAGAATTTCTGGTGGGTCCAAACAGAAATGTCCAAATGTTTTTAAACTCTCAAAAATGGAACGATAACATTTCTCGTAGTTCAAAAGGAATGCAGTGGCTGGCAATATCCATTAAATTACAAGAAAAGTCACAATTCAGAATCAGAAAGTATTTGAATAATTTAAATAATTTGTGAAATAAATTGTGATTGGTTTGAAATGTGAGCACAAAGTCGATTTAGGACATGTAAAATGGTGATATATAGCACCTCGATTTCAAATTTGAAACCAATTAACTTCATATAAAATGGTGATAAATGAGGGCAGAAGTTAAGTAGTGTGTCCAACAATTAAATAGAGGATAGAGGATTTACCTGTACACGTTACAGTTGGTAGTCTGTTTAACCCATTGTTCTGTTTTCCTCCCTCCAAAACTGGTATATTCTGTTATGTGAATATTCTTGGGATGGGCAGAATATACCGGAAAGTGGAAGTATTTGTTTTTCAGTAACACACCGGTATTCTATATCCTTTCAGCGAGATGAAAACAAAGATATTTATTTTTAAACTTGCAACCTTTTTGTGCTTGCAACTGGAATCGTTTAATTTTGTATCAGTATTCTGCTAGTACTACTAATAATAATAATAATTTTATAAAACGTTTTATTTAGTGCTCTATATAATTGGATTAAAATTACCCTAAAGCGCTTTACAGATAAAAGATGTAGTTAAACATGTACCAAGTATAGACCTTAAAACATTATAAACAATTTTCTATTTAGACGTTAAAACAATGATAACATGGCTATGAATGTACAATGTCAAAGAAATGCGTTTTAACATTCTTCTTGAACAAGTTGAGAGACTTGGACTGCCTAGTTATCATTGGTAAATTCTTCCACAGGGAGGCAGCTGACTTGGTGAAACAGCTATTTCCATAGGTTGTTGTACGTGTCTTTGGTACACATACCAGGCAGCCTGACTCCGATCTCAGTGAACGTCTTGGATGGTAGGGTATCACAAGTTCCTCCAGATATACAGGAGCTGTGCTATTGAGCACTTTGTATGTATACACGAGGAGCTTGTACAGTGGTCTGTACACCACCGGTAGCCAATGTAGGGATTTCAACACTGGAGTGATGTGTTCCCTCTTCCAAGTGCGGGTAATTAGATGAACAGCACTGTTTTGTACTCCTTGTAGATGAGCTGTTAACAATTTGGGGATACCATATAGAAGGGCATTGCCATAATCAAGGCGGGATGTAACCAAGGAGTTGACTAGCGTTTTGCAGGCATCTGTTGTTATGAACTGGCGGATGCAGCCAATGCTGCGTATCAGGTAATAACAGGCCCTAGAAACAGCATTGACCTGTTTGTCCATGGTAAGTGAGCTATTCGGGAAACCCCCCAAGCTTCCTCACAGAATGCACAGCATTAACAACACTATCACCAACTGTTAGATGGAAATCCTGAGTTTTCTTAGCTTGGTGCTTTGATGAGAAAACAATCAGTTCAGTTTTATCCTGGTTTAGTTTCAGCATATTGGAACTCATCCATAAGCTAATGTCTGCCAGGCAGGCTTCCATTTTGGTAGCAAGGTTATCCCAAGAGTCGGAAGGCCGAATTACCATTTATACCTGAGTGTCATCTGTGTAACAATGGTATAGTAGGTTGTGTCGATGACATATTTCACCAATCGGGTTCGAGTATAGACAGTACTTGCATGGTCCAAGGACCGAACCCTGTGGTACCCCGAAATTCAGATGTTTGTCAGTAGATGTACATGATCCGACAGCCACACACTGGGTTCTGTTACTAAGATAGGACTGAATCCAGTTGAGAGCATCATTACATATCTGATATGAATGTTCAAGACGTTCAGGAGCGATAAGCAGACTGGAGATTATCATGTAGATGGTGTGTGTTGATGTTCCACACAAGATGTTTATTTTAGACGTTCGCAGTGAAAGGTTTCAGAGTAAACAAAGGCTTACTGTGGTGTAGGGTTGCTTTTTACACAGTAACAGTAACACTTTTGGTGTCTTCTGCCAATATATTCTCTCTTAACAACATTTTCCTAGAACATTTTCAAAGAATTGAGTTCAAATTGACTCAAGATATCTGCATTTGTGGGACCTTTTCCTAATGAGTCGCTCTTGGCTTATGTACCAGATGTGACCAGTGCCAAGGGTAAGCATACTACGCACTCACTCACCCCCATAGGGGGTGACTGAGAAATCACTACCACCCGACTCTCAGCATGGGCATATCTGAAGGGTGTTTCATCTTTGACTTTGCTTCATTACCTTTGGAGGTCACTCGTCCCATTTAGCCTATCCTGTGCACAAAAATGGCCATAAAACATCACTCATCATCACTCACCCCTAGAACATATTCCCAATTTTAGTTGTTATAAGACTTTCTTTAAGTGTTTAATTGTTTGCATACCTCATACTCCGAAGGGATTGATATTGTATGATTTATGATGTCAGGTGTAGGGGACAGGGTATTTCAGTGCATTTATACAATTGTGGTAATTAGCCATTTTATAATTAGAGACTGGATTCAGGTATTTAAAACAACATAAATTATCAAAATACAAGAGAGTGTAATGTATGGCTAGTAAATAATTACTAAATATTTTTATTAACAACTTTTAAAACTCAGTTTGATTCACTTAGTGCAACTTATGTTATTGTATCTTCTTTCACAAGGTAGCCAATGAAAGTTATGAACACCATAATTGACTCAGTACAGTGAATTTTTAATAATAACAATGCATCAATTGTTTGATCTAATCAGAGAAGTCGGGTGCAGCAAGGAAGCTGCATTAGAAACATCATTAGTTATTTATTAAAAGGGGTGTTTCTTTATTAAACAGATGAAGGAGAATATTGACAGCATCAATGTGCACATGAGCAGTGAGCCGAAAATCCATCTTACAAGCAAAAAGGCGTCACATTTCTGGATGTTTACCTTGACAACAAGGGTTAGTATGTAAAGCCTGCGACGTCATTTAAAATAGCTGTTTGCTTTGCTATGTTATCTCATTGTTATTTTTCTGCACTTACGGGGGAGGAAGTCTCAGTTTTGTGTTTTAATTTGAGATGTATGTATAACAATTTGATTATTTCTTCCTCCCTGTGAATAAGACTCAGTTTGAACGTAGGTTTTATTTCTTTAAATATTTAAATAGTGCAGTAGTAAATGTGTGGAGAAGAACAATTACTATAAGCTAACATTATTGATATTTGTCATGTTATAAAAGTATCATATCAGTAATATTTACTATGCAGTGACAAGATACAAATATATTCAACAGCTTAAATAAATTAATATATACCTACTCATTGGAGAAGAGAGTCAATTTGTCATTCTAAGTATCACTACAACATTTCTTACCAGCATAAAATATGGCACTGTACACTGATGTACACAGTGCACTCTTTTGTATATTCAGTAGTGGAATATTTAATATTATGCATGAATACCCTAAGGTTTATAATAATGTTGAATACTGACATTGTCTTAGCCAGTACTCATGGGTAATCAGTCAGTAGAGATGTTTTCAAATCTTAGTTCCCAGCAAAGCAATTAAGAAACAGTTAAAATTTGTATAAAATAGCAAAGGTTATTACCAGTTTAGTGAATGTTTGTGATGCTTTTGAAATGATAATGGAATAGTCTTTATATTGTAAAACTGTGAACTGTGTACAAAAAACACACATTATATGCAGCTATGAGCCGAATATATGAAGGTTCTCTATCACAATGACAACTTACTCACTGTTGTTGTAGTAACAACTTCCCCTACTGTGATATGTTATTTTTTAATTATCAAGTGTGCTTTGCACGGTTAATTTGTGCATGATATCTTTTGAAAAGATAGTAAATGTTTTTTTTTTTAAATTCTGATCTAATTCAGTTTACAGATAGAAAGCCATATTTTACATTGACTAAACCTTGTAGTACTAGTAGGCAGCGTCCAGTGTGCCCATTTATTATGAGCTAATCGTAATTTGATCGCCGTCACCGCGTTTGTACAGATTTTGCCAGGACAGTACAGCTCAGTGGGTCGTATGGCAGACGTTAAAGTGAGATATCCCTCATTGACATATTCACTTACTTTTTGCTTGTCTTTCTTGAAATCAGTATTTCACTAAACCACGAAGTGAGTATATGTTAACAGGTGGATTAAATTAATTACTTTAAATGGTGCGTCTAAAACAAAGGGCAACAATAAAATCACGTTTTATTAGTGCTCTCTGTCTAAAAAAATCAACAATCAACAATAGAAGACAAGGACAATAAAAACAGACAATAGATTCTTCTGACCCATTGTCATAGTTTCATTAACACTGCATGTTTTTATTAGGTGTGTTATTCTTTGCTATTGAGCAGACATAATCTGAAAAACAGGCTTTTCAAACAAACCAAAAAACACACCATAAACAGGCTTTTATGTATAATGTCTGATCAACACCTTTATACAAACAAATATTTTTGTTGTTGTTGTTGTTGTAAGTCAGTTTCATATGACAGCACTTGTGGCTGCATGAGGATTTTATTAAACACCTCACCATTGTAATCGGGTTTTTATTTTTACAAGAAACGTTTTCTGAAAATTAAAATTACTGTTATTCAGTAATCTTCTAAGACAAAGGGTAGGGTTCCCACAGTCCTGGAAACTTCTGAAAAAAGAAGGTTATTATGGAAAGCCAGTGAAAAGTCATGAAAAAAACTGATTTTTCAAAAAGTCGTGGAAAATGGTCACAGTGGCGTTAAATGTTTTGATAGCTGGCGCGAGTGGCAAAATGTCGATTCTAGTCTAAAGAAAGTTAATGAAAATTAAAAATCTTTGCAGTGACTCTCTTCAAGTTTATATGTTGTCTGTTTGGGCTCATGGATAGAACGCAAGATAATTTACCTATAGCCGTGGTCACTCTGTGTGTGAGGTTGCAGGTTCGTGCCTCGGCCATGGCACGATTATATGAGGAATGTTTCATCCAGCCAGGCAACTGGCTATGTTTTCTTCACCAAACATGCCATGTATTCTGAATTCTAAATTTATTTACAATTAGTCTCCATGGGGAAGCTATAAATTACAGACCATATGCGTCTCCCTCATATGAGGTTGCCAGCCACGTTAAAAACTGCCATTTCGGCCATTTTTATTAATATTATTATCATGATCTGTATAAATGTTGAGCTTTCTCCTTTTCTACTTATTTATACATGCAACTTACGCCATTAGTGATGATCTGCAGCCATGTTTCAACTTTATACAAAAATGGAAGATAATGCTTTTTTATAACAAATATAGTCTTGGGTGGTGGATTGTAAAGCAGCCAAGTATGGGTGTAAATCTTTCTCACTAAATCTTCCTTCTTTTTATCTCAATTTCACAACTAATAGTGATGGTAAAATGTTGGCTTCAGATTCCTACCAAGTAATCCATATAAATATTTAATTTATATAAAAGAAAGGTTTATTTGGATATTGCTGAAAGTTGCTATGGGCACCCACTAGAGGCGTGTCCTTCAAAAATGTCTCAATGACATGGTAAATGGTATTCCTGAAAAACTAATTTTTCTCACAGAAAACGTTGGAATTTTGTGGGAGTCCTAAATAGGTCTTCAGCTAGATGGTCGCTAAATTAGATTATATTTTATATCTAAATTACTTAAACAGCTAGAATGAGCTTAGGTTTGTCATTTTTAACTTATAAAGTCATACATCTGTTTTTCATCATTCAAATATACTGAATCAAATTAAAAATAAATTAACCATATATGTGACTGTTTTTCAGCATTCAATAACCAGTTATTTGACAATATACTATAAGTTTCTTTATCAGTTGCTGGTTTGCATGATACGTATATGTTATATATCATCACTAGTAAAGGATAATAACATAACAAGTCCCAATATTTCAACTTCCCGTTTAGGTGTCCTTGAAGTGCGTGATTCTGTTAGATGACACGAACCGAAAATACTTCCACATTTCTTCGATTACCGTTGGGCCAAAGCGTCAGCAGATGCCTCAAGATTTAGAGCCCGACTGCCAAGAATGGGCCAACCCCAACCACACCATGGGCAAATCAGCCAATGAACATGTGTATAGAATCAAGGTTAATTCGCCAGTCTTTACTCGCATTCTTCATTGTACTTGCTGATACTGGAAACTGACAGGTGTATGTTATATAACTTTATAATTATAATCGAGAACATCTGATATCAACGAGTACACCAGATTCTGTTCATAGACTCTGTCAGATTTCCATAAACTGGTATACACATTATCTGTTCATTGTAATTGTCTATTCTACTGAACAAATGCCTTTTTTTAATGTATCGTATATTGTTCAGGATTTCTCTAAATGTGACTTTAACATTGATGTTTGTTGTCCCAGATCACTACCAAATATTGAAGTATAATTACTTCTTGGGGTTCCAAATTATAATAATTTGTTATTAATAGTGATGTAAAATAATGAATGATGATGTAAATTAGTAACTTGAGATATTATCCTCATTCAGGTGTTGTTCACTACTGAGATATATGGCACTTTCCATCAGTCCGTTATTTTTGATTTTGGAGAAGAGCCTGTGTTGTTCAGAGAGATCTGTATCGATTGTGTGCCTACGGTTGATGTTCAGACACTGAAGGAAAGTCTAATTATACAGGAAGGCAGAAGATGGGATTTGATGAAAATGGATATCGTACAGTTTGAGCCAATGTATGTTCATATGCTTGTGTCATCTCCTTTGATTTAGTATTTGTCACTTTGATGTGTTCTAACTTTCAGTGTCGAGTTTGTCTGGAATCTCCCTCTAAATCTTAACAATTTATTATCAGTAACTACCCATTATGAAATGTTTTAACATATTCAATAATAGACAAAAATCTGTTTTTTTTCTCCATATTATAATTGTTACGTTCTTTAGAATAATTTTATATAGATTATTTAAAGTACTGTATAAATTGTGTATGTAGTTGTAGTAGTAGTAGTAGTAGTAGTAATAATTATAATAATAATAATAACAACAATAGTAATAAGTAGTAGTTAGTTAAGAGTGTTAGTAGTACTAGTAGTGGTAGTACATGTAGTAGTAGTAGGTGTGAGGGAAAACTCAAGGGGGCTAACAACCTATAGGCAGTCATTTTCAATTAAGGCAGGCATTTTTTTCCTAGCGATCATGCTTTGGATGACCTTGTTTCAGTGAAAAGGGAAGTTTGTTTCCTTTTGTTTTATACAGTAGATTAGTGATGAATCCCTTTCAGTGATAAAATTTGTCATTCTGGGATTATGTTTATTTGTCCAATGACGTTTCCTGAATTAAAATCAATCTTTTAGCATTGAGTATGTTCCATAACCGCTACCAGGCGAATTTCAAAGGAACCCAGATGGGATTTAGGCTGTTTTGTATCCTTTTGCAGCATCATTTAACTCGATCATCCATGTAGAATATAGTGAGCTGATTAATTCATCCTTGAATTGGTACACTAATTTCAACCTGTGATTATTTATGAAAATAATGAACACCCGCCACTCATTAACGCCCTTGAATATACCAAGGTTTATTTAGGATGGCTTATAAAAACCCTTCGTATTCCCAGCTGGGATTAAACGTTATTTGCTGGAATTCCGATATTTTTCTTTTGTTCATGTGTGACTTTTTTTTAGAATGCAACCTAAAATATGGCTTAAACAATCAGTTTTATTGAAAGGTGCCTTAGAGTGGTCCACAGCCTACTTGGAGCCCAGCCTAATTTGGGTCTAGCTCACTTTCAGGATGTCTTCATAAATGGTCACTTTCTTCCCTTCCCCAGATGAACTTTGCCTCCTGTGCTTGATAGTAGTAATAGTAGTACCAACATCTACAACACTAATAATATAAGTCATACACATTTTAAATCCTGCTTTACATAACAAGTTTATATTTGTTTTCCCTTTCAAGGCCAAAATGATAGGGAAATTTTCAATTTTATCATCTCGATGTAGTGTTTTTTGGGCTCAGAGATGTTAGTAATTCTAGGTCACCACTGACTACCTTTTGACTTTTGTCTTAGAGTCAATCACATCATATCTTAAGAGTTGAAAGTTTGATAACATTATTGATACACTGCTTTACATTTCTTTAGCCCACTACCACATGATGAGATGGAGGAGATGATCTTAAGATGGTATCCTCCGCCTTTTGCAACAAGGTTTATTCCATTACCAGCCTTACTTCAACCGTCATTAACACAAGAAAACTACAGGGATCGTATGCACTCCATGCTTGATTTAGAAGAGATGGCTTGGTTCTCCAGCATTGCAAAGTCAGTAGCATTTTGTATACCATTTTGGTATATATATATATATATATATATATATATATATATATATAGAGAGAGAGAGAGAGAGAGAGAGAGGTTGTGATATAGTGATTGGCAGAATACCTTTGCCAACCATTGGCAGAATATGTACAGATGGAAAAGTACATTAGTCAGCAAACAGTTTTTAAAATATATAATAAACAAATCACAAACACACACACACACAGTGTGGTGTATAATATATAGCAGCCAGCAAAAATGAACACATCTTCTGATATCTGTATGTGTGCTTCCTTACTGCTAAAGGTTCAACGTAAAGGCAGCACTTCAGATTGTTGATCGATTCATGCTCATGCCTAGCTCCCACTCAGAGGCCAAATTTGCTCGCAGAGGAGAGCTGTACGCATACATGAAACTCAAAGGTAATGTGTCAGAGGACACTGCTCCTGGTCGACTCATACTACAGAATGTCAACACACTTTATCTAGCACCCGTACACGGCAACAGCAACATCGGAAGCACCAATGACGATAAGTGCGATGATGGTAACAACACTGGTGATGATGATGTTGATGATAACAAAAATCAACAGCCCAGCAAGGTACTGATTTGTTACGATGCAATATCTTAAGGATTAGATACAGTGATAGTTGTAATTTGTTTAATATTGATTTAATTACCATTACAGCATAGTTGTAACAATTATTGAAAGATTTTAAAATAGTGCAAATAACTATAAATAAACAATTGCAGTTAACATAATTTGAACATCTTACCAATATGACTCCATCATGAGTTCCTGTTATTATGTGATAAACATCACCAGTTATAACTGATGACTATAACCAGACATGGGGGTCAATTCCATTTTGTCAATTCCAATTCCACTCAATTTCATTTGGTCAAATCCACATAAAATTTATCAATTCCAATTCCAAATGTATCAATTCAATTCCGTTTTTTACTGACTCTTTTTTACCTACTACTTTTTGCCATGAGTAGGTACTCTGAGTACCTACTTGGAATACCTACTCTGAGTAGTTTATACTCCAAGTAGGATTGTCATTGAAGAAATATTTCTGAATTAAAAAATGAAATGGTAAATTAATTTGTGGATTTAATTTTTTGGTAGGAAACTTCAATTCCAATTCAAAGTTTATCAATTCCAATTCCATTTTTTTTTTAAATAATCAATTCTGGAATTTAATTGATGTCTGACTATAATTGATTATTCTTTAAAGCTGCAATTGATTTGTAAATAAAAGTTTTGTTGTAGACTTATTATAGTGATGACTCAAACTACTTTCACCATCTGACTGTATCCATAATTAATTCTTATGTATGAAAACAAGATTAGTCAATTATGGCTTCCTGTTCCTTATGGCCTGTTATGTATTAGGTGTTGCTATATTTGTTGTCTTTGTTATTAGGCCTATGAAGCAGTTATTGAAGAGAAGGGCAAGAATTTCATGTTTATCCGTCTGTCTGTACAGTGTGTGTCAGAGTTGGGGCTGAAGAAGGACACAGAAACTACTGTTGAAGTAAGTAATCTGCATTGTCTGCCGATCTTTCCCGGTCGGTGGAGATATATTTCCAGGTTTTCTTTTGGGATTAGCTTGAGCCAGAGGCATGAATATCTCAATATCTTGGACACAACACTATTTCCTGTTGTGATAAGAGAGGTTTACATATCTTTGCCTTTGGTGTAGGTTGTGGGTTAGGTCAAATTTTCAAATGTTCACAAAGACAGGGAAATGGTTGATTTGGCAGCATTAAATATTCTTTAGGCCAAAATCCAGTAAATTGAATGTATATAAGTAAGCACCATGCCAACTGAATTACTCCAAACCAGACTGATATTCAGATTTATAAACCTTGTAAATAGTTCCCTATTTCCAGAGTTGCACCATCAGCTAGTACATTTAATGGTAAAGTACCCCCCCCCACACACACACACACATATGATAAAAGAATTATTTTATCTATGGATTTGTCATATATTTAGTACCTTGAATATGTATTGGAAAGTTTAGAGCTATAAGTAAAAAATAAAAAATCATTTAAGCATAGCTTTTAAAAGTAAATTAAACTGATCAGTAGCAAAAAGAAATCATGATAATAAAACACCTTATGCTCTGCAGCTCACACAAACATACTGCTTATACAAACATACTGCCCACACAAACATACTGCTCCACACAAACATACTGCTCACACAAACGTACTGCTCACACAAACATACTGCTCACACAAACGTACTGCTCACACAAACATACTGCCCACAAAAAGACATACTGCTCACACAAACATACTGCTCACACAACAGTACTGCTCACACATACATACTGCCCACACAAACGTACTGCCCACACAAACATACTGCTCACACAAACGTACTGCTCACACAAACATACTGCCCACACAAACATACTGCCCACACAAACATACTGCCCACACAAATATCTTGCTCACAGACATACTGCTCACACAAAGGTACTGCTCACACAAACATACTGCCCACACAAACATACTGCTCACACAAACATACTGCCCACACAAACATACTGCCCACACAAACTTACTGCCCACACAAACGTACTGCCCACACAAACATACTGCCCACACATACGTACTGCCCACACAAACGTACTGCCCACACAAACGTACTGCCCACACAAACGTACTGCCCACACAAACGTACTGCCCACACATACTGCCCGCACAAGCGTACTGCCCACACAAACATATTTGCAACTTTCTTTATTTGCATTGTAAAATAAGATGTGATATCATTTATTTGGGTTGTGTAGTTGGTGCCAACATGGGGATGGTACTAATGCCTCAGTGGTCTAGCGGTAGCGTGTTGGACCACAGATCACTACCACCCGTGTGCGAATCTCGGCGTGGCCATATCTGAAGGTTGTTTCATCTTTGACCTCGTTTCATTACCTTTGGAGGTCGCTCGGCCCATTTAGCCTACCATGTGCACAAAAGTGGCTGTAAAACAACGATCATCAACTAATGCATATATGGATGACAATTATGACTCTGTTACTGTGGTCATAGTCATTTATCAGTAACAAGGGCAGGGTAATACACATGATGGTGTTGGCCATATGCGTGTGTGTCTGTGTGTGTGTGTGTGTGTGCATGCGTGCGTGTATGCATATTTATTTATAATGTTGTGAAGTAATTTGTGTTGTTTTCATGAACATGTTGCATTTCAGATCCAGTTTCACTTAAATCGTCTACCCATTTGTCAGATGCACATGGCACTGGACCACCTCTTTGACAGGGAATTCATATTTCCTTCATTATCAAACAGCACTAACATACCATGGACTCCACAGAAGTATGTACCTCTCCACCATAATACAGTCAATGTTATAGTGCATTATGGATTTTAGCTGTGAGATGTTTAACATTCCTGCCCCAAAAGATTTTTGTTCCTGACATCATGTACAATCAGCATAACATAATATAGTACAATAGCAAATGAAAGATCCCAACATGTTAGTTTCTGCAATAAATTTGTGTGTTATTATCGGATAAGAAAATGATACATACACTCCAGTCCCATCATAACACAGTCAGAGGGGCCCATGACTATAGGCAATGTATTACATGTTATACTTGCATATTGCCATTTGGGTATGGTGTGATATTGAGGGCTAATGATGAATAACACTACACAATCAGTAAGCGAATTCTGACACATTTCTTTGTAACAGGCAAGATATATCATGTCAGTCAGTGAATAGACAGTAAAGCAAACATACTGTTTTCCATTTCCTTTTTAAGAACAGCCCCCCCCCAGTTATCAATATTTTAAATAGTCACTTTTAGAGTAAGTAGGAAAAATTACTGTGATGTGCGATGTCACACACAACCTGAACACACTTCCATCACTAACTGAAAATCTCCAGCCGTAAAACAAGTGCACACAACAAAAATGGTTATTTTAGTCACTTCCCACTGAACTTTTTTGTACAGAGGTAATGAAATAATGATACTATTTTATGTATCGCTGAATCATTTCATCACCGACCATTTGATTGACATGTTTTTTATTTTCAGATGTTAGTTAGTAGTTCATTGACTCGCCAGAGTCCTCATTTCTGATAGTCATGCATATGTAACCCAGTTATCAGTAATGCTCCATTTACCATTTTTCTCTAGACTTTGGAAGGATAACCTAGATCCAAGATTAAATGCTAAACAGAGAGAGGCAGTTGTTGCCATAGCAACTGATCTGAACATAAAACTACCACCCATACTGATCGTGGGACCTTATGGCACAGGGAAGACCTTCACTATAGGACAGGCAACAAAGGAAGTACTAAGCCAGGAAAACACCAGAATTCTGATTTGCACACATTCCAACAGGTTTGTTGATGGGCAGGAAAAATAAAATCTGGATCTCGCGCCGACAGCAGATCCGTTTGATTAAAATGAAATGGCTATTTGAGAAGATGTTGGTTTAATTCTGATAAGTAGACTCTTAGCTGATTCTGGGTTTGTGAGTTGATGCAAATTCTACAAATTTAGCAGTTTCTTTGGCTTCTAAATGCTGCATCGGTACGAGAGTACTGATGTCACTGAGGAAATAATCTCATTATCATCAAGATGTCTAATATTTACTAACTGATGATTGCTGTATGAGATTATTTACTAAATAAAGGAACAGATGACATTAGTTCTGTTATCATTTTTGTTTATTTCTATGAAGCGATGATCCACTAATCTGTACTCCAGTCAAAGTGGATGAATTTCAAATGGCTGTAGTGCATCTCAGACTTGTGATCTCTCAATAAGTGTCCGGGATCAAGCCCAGGGTCACGTACCCCACACTATACCAGCTGTGCTGCAACTGGTTGTACATAGTTGTGCCTTCATAATCGTATCGCTTCTTAACAAAGCCACCATCTCTTGAAAAGTTCAAATCTGTTCTAAAAACACACTTTTTGTGAAGCTGGTTTCACTGGTAAATAATATTGATTGTTAAAATTTTAAATTGGGTTTTAGATCAATCATTTTAGGGTATCACTTTGGCATGACATCAGCTTCCAAGGGTATTTGTTAAATCTTGGTTGTTATTATTATTATTATAAACCATTTATAGGTCTATAGGATAATCATGCTGCCAATGTTAACTCTAGTATTGACTCTTCTTGTTACAGTGCCGCAGACTTGTACATCAAGGATTACTTGCATCCATATGTGGAGAACAATCATCCCGAGGCCACCCCCCTGCGTGTCTATTATCGTCATCGATGGATAGAAACTGTCCATCCAACAGTGAAACAGTACTGTCTGATTGGTTCAGCCTCACAGAAGAATGGCGTGTCAGGTAGTAGGTCTGTGTTTAGACATCCAACGCTTGAGGATCTAGAAAGAATACGAGTTGTCGTGACCACTCTCAGCATGTCCCAGTATTTATGCCTGGATGGTGTTGAACCAGGTATGTTAGTAAAGAACTGTTGTATACTGGCTGTGCTAAGAACACGGGACTAGATCGATGTCAGTTCAATTAATTTTATTGGTTCATATTCTACAAGAAATGAGCTAATGCAACAAATATAATTCAGCATACATGATTACCAAATATTATTCAATGACCACAAAACTTTAGAATAAGATGAATGTAATTTTCTGGTGACCCCTAGATTGTATATTATGTTTTAGCACATACGATGCACACTATTTTCACAACACTTTACTAAGATAGAAGACAAAATTTGGGATTAATTCACTTTGGTAGAATTATGCTGATGTATATTCTAAACAACGTATTTCAGGTAAGAAATTAGATAATATTACCTAACCTTACCAACCCATATTATAATTGCTCACAAATTTTAACAGTTACAGCAGTATCTACACAACATGATCAGTGCCATATCTTGGAAGGAAATAAAAAAATAATTAATTACAGTGCATGGAATCTTCATTAATATGAAAGAATTATTGGTTTCAGAAATCTCCTTTAGAAGTTGTGTTGCCAACATAATTTGTTCACATCCAGCAAACTTATCAGTCACCTCACATCACAGACATATTATATGGTATGATTATATGGTATGATTTGCATTGCTCACAAATCATTTAGAGTAGAAATAGCATATATTTAAATGGTAAATATTTATCAGATGCATGTGTTATTGCTTACATAATTTTTTTCTGAGGATTTTGTCAAATTAAATTGTAACTTTAAAAGTTTTCAATATCTCTGTTTGATTGAAATTTGCTTTATGCTGATATATATATAGGGTACCTCCGTGGTCAAATTGGTAGTGTGTTGGACCACAGATCACTACCACCTGAGTTTGAATCTCAGTGTGGGCATATCTGAAAGGTATTTTATCCTCGACTTCGCTTCATTACCTTTGGAGGTTGCTCGGCCCATGTAGCCTACCATATGCGCAAAAGTGGCAGTAAAACATCATCATCATCATCATCATCATCATGCTGATGTATATGTAATGTAACAAATGTATAATAGAGTAATGCAATGAGATATAAGAGGACATTGGATTTTCTCTACTGATTGTTTACGTGCACAAATGGACATCCAACTGGTTGAGATGGATTGATGTGGTTTATCATAGTCTGAACATTGACAATGGACTGTACAGTTATCTTTGAGGCCTAACTTCTAACAATGGTTATTTCCTTTAATTGGCAGCTAGTATTATAATAATAATAATAATAATAATTATATAACTATTATAAAGTGCTATCCAAAGGTTATGTACAGTGATACCAGAATAAGATGTATGTAAAAATCAATAAGATATGTGGCATAGAAACAGTGCAATTCTTCCATGACTTGACAACAAGACAAGGGAGGACTTAACACATAGAGATATCATATCTACCAAGTAGAATGTCCTTTTTTCAACTACATCAAAACACTTGATATAGTCTACAAATATTTAACGCAAACAAAATCAATTATTTTACCACTTAATTTTAGTTATGACTTATTTATGTCTGTGTTTTTTTTATACTAACCTGGTCCTTTTTGTTTTTAGGATTTTTTACACACATCTTCCTAGATGAAGCAGCACAGGTGATGGAGTGTGAGAGCTTGCTACCACTTAGACTGTCTGGACCTAGAACAAGACTTGTACTGGCAGGAGATCACATGCAGGTTAATATTCATAACAGCTTTAACAGAAGAATTCAATGTAAATTGTCCTCTGTGATTTTTATTTTGGAACTGTAATGGTAATTACCATTTGGGGGTGTATGGTAATTTGTTATTGTACATATAATTTCTTGTCATTAATTCGGGCACTCCGATGGCACAGTGGTTAGTGTAATGGACTATACAACCTCCAGCTCTTGGGTTCAAATCCGACTCATACCTGTGTTTCTCAGATGTTTCCCTAGGCAGTCACCCTTCAGCCACATGACCCAGGTGTGACCAGTGCCAAAGCTAAACAATGGCAACAATTATCATTCATCCTGATATTCCCTTTCCTGAAATACGTATGTCAGTCGATCTATTCAAAGCTTGAACAAACATTCCACTTTTGATCACTGAGATTCACAGATACAACTTTCCTGTTTCAGATGGGTCCTGAGGTTCACTCGGAGTTTGCCCGTGAGCGTGACTTCCATGTCTCGTTGTTAGAACGTCTCCACAAGACTTATCCCAACCAACATCCGTGTAAGATCCAGCTCTGTGAGAATTACAGGTCACACCAGGCCATTATAGACTTTACCTCAGAGCTGTTCTATGACAGTAAGTTGGTGGCAAGTGGTAACCAACTACAGCATGATATCTTCTACCCATTGACATTCTTCACAGCCAGGGGAGAAGAGGTTCAACACAAGAATAGCACAACCTTCTATAACAATGCTGAAGTGAGTATCAATTTAGAATTAATTATGGGTATGGTAGTGTTGATGATGATGATGACGATGATGATGATGATGGCACATGGTGGTGATGAAGATCCTGACTTACATACACGTAGCAAATTAAAAAAGTGCCTTTCCAAATCATCTTCAGAAACTAAATTTGCATACTGCGATCTACAGTTTGTACAAGATAAATATATGGTCTTGGAATCCATTAGACTGTAAGCAGTTTGTCTTATATATGAACGTCTTTGTCCAAGAATATCTGATGACATTTGTTGGTAAACAAACAGAACTGTCATGGGTGATAATAGGGAAATAGTAAATTATCAATAGGCATTACAAGGCAAGAGTAGTCTGATAAAAAGTTAACCCTCAGAACAAATTATGGTAGCGGCTAAATGGAACAGTCACCGAAACATTAGGTGTGCAAGTACAGATACATCACACATGGTCACATAATCACAGTTACATGGACATATATATCTTTTGTTAACAGTTCTAATTTGAAGTGAACCAGTAAAGAATACTACTATTTGGTAGCCATTGTTTCTTGTTTTTTTACTTTCGATATGAACAGGAATATTGCACGTCTAATGTTTGGGGATGGTTCTTTGATGGTAAATGATAGTTGACCACTCAAAAAATACAAAACGTTGGGGAAATTTCATTGTACGTCATCATAAATATCATTCCACAAAGATTATTATATATGGTATACAAGATTGTATCATTACTATATGAAGCAATGCGACTTTCCAGCAGTGTTTAGACAGTCATGCCAGGTTTGTATGCCAGAAAATATCTGATGCCACATGGCTAAAGGATGAAATCATGTTATTTCTTTTTCTTCAAGGTTTATGAGATTGTCGAACGTGTCAGTGAAATAGTTAAGTCCTGGCCGAAGGTATGGGGAGACGTTGATGAATCCAGTATAGGAGTTGTCTCACCATATTCAGATCAAGTACAACGGATACGCTCTGAACTACGTAAACGTAAACTTGTTAACGTATCTGTAGAGAGAGTACTGAACATACAAGGTCAGTGTGAGGCAGAGCTGAAGTGTTTAGAGATGATAACAATAATCAATAAAAAAATTAGGATTGATAAAATATCCTAGTCTAGATAAATTGTTCTAAGGACTTACACACTGATGAAGTTTTATTGTATATATTTGAGTATAAAGTAAGGAAAGCTCATCACATTTTGCCAAGCAAGAGTTATAGTTTACTAATCAAATGATTTTTTGGGTTGGTTTCTTAAACTTTGTGATTTTTATCATATCCCAAATTGCTCAAGAAAGCCAGAAATATTAATATACTAATCTATAGGCCATACATTGATTCTGATATGGGCTTATCATACAAAATTGTAATTTCTATGGCCATATATGAGGTCACTTCAAATAGAGAAACCAGTTTGCTATATAATAATAATAATAATAATAATAATATATTTACTGAAGGGCCCTTATTAGCAGGAGTCATTCAAAGGTTTTGTATGGTGATACCCCAAATAGGATGCATGTAAAAATCAAATAAGATATTTGAACGATAAACTTTATTTATTGCTGAAAACAATCTTGAACGGGTGACTATTTAGAGGAGATTTAAACTTTTGATCTAAACATTAATAGTCATGATGCAGCATAGATGAGTTTGTTTATATCATTAATTGTCCACCTTCTTTAGAATGATTCAGTGAGCATGGTTTTGTTCTTGTTATGTACATATATTATAATTCAGAAGTAATATAGCTTATTAGAGGCCAGTATTCATGTTGTGTCTTTCAAATGGCCAGACATTTCAATTCCCCTGTTAGATGCTCCGGTGGTGTGAATGTTTCTAATGTTTTGTTGGAGTGAATTGGTTATCTACATGGCACAATTTTATAACACAGGTGTGAGATGTTTAAGTTTGTTACAAGTACATCTTAAGATATGATTATATATAAAATGGCAAAATTCAAAAACTGATGTTCATTTTAAAAAAAGCCTTAAAATCACTCTTAGAATAACCATACCTTATATTCTGTAATCCTGTACATAAATCATATTTGCTCTGCAATACTACTTTAGATTAGCAATAATTATTATCCAGTTTTGTTAAATATAATTCATGTCTTACACATACTGAGGATGATGATGGTTGTTTTACAGCCACTTTTGTGTACATGGTAGGCTAAATGGGCCGTACACGTACTGAGAGAGAGAGAGAGAGAGAGAGTGTGTTATAAAATATTTCAAATATACTAATTTAGACAAGTGTGTTTGAGAAGCTTGTAAAATCCTCACTTGTTGCAACTAGTAATAATTATTCAAAGCAACTTGGTATTAGCTTAGGTTTGGTATTAGTCTCAGTATTAGTCTGTAGTTTTGTTATAATGCCTGGGTAACAGCCAGCAAATTCTAGTCTTTTTATATGCGAGGTGAACTTATCTCAGATGATATTGAAGAATAAAATACTGTAAAGATGTTATGGCAGTGCGTCTATCAGTAACAACTTCTGTACAGTTAATTACTGTACTAGTTTAATTAATAACCTGCTTACATTGGTATACTCCTGGCCCTTACTTGAGCCAGTTGTGTATTCTACTGTTCAAGTTGAGAAACATGATGCTTATTTATTGAACTAAATTCTTATTTCTCGAGGCAAATATCTGTGGTTGAATCTGACACATTGATCAATCATGATCTTTAAGGTACAGTATAACTGATCTAAACTGGGCTTACTTTAGATAAATGGCTGGTTCTCTCAAATTTTATATACCACTCTCCAATAGTAAATCAACAAGTTTTAATATGAATGCAAATTAAGGTTAGACTGTCTTAGGTAAAACATTTTCATAGCAATATTTGTTATACAGATTGCCTAAATAGTTTGTATATGATATACTTTGATCAAATTAGCCATCATAAATGTAGATAGCTTAAGTTCTATACGACTATATTCTCTAAGAGCTTCTGGTATGCTGACACATAATAAACAGAATAGATTAACACTTAATCACAGTTACTGGGTGTATGTGAGGTAAATATTTGAATATACTACGACTAGTTACGTTGGTAATGAAGACATTTTTAACAAACAAAGTATCATTGCTGCTTGTTCAAAAGTATATTTAGCATGTGAAATCTATAGTGTTGTAAATATTGTGTTTTGTTAACAAACACAAACTATTTTAGATGTTTACCGCTGATTGTATGCATGTCACCATTTACACTGACCAGTGAAAGAATAGATAATTAATGATTTTAAAAAGTCTGTTTTGACCAGAAAAGATCAGCTCATTGTTTTAAATAGGTAGGTTCCAGTTTTACCGTGCTGGCAAATGGACCGCTTTTACGATTGAAAGATCTCATCCAGTTTGTGCAGTTTAGACAATAATCCAATTCACAGTTGACCGATTTATTTCTTTGGCTTACAGGTAAACAGTTCCGTGTGATCTTGCTGAGCACTGTACGTACACGTCACAGCTGTAATACAGATCCAAACATGGAGGAGGAGCTTGATTACGGATTCTTGTCCAATGCAAAACTACTCAATACAGCAATCACCAGAGCACAGTCAATGGTTGCCGCTGTTGGAGATCCAGTGTCACTGTCAACGATTGGAAAGTGCAGGTTAATAATGGTTTAATTGTTAATTATTTATTTATATATGTAATGAAAATATATATATATATATATATATATATATATATATATATATTTCATTACACATTGCTTAAAGGTCATGAGAAACAAAATTTCATATTTCGAAATAAATATAAATACCAGACAATTATCTTATTCCCTATCCGATGCACTATCACACTCAAAACCATTCTTACTGCCAGCTATCATATTTCCATTAAAATGTTCCCTAAATCCTTAATTTCCAAACTTTCACGAGTCATTGCTAGTGTGTACTACACTCGCTAGGGATTATTGTGTGACATCATCTTTGACAAACATTGCGTAGTGCCACAGCTTTGTTTACAGGCATCCTAACCAGTTGACAGACAAAATGTCAGTTTTCAACGAAAGTTTTGACATTCTCAGGGATATCAAGCCTTACAACTTTGAGCCACTCATGAGAAAGGTCACAGAGAGTATCAATTGTGAAAAATTAGCTGCAGCAAGTGTGGCTGTGGACCCATAGCAGCCACCTGTGCCGCCGACACCCAACCACAACAAGAGTTAGATTGGTCTGTACCTTATTGAACCCTATTTTCAACCTATTAAGGCATAAATGAAGGTCATAGCAATGTGATATTCAGTTATTATCTTATTTTGTGGCATTATTTTGTTTTGTATCCATTGAAATCTAATATAAAGCAATAAATAAAAAAACATCTATCGATCATTGAAAACCGAGGTATAACAACACAACAAGATCACATCATATAACATGCAAAGCCTCACCCCTATTTTTGGCCTACGATTTTGGTGAGCTGCTGATCTTGGCTGGTAAAAGTCCATTTTTGCATTATGATGGTCGCATAACTCAAATACTCTCTCCTGATTGGTCAGTTGTCTCTGTTTACAGTAAATAAAAGCACAATGTCTTCATATGCTGGATTTCTCTGTCCCTTTCCTGTTTATTTGGGGTTTTTCTTCATTAAATGTTAATATTATGGCATAAATATGGATTCCATAAATCATATTAACTGTTTTCATACTTTGCTGAAGGAATTATATGCAGTTTTTGGTAACTTTATTGCGTTTCTTCCTTGATCCTCTGTGTATGAATTATTACTGTTTTTGTTTGCTATTTTGTGCTTTATTTTATATATAAACAACATTGGGCTTCCCTTATGACCTCAACAGCCACAAGAAGAAAATTCCTGGCCAGATTGTGGACATGACCAATAATTGATTACTGGATGAACTATGAACTGTTGATTATTATATACTTTTGCTGGGCTAGTAAGAAATTTGGTGAGATGTATAAATATTTTTCTGGCCCTGGTTAACCGTTGGTTGGTTACTCTATTACTTATATCTGGCATTTCATTTTCATATATAAAATAAAGTGTTTTTGTCGGACAAATGTTAAACATCACAATATTAAAGCTTTTGTTTATATGTATCTCAGTGCACAAACAAGTGAAGTCACTTGTGATTATAAGTGCAGTGAAAAGTACACGATGGCTAATAATGAAAAATCATCAACATCTAATAAGCAAATTATCTTTGCACACCCTCATGCTCATTTATAACTAAATCATGCCTACATAATATGACTAAACAATATTGTATTTGGCTAAAACAAAATGACTCATTTTAGCCAAACTGGCCCAAGAGAATTGAGGTCTAGTGCTAACCCAGAATGTAAATTCTGTCAGATTTAGTTGTGTGTATACG
This sequence comes from Paralvinella palmiformis, assembly GCA_025642065.1. Lineage (NCBI taxonomy): Eukaryota > Metazoa > Annelida > Polychaeta > Terebellida > Alvinellidae > Paralvinella > Paralvinella palmiformis. The sequence goes on along the minus strand of JAODUP010000120.1, from coordinate 277,849 downwards.
ATAAGGGATAATAAAATAATTTGACAAATTCTCTAGAGTATTCATTAAAGCATTTGGGACCACATCTGCTTCTTGTAATACAGAATAGTTGTGTAGATAGAATATGCACCATTTTGGCTACAAGACAGGTGAGTGCCTTTAAGGTGTAACCAATGGGTGGTATTGTAATGTACTATATTCATACACAAACAAACACTTACTGACACAGACAGACACACACATACACTATTATGTATACCATGCCAACTCATAAAACAGATGCTGTAACATACTGTGCCATCACATTGTTTGTCAACAGACAGGCGACATCAGTTAAATTTTTTTAAATAGCATCTGTAATGTATCCTTTATCCAGTATTTTGTCCTCGAACAATGGTGAAAACAGAAGAGCACTGATTTAAAGAATGTGTTTACTCTTGATGTGATGGAGAACAGATTTGAATACAATACCCCTCAACTTTTATGTTTAAATGAATTCTCACTTGACATCATAATCTCTATCAGTTTCTGTATAGTTAGCTAAACACCAACAATTACATGAAGTCAGTTTTAACAAGAAGCCAAAACTCAGTTAGAACTGAATGTTAGAAGCAATTTATTTTAGTTTATTTACACCAGATAACAGTTCACTGCTCTAGAAGCATTTGTGGCATTATGAGAGAGTGAGAGAGTGAATGAGAGTTTTGTTTAGCAGTGATGCTGGTCATGACTGTGACAGGTGGTTGAAGAGGGGGGGGGGTCTTACAAAAGAAATATTCCACAACATTAAGTGTGATTTGAATTTGAACCCTGATCTGGAAATATGCGGTACTGTGCTCTTGTAACTACTCTCTTGGGGTGCCCCTCTGTTGATATGGATTTCTAAAAGAAAAAATTTATAAATATTGTTTTAGCCACAAATGATATCTTGATGTTTACTTTCAATTACTAATAACAAATGTAACTGTTTCACTGTATATCACAATACAATATAACAACTATTATTAAATAATGTTAGTTCTAACTGTGTGTTCATTATTTTTCTGGACAAGTTACCCTTTCTGGGCTGTGGTCAACTATGGATAGGCTCGACATTGACATCAGCAACACACAATCAGTCACTAATTTAATAACACTAGGACATACAGCATTGTCAGTATATGATAATGTTGCAGTGTTTTACACAGTACAAGAATATATAACAAAAACGAAAAGATTCTAGGAAAGCAAATTCAACACAACACAAACTGTACAATTATTAATTTTATACATGTATGTACATAACTTGTATTCTATGTAAATGAAAGCATTTTAATTATGTCGTGGAAACCCCACAATGCTACGGTGTCGGGGAATGCACAAAAAAGATATTAAAAAGAAAATATCATTTGTCTTGAATGTAGATTACAACTATTGGGTTGAGTTTTTTAATTAAAACTAAATCGGCTTTTTGTGAGAAGTGGAAAAAACACAGGGGGCTTATTATGATTCAGACAAAAATACTTCTGGCTATTCTGTCAACTATTCTGTCACATTTATGTTTTCAGAAAAATATGGGAGCGTTTCCTTGAAGTATGTAACAATAATGGTAGCCTGTATGGAATAACCTGGGCACAACTGAGAGCTGAACTTGATGGCGTCGAACTGAAGAAAGTCTATGTGCTCAATCCATTAGCTCCAGAGTTCATACCAAATCGTCTACGTCATGGTCCGGTTGCCCCACCAGAGCCTGTTGCTTATGGAAAATATGGTTACATGTTTTTAACAAGACCACGTCCTGTGGTGGCTCCCACTGGTGCCTGTGGTAGGAGTCGTTGGTCGCGTACTGCAATCCTTCGAACCTGCTTACAGCCATCCGCTAATGAGGTAAGGATGATGCACTGCTGTTGCCCAGACTTCAGGCAGGAGTTACACAATTTGATGCAGTCTCTGTAAGGGAAAAAACCCAGTTACTGCCCAGAATATGTTAGGCTATTTTTTGTATCACCTTTCTGAAGTTAATGCACCTGCTAAAGGTGTGTTAATTATTCTAATGTGTGCTCACAATTAGCTGCATTTTGCTTCTGTGAGATGATTGTAGCTGGCATGCAGGTGTGTGTATATATATATATATATATATATATATAAGTGGGAAGGCAGTAGGTCTATAAAGCAGCATGTCTGCACAGGATTCTATGTCAGTAAACGGGAGTATTACAGGGTCAGTTTCCCCAAGCAATGATGAGGTATGTTACAGCATCATTTGTTTATAGCAAAAATGTGATACTGTATGATCTTATCAATATTTATATTCCCGATGGAATGAATGAATGACTTTATTTTCTAAACTGTATACTTATATATATGTTGACATACAAAGGTGAAGATTCATGAACAGAAGTAAATTTATAAATATAATAAGTGTACAAGTCACAGATGTAGAAAACAGTCTACAAGAAACTGTCCGGCTCCACTGGACGTAATTAAATTGTATTTGTCTATACTTTTATAGTTATAATTTTAATTGAAGCCATTCTACAACTGAATGTAAGATGTAGTCAATTTTACATAATAAGTACTGATTTATTCCGTTAATCTGATGCTGCCGCCCTGGTGTATTCCCCATAACCCTATCCCACTCATTAAAAGAAAATGCAACACCACAAATACATGGGCAAAAAAAATAAGATTAGTCATTAGTCATCATAGCCCTGCAATGTGGATCATTTGAACACTTATCACATGTGAATTATTAGCATACTGCAGAGGATCTATGCCTGCCATCTTTGTTGGGCATCATACTCATTATGAGCTATAGTAAAGTAAACAGATCTGTAACAACATGTAGACTTTAGGTTGTTAGGTTATTTTTAAATATGTTATTTGTGACAGATAGCTATAGAAGTGTTCATTTCACAAATAACATATTGATATGTTATCAGCAATTATATTTAGCAAACCAGACATCCGGAATGTATATAAAGCCGTTTTGGTTTGTTACTGTTCATATTTAATTTGTAATATTTTTAGAAATAACCGTGTAACCAAAATAACACATTAACTTCGGAGAAAAGTAGCAGTAGCTATCACACTGGCAATATTATTATTTTCTCAATCCAGGTGTTTCCAGTTCATGCGAGCTGTGTCCCTAAGTATAGAGTTCAACATCCTACCATCGCAAATTGTGTGCCACCTAAATCCTTGGGGACACCAAACCGAGTGAACATAGTATCTCCCAGCACCAGCACACAGATGCCAGTAAGTATTAGTACGGAACAAGGTCATAGAATGCCAGGAAGTCATAAGTCATTCTCTTCTCCTGACCCAGTCTCCAGTTCTCTGACACAGTCTCCAAATGAGGTATCAGCTGCCAACATCCAAGCAGCATCACTGCCCAGTAACAAGATACAGAATGTCATAGGTGCACCAGTCTTCATGCAAAATCTAACACAGAGCTGTACTGGTAATCCTGTCTTCATGCAATGGCCAACACCAGTGAGTGATGTGGGAGTCTACCCCAACTTGGCCCAGTCTCAGCAGCCCATGATGCCAGTGAACATGCGCTACCTGGCCCCACAGTTTGTCAAACAGAGCCCTGTACCTGTACAGTCTGTTCCCTATGCAGGACAGCATGTATTTCGCATGACGCCAAGACATACGTACCCATCATACGGTGTTCAGCCGACACAGTACCTCTGTCCTGTAATGCCATTACATCCATCGTACCATACATTAGCCAGACCAGTCATGGATCCACACACACCCGGCATTCAAGGATGTCATCTGAGGTATCAGAATCACTCCTCACCTGTGGACAATCCCGTGGCAGCTAGCTCAGTCAGTCCTCTTCCATCGCCTTCTGCACCGTGTGTTACCTGTAGCAGCAAAATGTCTAGTAATAGTATCAGTGCTACGAGCAGACAAACGAATGGTTTGAATTGTGACAACAGCCGATTAGATGCCATTTTGTCGGGCATGGGCACAGCCTTTTTCCGAAAGCTTTGGCTGTCCCAGGAGCTGTACAGTTATATCACGGAGACTGAGAGTGAGATGGCAGCAGCGGAATTCATCCACAAACTGCAGGAAGGTGACTTCTATAAGGATAAATTAAAACGTGATGCGTTGGGAGCAAAGAAATGCAGTGAGATTGATATCGAAGACAGCTCAATCATTGCCATTTCTAGAAGATCAACACAAAACAATGCCAAAGAAGTAGCTACTAGCAACTGCGCGAAAGGTGAACCGAGCCAAGCCGAATCTGAAAGTCCACTGCTGACGAAACTGAAAAGACAGCAGAAGAAACTGAATGAAACTGCCTACCAGTTGACCGTGTCCCAGACTCAACAGTTTACTGGTCCCTATAGTCTGCAGAAGAAGACGACTGAGACTCTGCCGGACGGTAAAGACACGACGACCCGATTAGAAGAATCAAGGAGTTCTACTCCCAGCTGGGCTAGCAGTGGTGATCCCCTGGAAGAGACCTGTGAAGTGGCAGATAGCATAATCAGATTTCTGGAAGAGAGTCACGATGATCAGTTGTTGAGTTCCGAGTTGTCGGAATTAAGTAGTCCATCGATATCAGATGCCAGTCCCATTTCGGACCACTCGCGCCCTCTCTATTTGCGAAGATCCAGCGACACAAAACAAAACGTTACTGCGAAAGACAGTCAGCCACTGACCTATGCCAGTGTCCTCCAGAAAATACCCACACCCAAAGCTGATGTGCCCAAATCGGAATTGCCTAATTCTCTGTATCCTTCCGATCCAAATGAGAAGTACACTTCTATAGCACCTCAACTGCCAGCTGGTAATCTCTGTAGAGGAATAACTACAGGTGTCCCACCTGCCAATCCACTAGATATACTGCGTAACCTGAACATTAAGGCGTCGCCAAGTACTCAAGCTCTGTTTGACTATTTTGCTTAATATCTGGCCAGATGTACTCTGTTGATTTTGGTCGCCCCAGTTTTACTTGTGCATATTTTGTTGTTGTATATTTGTATCTTTGTTGTAACCTGTAGATAGAGCATATCACGAGTCATTGGATCTCCTTGTTAAAACTATGCTATGTGCACGTGTATACACACACACGCTGAACAAAATTTGACGAAATCCCTTTTCAGCATTCTCAAGGTAGCTGTTGTTGTGGAAGTGTCAGCTTTAGTGGTATATATATTTGTGTGGCATGTTTAAGAAGTATATTAGAAGTTAATATACTTGGATATTACTCAGTTTAACTACATGCTGCACTATATCCTGTGGTAGAATGCAGCAATGTTTTGTATCATTTATTTTCATTCATATTTGATGTTGTTTAAAAAAGGATATGTGCTGACATATCCATTTTGTGTCTGTTACAAGTAAATCAGCCCAGGAAATAATAATATGTGTTTGTTTGTGTGTGTGTGCGTGTGTGTGTGTGCGTGCGCGCACACGCTAAAATAAAAGGCCACAGAATTGTTTATGTTGTATACAGAAAATGGATTGTCCTTTGGTAGAATATCTCTATTTTGTTAGCACTGATATTACACATATCAGCCATATTGTCTGTGCCTGTTTGTATCAGTACAAGTGTTTAGAGATTTTGTATTATATATGCCACAAAAATAATGTGAAAAGGTTTCTTTCTACCTAGAAAAAAAGAAGAAAAAAACATGAAAGGAGGTATGGAGAAAACCACAAAAAAATTAGTGAAATTTAGTGTTGCATCCAACGTGCTTAATTTGCTATTGTAGTTATTAGTACAAAATGTGAGAAAAATATTTAAAAAGTACCCTTTCCATGAGGTTTAGTATCTGTGTGCAAAGTAGTTTATATAAAAATATTAACATATTACACACTGCTGAACATTCCATTGTTTTTTGTGTATTTTGTAATGCTTGTTGTGTTTGTGGAGGCATAATGAACAATGTACAACTAAATGTGGATTATTTTACTTTTCTGATCTATCTGCTGTGTTCATTGTTTTACGGTCAGTAATCAGTACACATTGTGAAGGATTTATCCTTGCTCGACGACGTTGTGTTCTATTTAGGCGTCATCTCAATTCACCAAGTATGACACCATCATATGCCTTATCTGCGTGAAGGATTATTTCTGTTCCCGTATATTCACTCGTCACGATGTACAACGATGTAAAATTAATTCACCAACTACACCTTGGATGTATGCAAATCTGTTACTTGCAGTGATTACACATTAAGAAGAGTGTGGTGCACCTAGTGACAAGTGGTAGTTATAGTTCCAGGTTCAGACAGGTGACCGGCTTGTTGGATTCTCTTGACGTCATCAAGAAGCCGACGTAAAGCTGGTTATCGGTTTTGTAACATCATACAAGAAGCTTGTCGTTGTATATTGTTATTATTATTAATAGTAGTAGTATGATTGCATTTATTTTACATAGAATAAGTGGTCGAAGGCTGGTTGAAGACCGTTCTCGGTGACTGTGCTTCAGCACTGCCACGTGATCATCATCGTGTCTGTCTCCATCTGTCATTGTCTTCTAACTGCTCAACTAGTGTGTGTGTGTGTGTGTGTGCACGCATATGTGCGTGCGTGTGTGTTAGTCATTTGGTAGGCTCGCTGAAGAATACACGAGCTGGGACCGCTCCAGAGACCGACCTTCTCTGTACAGCATCTTCATATATATATATATATATATATATATATATAAAGGCACCCAGTATGTACTAGATCAAGCACTGGTTCGATATTTGCCGAAATAACTACGAACAAACTGAACGTTAATACTATCCCACAGATTGGTAGCACAATATGGCTTACCTTTATTTATATAACTGTTACATGTTGTTATATACCTGATGTTACCGAATAAACAGAGCACTAATTGACTGTACTATTTTGGTGTTGGCTTACTTAATTTCGGGACGATGGCTTTTATTGAGTATCACGTTTCTATTTCCGTACGATAGCAAGGACATCGCGGTTAGGGTAGACATCGAGTAGACTTCTTGTTCAGTTATCTTTCCGATCGGAGATCCTGTTGCATTCGCTGATGATCTGCACGGTTCCGATCAATTTACGTTGCGCGTAGGTGTTTTAATGAGCACCGATTGTTATGGTATATCACACGATTATCTGTCACAATACTATTTCGTTAGATTATATTTACACTCGGCCGACTAACTGTCGTAATAAATGTTTCCACTGTTTGGTAGTCGTTCTGTTTTACAAATTGATTGGTTTGTGGTTTTTAAAAGTTTTGTTTCAGCGCACCTCCCAGAACGACTCTATGGCATGGTTATTTAAGAGTCATGGTCAGTTTCGACCCGATGTAGATGTAGATTTTCATTCACTTCTCGCTTCTTTTGACAACCCATGCATATTTTCTGATCATTATATATTGATCTGTTTGATCATAATGAATGCTAAATTCGTGTTTACATTAAATAGGCTTTCGCCCGACACGTCTTGGGTGATTAAATGACCTTTAATGGACTGGGTTCATACTGAGCTAATTATTTGTATGTATCAATAAAATTGTGAAACCAGTGATTTCGCGAAATCCCTAAAACTTTCAGGAAATTCGTGAAATCACTGATATATTCGAAACATCATCATCATCATGTCGGTCGCGATGCGACAAAGACTGCTTCCATCACTTTACTCTTGCTCTCCATTTATCTTTCTGCTATGAGAGTGATGTCTTTGAGTCGGTCTTTATGTCTCTCGGCTTCAAGTTTCTCTTGGTGGTGTCCTTAATCCGGGGACGAGTCCAGTCCACCGTAGATTCTTTCTGAACAGAAGATCTTCCATAGATGGCAGTCCTGTTCGTTAGAGTATTTCCTTGTTTGTCACTTTGTCCATCCAGGTTGTCCTCATGATCGAAACGGTGGTTTCACAAATTCCCTGAATGTTTTAGGGATTTCGCAAAATCCGTGTTTTCACAATTTTACTGTAACATAATATGTTCAGTTGACTTTGGATGTTAATTATATGCTATAACGGCCATATGTTTCTTTTTAAATGAACAAAGACGATGCAAAATATCGAGGAATGTTGTTTTCGTGTCTCTTGAGAAGCCCCATTCATTTTGTACCACAAAATAGTAATTGTTATCACTACTAAGCCAGGTAGATTATTTAGATCAGCGTTAGTATGATCTATTGTGATATATTTCATGTATTTCGATGGGGGGGGGGTCTTCTTGTGGCACCAATCACCAAATCAGCAACAAAACAGTCGAGATTTTCACTCAATCAGAAGACAACATAACAGTCAAATTATGATTGGACTTATTCAACACTAAGCTTTAAGATTTTCACAAATTTAGCATGTCAGATAATCTGTTTCAAGAAAAACCGTGATACATTTCCTACTCTTTATCCTCTTCCAAGGAAGTTCGTGAAACCTTATTCTGCACTTTATCCCATCTCAAGGAAAACAGTACCATGCAATATAATGATAAGAGAGTATATTTAATAAGCGCCCTTACTAGCAGGAGCCATTCAAAGGCGCTGTACAAATAATGTGTAATATAATAATACCCCAAATAATATGTCTGTAAAAAATCCTGTACTGATTTAAAAGATAATGATTATTTTTCTATGAAAGCGACCTTGAATAAGTGTATTTTTAGAAGAGATTTATCAAGAGGACGCATTTCTAACATACGTCGGCAACCTATTCCACAAAGTGGGGGCGGCAACACTAAACGCACAATCACCATATGACTTGCACAAAAGTGGCCGTAAAACGTCAATCATCATCACCACCAAGGAAAACAGCGACACTTCATCCTGTCTCGCCATATTTTATTAATTGTGAAAGTGTTTATTCACTAAGTAGTCAACTTAATCGACCATTTCGATACTGTACATATAATAACGGCTCTCTTCAAATGTGTCGTCAGATGTTTCCATTCAGCCATGTATCCTGAAAAATGGATATAGTTCCAGCTTTTTGTCTATAAACATGGTTTGTGAAGCAGTAAGTTACAGACCATATGCGTTTCCCCCATTTGAGGTTGCTAGCCACCTAAACTAACTGCCATTTAGGCCATTATTATTATTATATCAGTAATGAATATAACTTATAGACGATCTATCAGGAGATTGCATAACGCTGAGTGGCGATTTTTCGTATTGCGATATTTAATTATAATGTCCGACTATAGTCTCCTAAATTCCCATTCAACAACAACAACCACTCCAGTTAATCAAAACTGAGAATTACGTGCTAACATCATTATCTGATGACTGTGAGTACTTATTTACTTACTTATACCCATCGTTCCTGCTGGGACATAGGCCATTGACCACAGTCTTCCCGAGTCTTCTGTCCTGGGCTTTTATTTCGAGTTCCCTCAAACTGTAACCTGTCATCTTAGTGTCTGTCTGGAGATCCGTTCTCCACGTGTTCCTTGGACATCCTCTTTTTCTTCTTCCTTGTGGGTTCTATGTTAGAGCCTGCCTGATGATATTTCATGTTAGTTTCCGAAGTGTGTGACCAATCCACCCCCATCGTGAAGGTCTCTACCTCCTCAATTTCATTCCCTTCCACTTTGACTGGCTCCACGCTGACTGCATTTACCTTGAGGATTTTTGTCTTGTCTTTATTTACATTTAGACCCATTCGTGAAGAGATAGCTGCTATTTCACTGGTCTTCTCCTGCATTTGTTGATGGCTGTGGCACAACAGTGTCAGATCCTCTGTAAAGTCAAGTTCTTCAAGAGTCGTCATTAGTGTCCACTGGATTCCATTTCTTCTGTTCTTTGTGCATGTCTTCATAATCCAATCGATGACTATAAGGAAGGGGAATGGGGACAAAAGCAACCTTGTTTAACTCTTGTCTTCACTTCGAAACGCTTAGTTACTTGTCTTATGTGGATTACTCTGCAGCCTGTTCCTTCGTAGCTGTACTTAATCAAGCTGATCAGTTTGGTTGATATGCGGTAATACTGTAGTAGTTTCCATAGTGTATCCCTGTTAATGGTGTCAAACGTCTTTTCGTAGTCAACAAAGTTGATATAGAGTGAAGAGTTCCAAGGATTGTTTTACTACGATGCATAGTATTGCAATCTGATCTACGCATGATCTATTTGGGCAGAATCCAGCTTGTTAATATATCAGCAATGGGTCAATTTCACCTTTCACCTATTATTCTGTTGAAGAATTTCCCCAGCACTGACAGAAGTGTGATTCCTCTCTAGTTGGAAGAGCTACTGAGATCTCCCTTCTTGTGGAGTTTTATGAGGTATCTCTCTCTCTCCAGTCTGATATCACCTATTCCTTTTCCCAAACCTCTGTAAAGAGCGGGTACAATAGCTATACAGACGTTTCAATGTTTGTCTTGAGTGTTCCTTGCTTGCTTGTCTTTAACGGGTCGTTCTGGCTTGCTGTACTTACCTGCTAGTTTCATGGTAGTGTCATACAGCTGTATCATGTTTGCGCTGCCTGGAGCTTGTTCTGCTTCTGCCAGATTTATACCGTGATCCAATCTTTCTCTTATGGCTTCAGGCCAACGACTTCTTAGCAATTTAATGTCAGTATCTGTTTGATGTTCTGTCATAGGCTGTTCAAGGCTGGTCTGATGCCACGACTGCTCCCCTCTTCACTCTCACATCTTCAAGTGACCTCCCGAATCTCTTGCCTATGTAAATGTGATCTATCTGGTTCTCTGTCAAGTGATCAGGCAACACTCATGTGGTCCTGTGTATCCTTTTATGTGTGAACATGCTGCCCCCTATGATAATATTGTTCAGTGCACATGTGCACGCAAATCTCTCTCCGTTCTCGCTCATCTCTCCTACACCCTGGGTTCCCATCACTTCTTTATATCCGTTGTTGTCCAATCCAATCTTCGCAGTGAAATCTCCCATGATAATGATCACATCCTTTTCTCTGCACTTGTCTAGGATGCTTTATAGCTTACTGTAGAATTAGTCTTCGGTTTCTTCATCACTGTCATTCGTTGGTGTGTAGCATTGGATGACTGTCATCTTGATTTTAGTTGACATGATAATCTTCAGCTCTGATAACTCTGGCTATATCTCCAAAATAACGGCTTAGGATATTTATTGTTTCTTTTCTCAAATACATAACTAAATAATGATAAATATTAATAAAAATCAGATATAATATAACATAAGAATTGATTGAAGATAAACAATACAATAAAACAAATGATTATCAATATTAATGGCCCGAAAGAAATGTCTTTAGTTGATGTTTGAAAGTGTTAAATGTTCTAGTATTTCTGGTGTTATGAGACAATGCATTCCACAGACTTGGTGCTGCATCGAGAAAACCCTGGCCGTGATCCACTTGTTAAACATTTTACTTTTGATGTTACAATTAAGTGTGAACGAATCGTGAGATCTGAGAATTCGGTTTGATCGATATATTTTAATCCTGATAAGTTATAACCCTCTAGAAAACACGGTCATCCTGTGCCTTGATCGTATTGAGGCAAGATTGTGGCAGGCCTCACCAGAACGCGTACTGCACGTGCGCAGATACAAACTCGATCAGCACGGTACAAACTCAGACCAGACAGGGACACCGGCTATACCAACAAATAGAACTGTACGTAGTTGTTTTAACAGAGCAACTAGTTGTGTCATCCTTCAACATATCATTGTTCATTCATATGGACTCCGTGAATAAAGACTGGTCCACTGCATTGCCATAGAAACCATGTATACAGTTGAGGTATAGGCACATATTTTCCGTCCTAAAGAAACTGAAAATCCGGATCAGACTGCTCTGAAATGAGTTCTCATTTCTCCAAACCAATATATATATATATATATATATATATGGTAGCTCAACCAATGTACTGTAATATTTACAGCATATACATGCCTAGTGGGGGGGGGGGGACTCCTCCACATCACTGTATCGGTACAAGGACCCGACTAATCCTGTCGAACTGATGCCGTAGATGAGGGTGTTTCATCTTTGACGTCGCTTCATTACCTTTGGAGGTCGTTCTGCCCATTTAGCCTACCTTATGCACAAAAGTCGCTGTAAAACATCAACCATCATCAATCCATACTGAAAGGAACTACAACGTATAGGTAGGAGGAATGTACTTCCCGGAAATCGTTACAGCGCCACCAAGCGAGTGAGATCCCGTAACTGGCAACTCCGCTATTAGTGTTTATCGTTTTAACGTATCGTCGTATATCGTCATCAAGCTGTCATTGACGGGAGTGAAGATTTACCCTTATACATGGCTTTAAAGCAAACTCGGCAGGAAGATCCAATCAGGATCGGAAGGACTTAATTGTATGTCTGGATTATGTATGAGCATATTCAGGAAAATTCCTGTTTATATATACATGCATACATACATATATATATATATATATATATATATATAGGGGTGGCACACAACGAAGAAAAAGTACTTCGTTACTCTACTTGAGTAGGATTTCAACTAACTACTTTTGCTTGTAACGAAGTAGTTTTATTTGCCGTAACGCTACTTTTTACTTCGTTACTTTCAACTACTTGGCGATATTTTCGTTACTTTTTAGTCGTAAGTTAATTCGCCTGATACCGCTCGATCCGGGGATATTTCATCTTAATCGCCAGGTGGATCCACTTCACAGGTGATTGATGATGATTAATGTTTCACGGCCACTTTTATGCACATGTCAAGCTAAATGGGCCGAGCGACCCCCAAAGGTAATCAAGCGAAGTCAAAAATGAAACACCCTTCAGATATGCCCACACCGATATTCGAACTCCCCGTGGCCATATATGTCAAAGATATTTCGATTCTTGTCGAGGAAGAGCCTTTACTTCATCAAGCGGCGCCTGACTGCAATGCAGGAGGCAACACCAGCTGACCAAGCATCAGACCATTCGGATGAAGATGACGACTTGCTTGTTAAAAAGCGCGACAATTCAACAGCTCTAACGATGACAGTCGCGGCATGATCACTCATCAAGCGGCTGTTCTTCGAAACAAACACACCCCTGCCAGCTAGCGCTGCACGCAAGCGCCTGTTCGGTTCAGCTGGGCATGACTTCACCCCAATGAGGGCTTGCGTTGGTGTCACCAACTTTGAAAATCAGCTTTTGCTCAAGTTGAACAAGGGCTTTGTTCAGTGAACTCAAGATGGCAGCACGTCTGTGAATGTTCTTATCTCTTATAAATACATGTATTTGATTATTAGTTTTTGTGTTACAATAAATTTTATCTTCTACTTCTAGCTTTACTTTTACTTCAGTTACTTTTAGAAACTAATTTTACTTTTTACTCAAGTAGATTTTTACAAGTTTAATTTTACTTCTACTCAAGTAGTTTTGAAGAGGCTTACTTCTACTCAAGTACAAAATAAAAGTAGTTCAATCAACCCTGTTAATATATATATATATATATATATATATATATATAACTGTAAATAGAGTTGTTTTATAAAACTATATTTACATATCCAAATTTTATTATAATTCAGACCATTTGTGTATGAATCACTGAATCTATCAGAATTTGAGACATAGTACATGAGTTTGTTTCATCAAGGTGATGAACTTTATCACAACACTAATAGTGATTTGGATTGTCTATGTGACTGGTTCAATTATTGTTGTATCGCTGGTTTCATAAGCCGTGGGTGTGGAAGTGATAGAAATGGGATGTCTTTTCATTGGTAAGTATAAGGAACACATTCAAAATAGCTGTTAAAGCGGGGGAGTTTTGGCGGGAAATTTTATCCCAATTAAACTAGATCTACGGACTTGAATAAAACGACTTTTACATATTTCATGGCATATAATAGGAGAGGAACAATACAGATTGTCTTCACACACAAACTTATAATGCACACATCACGATAAATGTCCGCATTCATAGATTCAAAATTCGAAGCGCAGCCGCTTCAACGCTGTTTTTTCCCTTGCCGGAAGTCAGAGCTGTTTGAACAACATCAACCTATTAATCACAAAATAGGTCTGATGCCACGACTGCTCCCCTCTTCACTCTCACATCTTCAAGTGACCTCCCGAATCTCTTGCCTATGTAAATGTGATCTATCTGGTTCTATGTCAAGTGATCAGGCAACACTCATGTGGTCCTGTGTATCCTTTTATGTGTGAACATGCTGCCCCCTATGATAATATTGTTCAGTGCACATGTGCACGCAAATCTCTCTCCGTTCTCGCTCATCTCTCTTACACCCTGGGTTCCCATCACTTCTTTATATCCGTTGTTGTCCAATCCAATCTTCGCAGTGAAATCTCCCATGATAATGATCACATCCTTTTCTCTGCACTTGTCTAGGATGCTTTATAGCTTACTGTAGAATTAGTCTTCGGTTTCTTCATCACTGTCATTCGTTGGTGTGTAGCATTGGATGACTGTCATCTTGATTTTAGTTGACATGATAATCTTCAGCTCTGATAACTCTGGCTATATCTCCAAAATAACGGCTTAGGATATTTATTGTTTCTTTTCTCAAATACATAACTAAATAATGATAAATATTAATAAAAATCAGATATAATATAACATAAGAATTGATTGAAGATAAACAATACAATAAAACAAATGATTATCAATATTAATGGCCAGAAAGAAATGTCTTTAGTTGATGTTTGAAAGTGTTAAATGTTCTAGTATTTCTGGTGTTATGAGACAATGCATTCCACAGACTTGGTGCTGCATCGAGAAAACCCTGGCCGTATCCACTTGTTAAACATTTTACTTTTGATGTTACAATTAAGTGTGAACGAATCGTGAGATCTGAGAATTCGGTTTGATCGATATATTTTAATCCTGATAAGTTATAACCCTCTAGAAAACGCGGTCATCCTGTGCCTTGATCGTATTGAGGCAAGATTGTGGCAGGCCTCACCAGAACGCGTACTGCACGTGCGCAGATACAAACTCGATCAGCACGGTACAAACTCAGACCAGACAGGGACACCGGCTATACCAACAAATAGAACTGTACGTAGTTGTTTTAACAGAGCAACTAGTTGTGTCATCCTTCAACATATCATTGTTCATTCATATGGACTCCGTGAATAAAGACTGGTCCACTGCATTGCCATAGAAACCATGTATACAGTTGAGGTATAGGCACATATTTTCCGTCCTAAAGAAACTGAAAATCCGGATCAGACTGCTCTGAAATGAGTTCTCATTTCTCCAAACCAATAAATATATATATATATATGGTAGCTCAACCAATGTACTGTAATATTTACAGCATATACATGCCTAGTGGGGGGGGGGGGAACTCCTCCACATCACTGTATCGGTACAAGGACCCGACTAATCCTGTCGAACTGATGCCGTAGATGAGGGTGTTTCATCTTTGACGTCGCTGCATTACCTTTGGAGGTCGTTCTGCCCATTTAGCCTACCTTATGCACAAAAGTCGCTGTAAAACATCAACCATCATCAATCCATACTGAAAGGAACTACAACGTATAGGTAGGAGGAATGTACTTCCCGGAAATCGTTACAGCGCCACCAAGCGAGTGAGATCCCGTAACTGGCAACTCCGCTATTAGTGTTTATCGTTTTAACGTATCGTCGTATATCGTCATCAAGCTGTCATTGACGGGAGTGAAGATTTACCCTCATAGATGGCTTTAAAGCAAACTCGGCAGGAAGATCCAATCAGGATCGGAAGGACTTAATTGTATGTCTGGATTATGTATGAGTATATTCAGGAAAATTCCTGTTTATATATACATACATACATATATATATATATATATATATATATATAGGGGTGGCACACAACGAAGAAAAAGTACTTCGTTACTCTACTTGAGTAGGATTTCAACTAACTACTTTTGCTTGTAACGAAGTAGTTTTATTTGCCGTAACGCTACTTTTTACTTCGTTACTTTCAACTACTTGGCGATATTTTCGTTACTTTTTAGTCGTAAGTTAATTCGCCTGATACCGCTCGATCCGGGGATATTTCATCTTAATCGCCAGGTGGATCCACTTCACAGGTGATTGATGATGATTAATGTTTCACGGCCACTTTTATGCACATGTCAAGCTAAATGGGCCGAGCGACCCCCAAAGGTAATCAAGCGAAGTCAAAAATGAAACACCCTTCAGATATGCCCACACCGATATTCGAACTCCCCGTGGCCATATATGTCAAAGATATTTCGATTCTTGTCGAGGAAGAGCCTTTACTTCATCAAGCGGCGCCTGACTGCAATGCAGGAGGCAACACCAGCTGACCAAGCATCAGACCATTCGGATGAAGATGACGACTTGCTTGTTAAAAAGCGCGACAATTCAGCAGCTCTAACGATGACAGTCGCGGCATGATCACTCATCAAGCGGCTGTTCTTCGAAACAAACACACCCCTGCCAGCTAGCGCTGCACGCAAGCGCCTGTTCGGTTCAGCTGGGCATGACTTCACCCCAATGAGGGCTTGCGTTGGTGTCACCAACTTTGAAAATCAGCTTTTGCTCAAGTTGAACAAGGGCTTTGTTCAGTGAACTCAAGATGGCAGCACGTCTGTGAATGTTCTTATCTCTTATAAATACATGTATTTGATTATTAGTTTTTGTGTTACAATAAATTTTATCTTCTACTTCTAGCTTTACTTTTACTTCAGTTACTTTTAGAAACTAATTTTACTTTTTACTCAAGTAGATTTTTACAAGTTTAATTTTACTTCTACTCAAGTAGTTTTGAAGAGGCTTACTTCTACTCAAGTACAAAATAAAAGTAGTTCAATCAACCCTGTTAATATATATATATATATATATATATAACTGTAAATAGAGTTGTTTTATAAAACTATATTTACATATCCAAATTTTATTATAATTCAGACCATTTGTGTATGAATCACTGAATCTATCAGAATTTGAGACATAGTACATGAGTTTGTTTCATCAAGGTGATGAACTTTATCACAACACTAATAGTGATTTGGATTGTATATGTGACTGGTTCAATTATTGTTGTATCGCTGGTTTCATAAGCCGTGGGTGTGGAAGTGATAGAAATGGGATGTCTTTTCATTGGTAAGTATAAGGAACACATTCAAAATAGCTGTTAAAGCGGGGGAGTTTTGGCGGGAAATTTGATCCCAATTAAACTAGATCTACGGACTTGAATAAAACGACTTTTACATATTTCATGGCATATAATAGGAGAGGAATAATACAGATTGTCTTCACACACAAACTTATAATGCACACATCACGATAAATGTCCGCATTCATAGATTCAAAATTCGAAGCGCAGCCGCTTCAACGCTGTTTTTTCCCTTGCCGGAAGTCAGAGCTGTTTGGTCATGGCGGCCAATTCAAACGCTACTGGTTTTGTTGTTCGGGGAGAATCCCCAGGCTATCGCTTAATCAGCACAGCCTCTATGTTGGAGTGGTTGAGGAATCATCTCCCCCACCACTCACAGGGGAGCAGTACGGAAAGATGGAGCCGAAATACCCTGAAGGTGGTCACTACCAGAGTGTTTTACGTCCTCAGGGGGGGGTTTAACGTCCCCCTTTATTTTAAATAATTCAGTGGAGACGGCAGCGCCATTTAACGTGGTCAGCCACCCACGATGTAGTGAGCCGAGAAATTAATCCCTGGAAAAGTTTCGACCTCTTACGGGGTTTGAACCTGTGACCGTTGGCACCAAGTGCCGGGTACTTAACCGCTAGGCCACCGGAGCTCACTAGACTGACATGAATGAATGACCAAAGACTATTTATAACAAGACGTGTTACTTCGCGTTTTATGGAGCGCCAGGGCCCTAGCGACCGGAGGTAGATTGTCACGGACAGCTCCCTTCGTTAACATGGCGTCTAATGGCACTGGTTCATTCTGCGCCGCTTTCGGCTGAAGTAACAGGAAAAGTATGCACAAATAAAGACATTCTCGAAAGTAAATGAAAGCTAGTGTAAAAATTTGATATGATCTGGCTTTTTTTAGATAAAGGATAGTTAAAAAATAAGCATAACAATTTTAAGTAGACACGCCCCTACTTGACATGACCCAAGCAGTAGGCCTAAGCAAGATCTACCTAGATTTATATTTGTTTCAGGCAAATTCTTATTAAATTTTATTGAACAACATCAACCTATTAATCACAAAATAGGTATGTAAGATATATATAAGCTTACAGTTACATGTACTGGAGCCACTGAAGATGTTATGGGCGGGAGGTATATTTTACTTTGTTATTGTTAATAATATAATTGGACTTCTAAAATTACTATAATAATAATCAGATAATTTTTCCCTAATTACAGTAATTATAAATAGCTGAGTATTTACATGATCACCTGCATCCATATTTATTTTTAAACGTAAGCAATTGATATATATGGACTTCTATTTATAATTTAAATGTTATGAAATTAATTATTAAATACCTCAACTAGTGGTAGAAACATTCATTTTGTTATTTTTTTCTTTCTCTTGACAGGAGTAAAAGATGGGTTATTAATTGTTGTTGGGCAGATATATGATGAGGAAAGATTTAAATTACTTGAATACTAATTGTGGAGTGTATGATATACACTTCACTCAAACGGAATTCATGAACCAGACAAGAGATTCCAGAAAGCTATTCCGACTATTTTTGATGTACCAAATCCACCGCATGCATCCACTGAAATCAAAGAGGAAAGTATTAACAGATAGGAGACATATACAGGAGACAGGGCCAGCTGTGATGGTAATTAATATTTATAAATATTAATGGTGAAAATTGGTATGATAAAATTAATTAAATAAGAAACAAGGCATCAAACCCATGAAATTATGTCAGCCTATTTCATATCTTAATACAAAATCTAGATCTGGAAGCAATTTGTGTTATTCTGTCCATTTGATAACAAATGACTGATGGTAACTGTAGATGAACCCATGGCACAAGAGATTTGATGCTACTTATTGTATGCAAGTACTAATTTCTCTATCTCTAACATGTTAACGCAAACATAAACATTGTTAATATTCCATGTATATTCTTTGTTCTCAGCTGGGCAGGCCTATATTGCATGGTCTATATTATTGAGGTGTAGACTTTAAATGAATTTATGTTTTTTATAGTTAATATATGATAAACAGACATAATGAATATATGCCATATGGTGGGAGGTTCGTACTGAATTGTGTTATGGTTGCGTTATAATAGCTGTATATATCATTATATGTATATATTCCAATAAATAAAAATTTATGTACTATGATAAACTGACATGATGAAAGTATGTTTGTATGCATTTACCTCATATATACCTAACTGTTTTCATTAAAAAAACTTTCATACACAAAGCTATGAAATAACCTAAACCACGTTCAATTTTTTTTCTGATCAGCTGTCAAGTGATCGCAAATTGTAGGCTATGAATTAAGTGACTGGGCTGTGAAATCACTTAATTCTTTATTTACAGTTTGAGCTTCGTTTTTTTTTTCGATATCATGTGTGCACAATTAAAGTGTTAATTAATAAAATAGTATGTGATCATGTAACATATAGTACTAGTATTGGCAATTAATTTCAACCATGCGCACACATGTACACGATCACATGTGGACAACCAGAGAGCTTATGTTCAACTGAGCAATACCTCCGGTCGCTTGAGGCGCCACTGGTTCAAAACTCAACATGGCGCGGCAAGAGTAACGCCTCTCTATATTTAAGCTCTCTGGTAAGACTAAGGGAAACACATTCAGGCTCTGGAAAACCTGTCAAAAGGCTTAAACGTAAAAGTCTTCCATACGGAAAGTTGTATCTATAAAAAAAACCGCTGTGATATGTGAATTTTTATTAGTGGAAGAAATTGTGGCAGCGAAAACTCTGATAATGACATTACCGCGATGACTATTGCTGTTTCGCAATCAATTTAAGTTAATAGCCCTATATATTATCACAGGGTTCCTACACTTCGTGGAAATCCCGGAAAACCTGGAAAATAACAAATTCATTTTCCAGGTCCTGGAGATGTCCTTGAATTTTACAAAATCAGGAAATGTCATGGAAAAAATATTGCCTGTGGAAAAATCCACTTAAAACAAAAAACCTGCGAATAAATATTATGTCTGTAGAAGAAAACTTCTATTGTAGAAGAAAAAGAGTACTGTTACATAGTCTTGATATCCCATATTAGTTAAATTTTAAATAAAAGTGGGTGAATCAAACAGTTAGAAGGGGGAGGAGGAGGCTGTACCATATTTTTTTAAATAATCGATCATGCATTGAATAAATATGATAAGTTTTTTCGTACATATTTTTATTTATTACCGTTAAATCTTGTATAATTTTTCCTGGAAAAGATATTATACTAAAGCCAGTAATACTGTCACATCATAACATATATCAATTTAAATACATTTGCAACATATTTTGAATAGAAAAGTCACACCCATATGATACTCATTTCCGCCATATTTTTCATCTTTATTGTAAGAGCTAAACATCCGTACCCAGACTAGGAACAGTTTCGTGCGTCATCTTTTAACATCGGGTACCAGCGGAATTATAAAACTTGTTGTTCTTTCACAAGGTGCTACCCTAGTAGATACCCCCCCTCTCTCTCTTTCTCTCTTGAGATCCCTGGCTGTCCCCTACTGCATGGGGGAATAAGCCAGAGTAGATGTATCAGTCAAATGGAATCATTATACACAAGTGTAAAAGTCTGAACCAAGAAAATTAAACATGCGGCTTACAAGTTATTACAAATATAAACAAAATGCACTGAATGATAATAACATCAATGCATTTTAATGGCATAATTTAAGCTTTTTAAACATGATTTCTAGTTACATATAAAATGTACGGCGACTTTGTTCTATAGGAAGTTGTATTTACGGTTATTTCGCTCGTGGTGAGATCGACCTACTCCTGTACACGTATACATGATCATACACTACACGTTCCATCACCGTTGATATCTTCTTCTACCTAATTAAGTACAAAATCCCAAATTGAATATAGCGTACCGGTCGGTGCCCAATTAGAGTGCTTACAGTGTAGACTGTACAAACGGGTGTCGTGCACAGTGCAGGGCTAGTCACGAGGTGCTGTTAGCTTGATCTTCTTGGTAGGGAAGCCTTAGAGTCAGATCTGGAATGACTGCAGTGATTGAGCTGCACTAACATCTGGTGGGAGGAGGCTGTTCCAGACTAGGACTCTATCCGGGAAGGAGTACTGCATTGTTATTGTTTTGCAGTATGGGATGAGGAACTTTACAGTATTCTTTCTGGTGGCCGACATCACTGGTGTCAGGTAAGACGATACTGGGATGTACACCAGGCCATGGACTGCCCAGTATCGTCATCTTTAATTTCGCCTTTGCACGACGCCGATCTTGAAATGATCTTGGCCGAGCTGGATATGGGCCGAGATGACTGTACGGAAACGAATCTTTTTCGGGACGAAGTCACGGCAGGGCGAAGTCTCCCGATCCTTTCGATCGGTATTACTTCCGGGAAAATATCTTCGGCAAGTCGCAATGTTTGTCCAAGTTAAGCTTTTGACAAGTGACGATCTCTCTTAAGAACAAATGTAGGGCCATTCTGATACTTAACATAAACATGTCTGTCTACGTTCTATCGATGCCATGTTTGGCTTTCAGCTGTCTGTGGCTTGTTGTTTGCATGATGGCGACGTCCGAAGTGAACTCATTGAAACCGAGAGACACACCTTTGCGCCAAATTAATAACATGGTGTACGTAATATATAACCAGCTGAGTGTCGCCAACGGACAGTTTGGCTCATCTGGCCGTCTGAAGCGCGAGGCGTCAGTGACGGATCCCGAAATACAGGAGTTGATGGTAACATCGAAGATTATATCCAGGTTCGGCACGGTGTCCATTGACAGTTTGGTTCACAATCCGGCGTTCGATGACAGAGAGATCACCTTCCAAATATTGCTCCCAGAGGAAGCGTTTATATCCAACTTCACCATGCTGATCAACGGAGAGATGTATGTGGCAGAGGTGGTGTCAAAAGAAGAGGCCCAGAAACGGTATAAAGAGGCCCAGAAAAAGAATGTTACAGCCGGGCTCGTAGAGAATAAATCGTGGAAACCAGCGGAGAAAGTCCGTGGCATGGAACGGTTCGAGGTGTCAGTCAACATCGGCGCAAACAGTTCCGTCCAGTTCACTCTGAACTATCTGGAACTGCTGCGTCGCAGGTCGGGGCTGTATGAGCAGCGAATCAGTATCAGACCAAACCAGATTGTTGATCATCTGTCGATTAGTGTGCGTCTGTTCGAACAGCAAGGAATCACCGAGTGGCAGGTGATAGAACCCTATGGATCGAACAGTCTGGAAATGATCGATACGAGTGTGTATGAACAGCAGGAGGAGAACATGATGGAGATTAACTTTTCTCCATCCGTTGAGCGCCAGAATGAAATGTCCACAAAGGATGAAGTTGGTCTCCACGGAGATTTTGTTGTGCGATATGATGTGGACCATGATGACCGTGCCGGCTTAATCCAGATTTCAAATGGTTTCTTTGTCCATTTCTTCTCGCCGTCGGATTATACAGTAGTCCTGCCGAAAAATGTAATTTTTGTCATTGACATCAGCGGCTCAATGGGAGGCATCAAGATTGACAAAGTGAGGGAATCAATGCCTGTTATTCTTCGTCAGCTGAAAGAGGATGATAAATTTATGTTGCTGCTGTTTGATGATCAGCAGAATAATTGGCCAAAGGATGCTCGTCTGATGCCTGCAAATCGGGACAACATTGAAGCCGCCATCGGATACGTGAAGAAGAATGTGCATTCCAAAGGTGGGACAAATATCAACGATGCTTTAGTGATGGCTGCAAAGTATTTTGGTAGGGCGCAGTTTGGTGCAAATATGATTGTCTTTCTGACCGATGGCGACCCAACCAGTGGTGTGACAGATACAAAGGAAATCCAGCAGAACGTGGAAAAAGCCACTGGTGGAATGGTGTCGATATTTTCGCTTGGCTATGGTTTTAGCATGAACTTTGACTTTCTCCATGCTCTTTCCTATCGCAACAATGGCATGGCCCAAAGGATTTACGATGACCTGGATGCTGATCTGCAGCTGAAATCTTTCTTTGATGAAGTTGGCAGTCCATTGCTTTATGATGTGAAGCTTCACTTTCCTGTGGAAATAGTGTCATCCATCACTCAGACATCTTTCCCACAGTTCTTTGCAGGCTCCGAGATTGTTGTTGCTGGACGACTGAAGGAGGCTCCAAAACGGTGGAACCTGACAATCAATGCTATGAGTTTAACACCAATCATGATATCAAAACCTGTCATTACTGAGAGTACCATCCAGGTATGTAAGTTACTGGCAGGGTTGGGTTTAAGGCAGCCCTAAATCTGTTTTTGGTACGGCATGTGCCGCAAACTGCCATAAAGTGGTAAAAATTGCCTTAAAGCTATCATTGTCCAAAGACGCACAGAATATTTTGTTATTATAAAAACATGTACACTATATATATATATATATATATATATATATATATAATCAAACAAAAATAAATCTTAAACTTTATTTCAGGATATTTTCTAAAAAAATAATGGTCTTGACACAATTTGACTAATTAGTATTCACAATATACCTGTCCAAGTCCTTGATTCCACGTGTGTGCAGAGCATTTGGTAGCATTTGCTTGCTTTTTGGACACCCAGCCGATTCCTGATCTTGTTGTGTATGAAACTGAATGTACTAAACACCCTCTCAATTGATGCTAAAGATGCTGGTGATGTTGTCAGTCTTTGTGCCGAATCAGCAAAGGCTGGATCAACACCACAGACTGCAGTACCTTGTCATCAGGTGTGGGGAGATGCTGATCACTTCTGTGGAGAAGTAGTTGCCATGGTCACATTTTGGTGTTGCTCCATTGTCAGCTTTTCCGCCCTGTACTTGGGCTGCAGCGTGTAGGCTGTGAGGTGCTTGAGCATGATGGCATCTAGGAATCACTTGTTGACAACTTTCTCAAGGGGGGCAGGGGAAGCTTTACCGTAGTAGATTTCAATAGTATGCCTCTAACAGGTGTAAAGGCGTTTGCATTTATTTTAAACCAACCTTAATAGACTTCAATACCACAATAATAGGCAAGTATTGTGCCTGTTTCTCACACCTCTAGCAAGCTTAATAATTGAGAAGGGAATTATAAAAACTATACTTCTGTTATACTTAGGTATAGAACATGCTTTTAATTTAAAGGCTAAATATGTTTGAGGCCTTTCTATGCCCTAAACTACCTTAAACCTCTTTCTTACATCTCTAGCACATATGCAGCAATTGAGAAGAGAATTATTAATACTTCTGTCATACTTTAGGGCATGTTTAATATAATACTTTTATTGGTTTCTTTATGAAATATGTTTAAGGCATTTCTATGACTTAAATCTGTTTTCAGCGGGGCAGTTTTTACAGGGTTCTTATGGGTCCTTAAAACCCATAAACGTCCAACATTTCTGAGTTGCAGAATTTAAGTACTTAAATGTCCTTAATTTTCAGGAAAATGTTCAAAAGTCAATACAAGTCAATAAAAAACAAATTTTTTGGAGGGGGGTTTCAATTTCCTCGCATCAGTATTCTTAAAAATGATACTTTATCAGAAAAACTGTTTACCGTCGAAGTGTCGCAATAGTTCCCACCCCAATCTTCCCTACCTCGCACCTGAACACGCAGCTTTGTTTTTGCTGAAGTAGGTCACGTGTCTGGATTTGGGTCATCTCGGCAGCCATTGTTTGATCATGATAAAAGAGCTGCACAATATGCCTATTGTATCTGTTATCATTGACATTCATGGAGTTTGTTGACACAAATATTTACGCACAATACATAAAACGATGCCTGGACAATGTTATTTCCAAGCCTCATGGCTTGACAAAACAGAATTCAAAGGATGGTTGGAGAATGTTCCCGGATGCCGATCTTCTGCTCATTGTCTTGTGTGTCGCAAAGTATTCTCCGTGAAAAGCTTGGGCGTTTCTGCCGTCTCCGTCTATGGTAAAGAGCAGAAACATATCAAAGGTGAGTGAAACTGCATTTGCCACATCTCAAACACAATCTTTTGGGCATCAGAAATGTTGAGTGATTGATCGAAATTCAACTTTGTTTTTGTGCATTGACCATTCATTGTAATGACTGAGGCATTCATTTGTCAGACAATAACGTCTGCTATCACTTTGTGAATTGTGTACTGTACATTACAAATCTATTTTCGGATGGTATCTCACTGATCATGCTGATAAGGTTACCGATCACTGACAGTGATATTGATGGGACCGCGCATTTCGCAATACGCACATACATATTTTTAATATGTGCATTGATCTCTTTGTAGGGGCAAAATGTGTGCATATATTATTTGTATTACACCGAACGCGTGAAAATAGAGTATTGTCATAAAATATTTTCACAGCCAATGACAGGCTGCTTAATAAGATTGCAGTCAGCATTGTGACGTTTTCAGATGGGTTTTCCCGCCATGCCTAACGTACAGCAAAAATTAAACAAATGGTTTTCTACATATATAGTGTACAAATATAAGCTGGTAGACGTAAAAGGTAATTATGACGTAAAGTTCAGTGTGTTAGATCTGATCTGTTTATATCCCAGGACAAGGTCTAAATAAAGCATGTTTGAAAGACTGACCATTTGTTGACTGAACAATTGCTGCCTTAGCAACGTGCATTTGTAATTAAATTTTGCAACTAGCAGAATACTATCTCGGGGAATTAAGTGCAGCTCTTCTAAATGGTTCACACAAGTCCAATTCAATTTCTGTGTAAATTGATTCTTTGAAAAATGCTAACGGGCAGTTAAAATACGAAAATAGTTTTTATTTTACATCATGTACAGATAACAAATTTGTATGATGGCCATTTATCAATGAATGTTCCTCGGAGCATATCCAGTTTCCTTTTTTTAGTTTTTTCTCCTTTGTGAATTTCTGCATTTTTCTTTTAGTTTATGATAATAGAGGAGAATGTGATACAGACTGTGGACATTGAACACTTTTAATTGACAACAGTTCAACCAATATGTCTGCGATATTATGATAGATTGCCTGATGATAAAAAGAATTTTAATATTTTTTTCATGCAATGGCTGTATTTGAAGGTCTAGTTTAAAAAAAATTCTTTATTTTTCAGCTATGAGGTCTACAGGTTCAACTTTGGCTGGAATTGGAGATTATTGCCGTAATGCTGCTCAGCCTGTTCCAGCACCTGCAGCTTCGTCGAGACCTGGATGTGGTGGAAAGCATACTCTAATAGCAGAAGTGTTGTGGGCAATGAAATGTGTTGAGTCACATTATTCCTTCCATTCGTGCGAGGGAAACTCTGTTCTGTTTCAACAGATGTTTCAAGGACATCCTATTGCTGAAACGTTCTCCTGTGGTGAAACAAAATGCAGATATCTCTGCCAGTTCAGACTCGCCCCTCACTTCTCCTCTCTTCTAAAGAGTCGCATAAATAAAGACAGTGAATATGTTTTGCTGTTTGATGAGAGCATGAACAAAAAGACTAAAAATAAACAATTAGACATTCACGTCCGACTTTGGCATCATGACCAAGTCCACACTAGATATCTAACATCACAATTCATTGGTCATGCTGCTACAACTGATTTATTGGAACACTTCAATGCATCAACTTCAGATCTACGTAGAAATGGTTTGTTGCAGGTATCTATGGATGGCCCTTCAGTGAATTGGTCCTTTTGACAAATTGAAGAAAGAAATCAAGAATGAGTGTGGTATGGGCCTGTTGAATATTGGGAGCTGCGGTTTCCATGTCATTCATGGGGCGTTTGAGACTGGTTGGGGTATTGATGGTCTTCTCTCCAGTCCATACTACCTGAATTGTTTTTAACACAGGTGGGTTGAGAATGGTCCTGTGTGCAGCAGAGTCCTTCTGCTGTGGCCTCACCTGAAGTCATTTGTTGAGGCATGTGAAACCAAACGGAAGGCAAAACCCACCAGCAACTCCTACAATGCGCTGTGTGATGCAATGAATGATAAGTTGTCTGTCGCAAAACTATCATTAGGAAAGGGTAGAAAACAAAAAGATTGAAGTGGGTTTCAAGGCTGAAGGTGAACTGAAGTCCCTCCTGAGTACCAAGGCCATAAGTGAACGCCAAGTGTTTCAGAGAAGAATGTAGACAATTTGTGGTGAAATGTGTCAACAAAATCTTTGAACAGTCTCCTCTGAAGTATAGATTAGCAAGAAATATGGCTTGTCTGGATCCCAGGTTGCTGGTGAGTGATCAAGAACATTCAAAGCCAAAATGCAAACGCCTATTGGAAGAATTGGTAACTCTAAACAGGGTTGATGGTGATGATGTAGATATGTTGGTTGCAAGTTACAAAGAATTATTGCATGATGTGGCCGGGTGTGAACTGAAGTCTAGGTTCAAGGACTTCAAGGTTGAAGATGACCCGGTAGATATGTTACTCTATGAATGTATGTGTAGGAACAAGAAGTTTGAGAAGTTGTGGAGAGTAGTTCGTAAAGTGTTGCTGGTTTCGCATGGTCAGGCGTCTGTTGAGAGGGGTTTTTCCATCAACAGACAGATAGAGAAGGACAATATGAGTGAAGGCATGATTGTGGCACTGAGGCAGATTAATGATTATTTTGTACTGGTAGGTGGAATGCTCAAAGTTGAAATCACAAAGGAACTGCTATCCTCAGCATCCAGTTCCAGATATAGATATCATCAGTATCTTGAAGAAGATAAAAGAAAGAAAGGGCAAGAAGCCATCCAAAGAAAACCAAAAACGGTTCAAGATGAAGTGGATGATTTGAAAAAGAGAAAAAAGGTTTTAGAATCTGACATAACAAATCTGACCACATCGTCAGAAAAATATGCAGATGAAGCAGAGGCAAAAGGGGGAAAAACTAGTCACAGTATTCTGGTGAAGTTAATCGCTCTGAGGCACTCTGCTAAGCAAAAAAGAGTGGAACTGCACGTTCTAGAAAGAGAAATTGAGGAGAAGGTTAAATCATTGCCCACTATGTCCTAGTTGAAATGTACTGTTCTGTAGAATGCACCAAGTCTTATATTCTCTTCAATCACAGTTACTGTAGAATCAGTGCGGAGCCAACCCTGTTGTCTCTTGATGAATATTTTATTAACTTTCACCTTTAACAAGTAATTTGCCCCCAAAGTTGTGTGTTAAAGCTGATGTGATTTGCATAATGTGTTACCATATGGCTACAGTTTATTAAAAAAACTTAATACTATCTTGTGTTTGTGATTTCTTACATCATGTATCTGGTTAAAAGGGACGCCAACCCCATCATGGCCAGACCACCGATCAAACAGAACACCTCCCAACAGGTATATTCTCCTAGCTGATTTTGAGTGGAGGGTCTTACTATGAATTGTGTTTGGCTGTGGTTTGGTCATAGTTAGCGTCCCTTGAATCTGGGCTTGTGATATGTGATCGCCTCAGTTTACCCCTGGAATTTCTAGGATGTGGTCTTAAATGGGTTATATTGGCCCTTAAAAGTCCATAAAAGAGTGGGAACCCTGTATTACCAGTAAAAACAACCCTGTCGTAAACCTGTCAATCCTGGCTACTGGTATTGGAAATAGCATGGTTAGCTGGTAATAGATTATAGAATTTTGACATAGGGCTTGTATGGTGGTATTGTATGCGTATTTTAGACAATTGTGGTAAAAAATTAATGTCTCTGGATAATTAGACAGTGCTTAATATCTAAATCCATACATTGTCTTGATTCTTTACCCGATTGAATTATAATGTAATTCTTATTTGACTAGGATTTTGTGGTCAATTTACTTGTTGAAAATCATCTTCTGGACAGTATGGTCCTTGGAGAAGGCTAATGTTTATAAAGGAAACAAAAATTTCTGAAACTATATTTCCGTTTGAACAATGCAGTCCGAGTACTTTGTATTTTAATGATGTAATCTTAATAAATAATATTTGCCACAATACACACTAGTAATTGGAGAAGTTTAAAACATCTCTGACCTTCATTAATATCTTTTATGTGGCTTTCTAGCGCTAGGAAAAATGTAGCATTTTACAAGTTCCTGGTCCTGTGGTTTGAGATGGAGCAGCAATGTTATCTGTTTGCATTGACTTTATTCTACATATTAATATACAGCAGAGACTGTGTGAAAAATACAAAATTTATTAACTCTGAGATTTACAAGTGATTTATGTCAAACATATGTAATTAAACATTCCAATATGCATATAAGATGAAGCTTGCTAATTTATCCTCAGCCTCTAGGAAAATCCATCTGCAATAAAGTATTTCATTTGCGGGGAGGGTGGCATCCAGAAGTCATCATTTGGACATTGTTTGAAAACGTAATTTTGGAATTGCTTATTTAAACAAGTTGGAGTTGAAGTTTGCTACAAAACATTTTACTCCACAAATTGATAAGAGATATGGTTATTTATAACATGTTGCTATTTATTGGTTAAAAGCAGGGTTGGGTTTTTTACTGTAAAAACCTATTTTTACATTTAATACATTGTAAACGTTTTTAATATTAACCATTATTTAAAATAAATTACAGTTAAAAAAAACAAACTTTAAAACATCACTCATTATAAACCAATTGTACTAGTCCTGGTGCATGTCATTAAACACATTTATGTGATAGTGTCTTTACTGAAGAGTTTTAAACCCATTTCACATACATTAATTGTTATCAACACACTACTCAATATTTAACACATACGCAATTAAGTGTACATGAACACTGGGAATATAGCAAAATATTGTCCCTCCAAACAGTGATTAGTCTAATTGAACTCTGCCTTTGAGAATCCTATAGCAGAATACCAGCTTAAAATGTTACTATTGTCTAGATGGTTGCACACTTTAGTGTGAATATAGGGGTGCCACCATGGTCTTACTGGTAGCTCATTAGATCACACAGCTCACAACCACCTGAGTTTGACTCTTGGCGTGGGCATATGTGAAGGGTGTTTCATCTTTACCTTTGGATGTCGCTTGGCCCATTTAGCCTATCATGTGCAGAAAAGTGGCCATAAAACATCAATCATCATCTATAGTGGGATAGGAAGTGACTTGATGGTAATTGATAAAAACAGAAAAAAAGAGTAACGATCCACCTTTGTGGATAGTACTATTAGTAGAGAACCTGTTTGATCCTATATTAATTGAACGCTTGGCTAACAACTATGTTGTCACCTATGGCAACAAATCAACAAAACAGTAAATCTTATAACGAGTTGACCAAGAGCCACCTCAATACTGGAACAAGGTGTAAGTCAGTTTACACTGGGTTTACTCGTAAACTGGTTTATCCCAAGGTAAAATACTTCTCCAGCTTAATAGTTTAACCATGATTAAAATTCAAACCTGTTCTACTTTGTACTGTTGTGTACAAGTTGCATTTAATTTATCCATAGGTATCGCCAGCTGCACATGACATTTTTGAACCAACCTTTATAGAACGACTCTTTGTCTACATGAAGATCAAAGATCACCTTCGTCTGGCCTTTATGACAGATGACAAGACTGAGGAGGAACAGCTGAGAGATATGGCTCTCCGTCTGTCATTGGAGTACCATCTGGTGACCCCACTGACGTCCTTTATCATCGTACAACAAGAGAAAACGCAGAGAATGCAGGAAGATGGTGTCATGAGGATGTCACCAAATATGGTGTCGTCGACATTTCTGTCCGGTGGATCTCCCGGCTTTGAGACACGTTTAGCATCCTTCATTTGTTTGTGTACAATACTGATGTATCATATCAATATTTGAGGACAAACTGAAGCAGATACTTGTACCAAGATAAACCTATACTCAACAGACCTTACTACACAGTAGCATTTGCACTTTTTCTTAATGATAAAATGGTTGATATGATTCTCGTTATTATATATGTTAGGGGTTTACTGCAGTATAGCTATGAAGCTATGCACATGTTCTGCAGAAATATTGCTATTTTTACACAGCATTTTATTTGTAAATACTATGCTATATATATATATATATATATATATTGTGCAGTAAACACAGCTTCTCCATTTATAGCAGTTACTATCACTTATATTTGATTACATTTTGTATTAAAAAAATACAATTCTCCTATAGATGTTATCTGTTTATATCCATTAGCACAGATATTCTGTGTGTTTTAGAATGATTCCTTAGGAATCTCGGGGAGAATGAGTGATAAACATTTCAGATTGAAGCATATTGAGTTATATAACTGTTTATCGGCATAATATATTTTAGCCATACAGCATAATTTATGTGCAGACTTATCTCTAAAATTCAGACTGAATTCGGTTATTTATTTTGCAGAAGAGTGCTTTTGGTAACTGTGGTACAATTCAACTCTTGTACTTTATATGCAAATGATTGTTCTGTTTGCATACAACACTCCTATTACATCTACAGGATAGGGCTAAAGGGTAGTGACCCTAGGGAAATCATGAAATATTTCACAGACATTGGGAGTTTAACCCTAAATCAGAGGCTTAGAAACAAGTACACTATGAAGTGTACTGTGGGAACTTTTTTTTCTATATTATTAATTGTCATATTATTTTCTCGTATTCTTTTCCATAATAATATTCAGGTTTAAGTGTACTTTCACAACTTTTATTCACTACATTCCCTGGTTAATGATTTTCCAAAGTATGTACACAAGCATGTATTGTAATTGATACTTATTGGATGTAAACATTGTTAATACACCTGGCCTTCACATACAACCCCCCCCCCCTCCCCCATGAAGAAACTTCTGTTTGTCTTTTATTCCATTTTTATTATGTTTTCTTGCTCCGGGAATATTGATGCCCCATGAACCTGATTTTATCTATTGGCTGATGACATCTGCGATGGTGTGTTCACCTGTCTTAAAAATATGATCATTAAGTTTGCCATGGTCTTTGTCTTGGTTTTTACTGTTGCAGAGCTGTCTTATTTTGGGTCACCCGAGGTTATGACATATATATATATATATATATATATATATGTGAACACCCGCAATGAAAGTGAACATTTTCAGATCATAATAAGGAACTCAAATGAAAGTTTAACAGTCACTTGTCTATTTCAGACTAATCTTTTGAAAAAAAAGTTAGCATAAACTGAATCTAGAATCTATTTATACTGGCAGAAACTATGTCCATTGAGTTTGAATGAAACCGCTTTATACATATGCCTGTTTTTATATATTTTTGTAGATGTCTGTTTTATATCACATAGTGTTTTACATTGTTTTATATTCTGTGTAATAAAGATGTGGACCATATTTTAACACTTGGTCTATTTGCTGTATTGCATCGTATGTAATAAACCTAGTTACAGTTCTAATCTGCATGGTTAGTTTCATTTAAGAGTTTTCTTTGATAGTCTATTGTCATAATTTTTATTCATTTTGTCACGTATTTAGTAGAAAAGATTCTTTTCCGTAATAATATTCGTACTGTTTTTATACTTTTTTGTGCACATTGTTTTGTATTACATGATACTTGTTTTAATATATTACCTTGTTTTATATTCTGTGCGATAAAGATGTGGACCTTATTTTAACACCTGGTCTATTTGTTGTCTTTCATTATATATACAAAAAAAACTAGCTTTTTGCATTCCAATATTTAGTGTAATCTGAGGTGGGACTTCATAAATGTATATTAAATCAAACTGAAATCGTGTTAAATATGCTTTGTGAAAGTTTTCTATTTAAAAAAATCCATTTGTTATCAGTTATAATATTAGCGGAATAAAATGAAACAACATATCGGTAGGTACAAATGTGATACAACTAGAAATCACAAGATGAGAATATACAAATGGAAATATTTGATTTAGCAGTTAAAAAACTTGTATTCTCTATGTTTGTATTAATATTAGCTATAACAGTATAAAATGATTGGTTTAGACTCTCCTCAGGTTGCAAAAACAAACTGCCTTAAACTGTTCTTGAACTTTAATTCAGTGCCACAGGCATAAATTAACTTTAACAGCATACAAATAGACAATTCACTCTTAATTATATGCTCATTTATATATTTTGTCAACAAGGAAATGACTTAATCCTCAGCATCACAACCCCCTCTTATTCTCAATTGAACAATGAGCCAATTTTCATGTTCTATAGTCGCAGATCCGTATGGAAATATATATTATTTTTGATCCCAGCTTAGCCAAAATATTATTCAATCAAAAAGTTGATTGCTTATGAAAAGTTTTTTTTTAACAAAATTGTATTTTGTTACCAGATTGGCAGCTTCCATTTTATAGACTAAAATATTCAAAACAAGCAGGGTACTATTTCTGATAGTCTTTTACGTTAATTATGTTAGCCATTTGAAGAAATGTAGCTTCATCTCTTCACCTTATACGATATGACGCACGTACTCCATCATGTTGTAAATATTTTTTTTAAATAATTATTTAATCATTTCAGATGATTGACCCAGAATACAATGTGGTTTTTGAAAGTCCTGTCTTCCATTTGTTGTCACAAATTCGGTACAGTTCCTGTTAGGTGTATCAAGTTTTTGTTTCCTTCCTTGAAAAATAGCCATTCCACTTCTAGCATCTTACTCATTATTCCCCTAAGAAATGTAAACTCACAAGGTTTTTACTCTGAATGTGTCTAACTCTGTCATACGCCAATATGATGGTACATATAGAAGGTTAGACTGTACACTACTCTGATAGAGGGATGCCTCCATGGTCTGATTGGTAGCACGTTAGACCAAAGATCACTACCACCTGAGTTCGAATCTCGGCATGGGCATATCTGAAGGGTGTTTCATCTTTGACTTCGCTTCATTACCTTTGGAGGTCGCTCGGCCCATTTAGCCTACCACGTCCACAAAAGTGGCCGTAAAACATCAGTCATCATCAACTACTCTGATAGAAGGTTTTAGCCTTATGCTGCACTACACTTATTTTCATTATTACTGATCTAATTCTAGCCTCGTTTTAGTCTGCTCTAGATGTCAACATATACGCCACCGTCCTCTGGTCAATAACGATGTCATTCGTATTTGAAGGTAGTAGTACTCCCCTATCTTCAGCAATCACTGAGCTGGAGATATTTACGGTAATCACTTTTGGGTTTTCTTTTCATTAATTTTCAGTTAAATTTATTGACTGAAGGTAGTGAACGTTGTTAGGCTCTCCAGGGAGAAGAAAGGTCTCCATTTGAATCCCGTTAGTTTGTTTTTGTACATCGTAGCAGACTGTGAACAGACTATATGCGTAACCGTCATCATACACAGTTTACACACATGTACATACTTAAAACACCATAAAGAAGGCCCTCCGTAAAATACAACATAAAGAATAATGAATCCGGGACAAAATCTCGGTGCAAAATCTACCCAGACATAATCCCACAAACTAAAGAGGGACAAAATCCTACAAATTAAAATTTAAACACTTCTTTATATATTAATATACACAATAAAATTAAATGACTATTTATAACCGCCCTTGTTACTGAGTATGACCTCCATGGTTGCATCTAAAGTTAATTGAATATTCACATGATTCCAGGCCTTTTATTGCTTATATGTCAGATATGCTGATGCTGTAACTTCTCATATTTCAGTTAGCTTCAATACAGATTATCCAAGCTGATCTCTTACCGTAGCAATTCTCAAGCAGATAATTGTATAATAATAATTATAAAACTTCTATTGTGGCAATAGGGACGCCTCCGTGGTCTAGTTGGTAGCGCATTGGACAAAAGATCACTATCACCTGAGTTCGAATCTCGGCGTGGGCATATCTGAAGGGTGTTTCATCTTTGACTTCCCTTCATTACCTTTGGAGGTCGCTCGGCCCATTTAGCCTAGCATGTGCACAAAGTGGCTGTAAAACCCCAAGCATCATTTGCTCATTTGCACACCTAAGTAAGGTACAATGCAAAGTTCATCAACAAATGATCAGATGGAGTGGAAACTTAGGAAGGATAAGTGAGGCTGAAAAGGTGAGTTTTCAAATGGTGACGAAAAGAAACTATGCTATTTGATGACTCAACATGCTTAGGGAGTGAATTCCAAAGAGTAGGGACAGCAACTGAAAAAGCACGAGTTCCAACATGAGTTTTAACCCTGGGAACAGACAACAAGTGAAAACCAGATGAACTGAACTCGCTGGGCTTGGATGCCAGAGAAAGCACGGAAAATAGATATGAAGGTTCTCTAGAAGAAAGAATTTGATAGGCAATAGTGCAGAGTTTGAAAATAATCCGAGACAGAACAGGGAACAAGTGAAGAGATTTCAGAAGTGTGACGGAATGGGAAAACCGAAATAAGCAGTTCTAAACACACTGACGTTTTAGAATAAATGCAATGTTATAAAGAAGCGAGTTGCAGTATTCAGCCTACTAGTAATGAGTCCTGTAGCAATGGTTTTGGTGACTGAAAGAGAAATATAGCAACGAATGGGGCAAAGGTGACGCATATGATAGAAGTAGCAGCGACACGTTTTCTGAAATTAAAATCGCTATCCAGTGTTACACCAAGATTACGTACAGTGTCTGATGGTGTGATGCTATGACTAAGGATATTTGTAGGGAAGAAACGAGTAAGTTTGCTGCATTGTCTGGATGTACTTATAATGATGAAATTTGTTTTGTTGGCATTGAGCATAAGTCTATTGTTTCTCATCCAACCAGAGTTATAACTGAGACAGTCACCAAGCTGATTTATTAGCTGCAGATAATTACTCTTAGATTAGCTGAAGCAAGCTTAGTCAATTGATGACATTAAATTTTGTTGTAATTGGAGCCCATCGAAATATAAATCACAATTCGTATCAATGGGCTCTACTTGAATGCAACAAATTATTGTGATAGACTGTTACGTTCACTGATTACTATGTAATTTAATTTGATTGTGTGGGATTTTGTCCCTCTTTACTTTCTCCGATTATGTCCTGTGGTGTTTTGTACTGCGATATTAAGTCTGGGTAGATTTTGTCCTGCGAGATTTTGTCTGGATACCGAGAATAACATCTGGATTGGGACATAGACCATCTATTAAGGCAGGCGGTCAATGGCAGCTCGTGACATTCAACAATAAATGCAGGTTCTCATTGTACAGTGAAGGCAGCATTGCTATAGAGTCTGAATACACAATGACACAACATGTAATGAAGATCGTTTTGTCCACAAAGCTGCTGAAAACAGTGTGTATCAAGACGATGAATATTATTTATATCAGTAGGTAAAAGCAATCTTGAACAGGTGAGTTTCGAGAGCAGGCTTAATCTCCCCTGGCAACCTGTTCAACAAAGTGAGAACTGCATCTTCTCTTAAAACATTTAAATCAGTTCTAAAATTTCACCTGTTCAAGGTTGCGTTCATCTATAGATAATGTTTATATTTTAAATTTCTTTAATAACTGAGTTTTGTGAATGTCTTTTATTTGACACGAGTTCACATAGTATTAGGGTGAACTGCCATTTACAGAATTATTAGTTGTTGAAGTGGAAACAAGTACATGTATACTGTATGACCGGTACTCAAGAGGAGTCTTTTTATGTTTTAGTCACTTGTGCACATGGTAGGCTAAATGGGCCGAGCGACCTTCAGAGGTATTGAGGCAAAGAGATAGATGAAACACTCTTCAGACATGATCATGCTGAGATTTGTGCTCGTCATCTGATAAAAATTTATTATTTTCAATAACTTATGTTCTTTTTAAGTTATGTTCTTTTTTCAAAACTTAGTAAGCATTAAACTTAGTAAGTCACGTCAGTTGTTGTTAGAATTATGGCACGAATCGATATGTGATCAATAACACTATACAAATCA
This sequence comes from Paralvinella palmiformis, assembly GCA_025642065.1. Taxonomy (NCBI): domain Eukaryota; kingdom Metazoa; phylum Annelida; class Polychaeta; order Terebellida; family Alvinellidae; genus Paralvinella; species Paralvinella palmiformis. The sequence goes on along the minus strand of JAODUP010000120.1, from coordinate 241,167 downwards.
ATAATTATCTTGTATTCATTCACTTTAGCATATGTATAAAGCAAGAAATTATTAACTTCATTGTGATCGAGAAATAATGCCGAATTAGCTCCAGACAATACCAGGATGATCAAATCAACATAACAACTAATTGGCTATCGACCCGTCACTCGCCATTTGTCTACCAGTGTCATGTAACTGATGGCAATTAGCAAAATACTTACCGGTAACAACATCAGTCTTGGTGTCTGTTTTCAAGTACGTGGCTAGGAATATTTATATAGATATGTAAAGATGAGATAGTAGGATCATTCTAAACAAGACTGAATCCTTTCGAGCACTTTAGCAGACAATTGAAACATAGTTAATTCAAACTGGTAGAAAAGCACACATTGGTCAACATTATCAAATGCAACGCAAAGTTTCAGAAAGCCCAGAAGTATTGGCTTGCCTCGATAAATCAATATCATAATATAATTGTTAACTCAAACCAAGGCCATTGAAAGTTAAGATTTTTAATCGTTCACAAACCAAATCTCAGCAATGCATTATTCAAAATTCAAAAGATAACATGTGTACACTGTGAAGAAAAAGTTCTAAATGAACTGATCAGAAATCCCAAACCAATACCAAACACTTTTATTGACCATTCCAGAGAATATTTTGGCACAGACAAAAGGCAGAAATCACAGGAAACAAGATAACTTTCTGCAAAGACTTGGTATGTGTCACAGCCAGACATGGGGGTCAATTCTGGAATTGATTATTTAAAAAAAATTTGAATTTCCTACAAGTTAACACTTACATGTGACGTCTCCAATATACTGGAACCAAAATAATAAGTTGGAGTGATTGAGAAAACCCTCCCCCATCACTCACATGGGAGCAGTACCGGAAAATACCCAGAGGGTCGTCACTGCCAGAGTGTTTTACGTCCTCAGGGGGTCCTAAAGTCCCCCTTTATTTTTAATAATTCAGTGGAGATGGCATCGATCCAGAACTTTGGTGCCTTATATATATATATATATATATCAGATACACACACCGACCGTGGCACCCGAGGTGAGCGTTTAACCAATTAAGTGGTCTGGATACCGTGGGCTCCTCCCACTACACTGTGAATAGCATACCTTCAATCTATATGAAGATATTGCAATTTAGGAATTAATTAATCATCTCACCGGGAATGCAAATCTGGAGCCAAAACTTGCCCCTCCTCTGCTCAAACTGTGACTACTATAACCTGTCCCCAGACCTACCGGGGTAACTGTTTTAATAACCTTTCGTAAACTTACCATATGTAAGTGGTTTAGTATCCAGCAAGGTTGTGAAATTAAATATAGGATCTGACCCCTACTGGGCGGGATTAAGCAAAAACATTCGTTTCAAGGCTCCTACTGGACAGTGGAATACAAACACATGTTTGATGATTACAAAATACAGGTTTACATGGGGATGCACCCAAGATTATCATCCACCATTTGATATAATCAAATATCTCTTTAACTAAAAGCGACTTATGGTTAGGCTTTTGTAATTTTTACCATGTTAACACTTACATGTGGTGATACCAATATACTGGAACCAAATTGATCCAGAACTTGTTACTTATATATATATATATATATATATATATCAGATATGGACACTGACTGTGGCACCTCACGTGAGCATTTAACTACCTAAGTAAAATGGTCTGCATACAGTGGGCTCCGCCCACAACACGTGACACCACCACATAGCATGGCTGTAATCTATATAGAGATACTGCTATTTAGGAATTTACCCCCGTTCAATGTTTAGAACTGGCAGAAAAACATTAAATGCACAAATTAATTTACCATTTAATTTTTTAATTCAGAAATATTTCTTCCATGACAATCCTACTTGGAATATAAACTACTCAGAGTAGGTATTCCAAGTAGGTACTCGGAGTACCTACTCATGGTAAAAAGTATTAGGAAAGATTCAGAAAAAACGGAATTGATAAATTTGGAATTGATTTGATAAATTTGATGTGGAATTGGAATTGACAAAATGGAATTGATCCCATGTCTGGTTACAGCTAAAGTAAAGATGATTATCTTGTAAAATAAGTCCAAACACATGGTTAGCACAAACCTTGAGTTGTACAGCTTGTGTTGAGTCATCTGGAAATGTCCCCTACGTTTTCTAAATCAGACTGATTAATCTGTACCAGGAACTAATATACTGTCTGCTTGTTTACATCACCATGGCCAATAAACAACACCAATCTGGGTCAATGAACACTTTATTTCAGCAAAAACAGTAACAAAGGGCACAGCATATGTTCATCGTAAACAGCACCAGTGTGTAGACTAACATACTCTATACACATAACAGGTATGTATATCCCAGCAATGGTACGCATTGAGTTGATGACCAAAATAAATGAAAAATGTCACACAAAGTGATCACACACACGTACACACATACTACACATGTATTCTATTCCTGTAGGCATATTATAATCCTGTAATTATCTGTGACAGATAACATAAATGAGTAATAAACAGAATGATGTAACATAAACATCATTTACTATAATCTGGCACAATTTCAAGAGGCATTCTAGCAAAAGACAATCCCCATATATTTTACACGGTATGTACTAACTATTATATTCACAAATACACATTTTACAGTTTTCTGGGGAATATCTTCACAATCAAATGTAAAGTAATTTGTTTACCATTCAACATCTAGTAATGGTCTACATAGAGTCAATCGTGTTTCTGCGGTATGACAGACCCGAGTTGGTAGGGAAACAGAACACACTGTGAATAATCTACGGTTTGAATCCTACCAGCCTTTCACATACTTTCTGGTTAGGTAGTTCAGCCATAAATAAATACCTATCAAAAACACGAGATGGTGTTGTTTGATTTGCTGTTGTTGAGTTATTTAGTATCAGTGATGGTCGGTCAGAGATGGAGGAATTAATGACTCCCTGGTGAGGGGAATCATGCAAACACAGGTATGAACCAGATTTGAACTCACAGGTATGAACCAGATTTGAACTCGCAGGTATGAGCCGGATTTGAACCCACAACCTGGAGGTTAGCAGCCCAGTTGTCTAACTACTACACTATAACATGGTTCCCACAGGCAAGGAAGTATTAAGTATTTTCCAGGACAAAATAATTACCATTTTCAGGACAAAGTATACAAGATTTGAAGGTAATAAATCAAGATATGTGCCAAAAAGCATATCATATTTAATCAAGTATGATCAATTATTGATAATTGTATGGTACAGCCTCCTCCTCACCCCATCTAGCTGTCTGATCCACCCACTTTTATTTAAATTTTGACTAACATGAGATATCAACTCTTTTCTTTTACAATCATAGCCTTCTTCTCCAGGCATTATATTTATTCAAGGCAAGTGTGTTCCAGGAGATTTCCTGATTTTGCAAAATTCAAGGACATTTCCAGTAGTTGAAAAATGAATTTGATATTTTCCAGGTTTCCAAGGACATATGGGAACCCTCTATAATAGTAACCCCTCATTTGTTTTTACATGTCCACATATTTAGTGGAAAAGTACAAGCTTCTTAACACTGAAGTACATATTGTTCTCTGGTCAACTATAAACCATGATCTTTTTTTCACTAGAAACATCCCCAACAAATACAAGCAAGATGTATAAAATGGGTATAGAGGAAAAGCAAGTTATAGGAATGCTATAGCCAAAGGTTGACATCTAAAGTGTGTTAGAAGATGACAAATGTGTGTCTTCATTGTTATCACCACTCAAAACAAAATGGTATTCCAGTCAAGGAAAAAATCTTATTTATTACTGATGATACAATCTAGACAGATGGCACAAAGAGACAGATAATAGCTTTATTATTATGCTGTGGCAAAAGTATCAGTGAACCTATTACCAACATGTCATATATATATATATATATATATATATATATATATAAAACAGTACAATGTTCTTAATAGGACCTTAGTCTGGCTCAGTGCCATGTTGTAATCTTAACCATAACAAGATTTGTACTTCAGTATTATAACTGTAAAATAATATCACAATGACCACCACAAATCAATGTACAATGCCATAATGTGTAACCATAAGTGACATGCCTGTCAGATTAAAAGGGTCAATGAAGCTTTGTTTGTCATTGGTTCGCATGTAATTAGCCATTATGTTTGCAACTAAATTTAATATGGTATTGGAACTGTAAATATAACTGAAATTTACAATAAAAACAAGTTGTAATTATAACTACAGCCTAAAATGTACCTCCTGGATTACAATAACTGATCACTGTAATTGAACTCACTCACAAGAATCAGCAATATTAACACAGTCCACGTGTTCCAAGAATATTATAATAGATGGTTATAAATACATAGTGTAATATGTACAAATATATTGATACCATAACAATGTCCTATGGCTGATACTACCTACAATCCTTACATATCACTTATCGAGGTACCTCCTTGTGTCTTCCCCAGCCATGGAAACACTTCGTGAAATTTTTTGTTTCTCTGTATTTGAGACTCAGCACCAATTTTCTTTGTCTGTCTGGCTGCTTGTTACGTAAATGTTGGATATATACCTATAGAAAAATGACACACCAGTATTAGCATATTATAAAAATGAAAATTGTCAGGTATATAATATATATATTTTCACCTAAAATCATATAAATATATTATAAAGAATTACGTTAATTAAATACTGGACAATAGTGTATGCATATACAACAGGAACATGAAATAGGTGTGAATTTCAAGAACAATTATTACAACATATTAATAAACCATTTACCAATGTTTTGGGATATTTATATATATATATATATATATATATATATATAATAAATATGCATACATAAATTATGAGAGCACTAATTCAAATATTTCAATTAAATAAAAACCCAATTTTAAATATCATATTATTATGTTATAATATTTATCACTCATTATCAATGCTTCTGTAAGTGAAGTACAACATGTTTAATATATTTTATTTTTAAACTGAAAGTAGAAAACAGCACCATTATTCAGTTAGTTAGGATATCAACTCACCTCAACACTTTTAAATGCCAGTTTAATTTCCACATCGCTGGTCCTCTTGCCAATCCACAAGTACACCTGCTCACCATTATCAAGGATCATCACATCATCATCAGCCAGATCATCCTGTAAACAATAACAACAACAGATAAGTTGATTACTGGATGACAGATCACCTTAACACAGAGTTATTATGATATAGTACATGGTGGGTGACCTATGTTATGTGGAAGTAACCAGTATACAGACGCATTAATATTTCTAAAGTGTCCCACCTGATAAAAATTACTGCGAGTAAAATAAATAAACATGATGCAAGGAGACAAGTCATGTTTAGCCCTACCTGACTTGTTGTGCAAATAAAAGATGATCCAGAGAGCATTTTATTTTCACAGCTTTCCAAATTTCATTATTGCTGCCCCCATTATACTCACACATTATTGCTTGCATTCAGCAGATTTAGTGCACATTAACCCAATAATGATGCACATCATATTTCAAACAATTCTATCAATCATATTCCACACATGTAAGAACGAGGTGATTTATGATAAATAAACATAAAACTACAGAACATAAAACAGCCAGATCTCAAATATTTGCCTACTCTTTCTGATGCCATTAAGAAATAGTGTAGTCTCTTTAAAGACATTGCAGGGAAATAAAAGACGAAACAGCTTTAAGACTGAAGTCAAACATTTCACCCTCACCCCGGAGCTCTGAACGTCCCAAAAATACAACCATTTTGCCCACAGAGATGCCCACATTAAGTTATCAAGATGATACTAACCCACTAACCCACTTTATTTTTTCCTTCAAATCCATCTATTTCTTATCACATTATTATCTATATTGCTTCTTATCACAACTCAGTGATTTACTAGACGAGAAGTTAAATTATGTTATTGACCAGTATCCATTGTCGTTAACATTATAATGTATCATCAGCTGTCACAATGCCTTTTCAGAATACTCTTAATACAAACTATTCTAAATATTATTCAAATATTACAGCCCGCTAATTTAATTAAATTAAAAATTATAACAAAATAGTTATCAGTCACAGCTGCATGTATACAGTCTTAAGTAATAATGAATGAGTGAATTTTTTGGGGGGCAGAAACCTAGTTTTTAATGTAAATCAAGTTTAGAGAATTGCAGTAGAAATACTTTATCTTGAACAAGGATATCACAGGGTGTATTACGGAGATGTCAACTGACCATTTGATCAGGTAAATAAGACATTAAAAGTTGAGTTTATTTGACAAAATGGCCATCCTTTCGCATTTTGGTTGTGTGGATGTGTGAAATTTACTTTCACATATATATCCTAAAATGTTTAAGTATGACCTAAGTATTCATCCAATTTATACCAGTTCTGATCTCTCCCATAGAGAGCCCAGTATTTAGCCAGTTCCTTGGCTACCTTATAACGGTTACCTGTTATAATAATAACTAATTATAACAAGCCAGATGAAACCTGACCTAACTATTTCTATCTATAATTTCATAAACATCCATAATCATATAACCTTCTTAAACAAAATGTCTCCATCATTGGCTAAACATAACAAACACTAGCGGAGTTCGAATTCAGATTAAATAATTAGGTGAGTAACAAAATAAGGATTAATGATACATCAACACTAAAGGTCCTTTAGTTTAACTTCTTTTAATCACCTTTTAATCATACATGAGAGGATACAGTGTAAACAAATTCTATAAACTGCACGAGTAAAATGATCTCATATAATTATGTGTTACAGTAAAGTCGACGATTTACTGTATTTAGCAGCTCCACTTCACTGACTAACAAGAATAGGTAATTGTGCTAGTTTTTTTAGTATAAAGTGATCATGCCGAGGACTCAAACTAATGTGAGTAGTTTATTGGAGAATTGGTCCAATACATTAAAAAATGGTTCAAACTGAACATGAAATATTTTATATCTAATATTCTGTACTGGAAAACACTATACACGTACCAGCAAGTAACCCCATTTAGCATCCCATGTGCAAAGAAAGTGGCTGTAAAATGGTAACATTGTGTGAATGTGCATGTGTGTGTATATATATATATATATATATATATATATACTAGTAGGTTATTCAGACTTTTTCAAAATGATAAATATTGAAAATACTACCCAAAACAAATTTACAAGTCAATTCACATTATCAGTAATTTAACAGATTAATATTAATGACTAAGAGTGACATGTGCAACACACCTGACAGAAATCTGAACACTTCTCGGAGACAGTGAAGTAACCTCTTTCATTGGAACATCTGAACAGACGAGCGTAATTCATGTACTCGGCATGCTGGAATAGAGGCAGATTATAGTAAGTCGCCATACAGCAATTCAACTTATTTTTAAAGAAACAGTTCAATTTCATTTAAAAATTTAAAGACTAATACAAGTATGTTTACACAAATTATAAATGATGTCAAAATATGAACACGGTCAACTACAAATTAAATAATCCAGTTCAAAATTATGTCTCTGGGAACCACCATTTTGAAGCCACACACATAACATATGCTCATGAAGACTAACATCTCTAGGTACAAGCTCTCTGTATAACCCAGATATAACAATGTAAATAAGTGTGTCAGCCAAAGATATAGTTTCTGAACAAAAGCATGCTTATTAAAATTACAGTATAGTTGATTTGAAATGGCTAAAGAAGCTACACAAAGAAATTCCTTATGAAGATTGTTTTGTAGTCTTGTAACATGAAGTGTCGATTGTACTGTCAGTTTCCTGTAAATAAATTGGTGATGGTGTTAGCAGTAATAAATAGTTCGAGTATGGGAACAGGTAAGGTCACAAGGATGGCTAAGCCAGAATCTGTGACCTGATTCGATCTGGATGGAGATGGCTATATGATCTCTGCGCTAGTTGACACCAGAGCAGGCAACTTTTCTCCTTTCTGCCACACAATCTGACATTTGAGGAAGCTGTAACAGCAACCATCCAGTAATTTGGCAGATCATCTGTACATGTGTGTGGGGGGGATGTCTGTATCTTCCTTAGCCAGATTATATCTGTATTCATCTCACTCTACTTGTCTGTCTATCTGTCTGTATGCCTGTCTGTCTGTTTATTTGTCCACTTGCCCACTCTCTCTGTATCCCTCTTACCCTCGGTTTCTTTGTTACATATACACAGCCCATCGTACTCACCCTGTCATACTTCTTACGGCCACCAATTCCAACCCAGAAGAAGTTATCAGGCTCCTGACCTTCCTCAAGTATCTGGATTGAATGTGTCTCCTGAGAAACGGTAATAATTCATTTATTAAAGAAACAAAGTTATGCAACAAGCCAGTTTTGTTACCTGTTCATTAGTACTGTACTATTCTAGCTAAATAAATATAAAACTACTTTTAGATAAACCGATAAAAATAGATGATGACATACTGATAAGTCAAGAGTTAGAATCACTTTAACAATAAAACTCCAAAAGAAATAAAACAAACCAACATCTTCTATGAAGATCTAAAGCTGTGATAACTTTAGTCAAAGATGAACTAACTTAGAACACCAAGTTCAGAATTATCTTCAAAAAAACATTTGAGGACACCATTTTACATATTAATCCACACTGAACTAAATAGCTGCTGTCACAGAAACATTAACCAAAGGAGATCAATCAAAGTTCATGGATTACATATGACATAGTTAGTAAATGTCTATTTTGTTGCTGTTCAGTTTATCATACAAACCGCCTCTAATTCTACGATAAAACGCTTCTGATCTAAAGGCATAATGCTTAAGCTCCCCAATTTACAGCCACATACAATCAGATAATATCATAAATTTTATGGGGCTGCTGCTGTTTTCCAGCTGCCATTAATAATTTGGGGAGGGACCTGAAAAACATGTTGCGGCTCACTATATCGTTGTCCGAGACAACACGTTTTCCAATATACTCTGACTGGTTCAGGTACTTCTAATCGTGAGGTTATATGACCGAAGATCATTAGAGAAATCAGCAAAAACACAATCCAACAGCTGTGCTTCACTATCTGATGGCTATGGTTCTTAAAACTGTACCTCTGTTTATATAATTTGCCATTGACACAATAAAAACACGGCTAATCATCATCTAACTCGGCAAATTTCACATTTAGATACACTGATACAAGTCATACTGTTTTAGACATATCAGTTAGTTTATAACTGCATGAAGTTGAATAGATACTCAAACAGAAATAGAAGACGCAAACTGACTTCAGCTAATCCAATCATATTCATTCTGTCACCCTGCCCAATGTGTGATAACGTAATTTGATTCACAGCTAATAATTTTGTTTTGTTTCTAACAATTAAAAATAAATCATCTGTATAAAAGATCTCTAGTTTGAATATAGTTCACGCCATGTTTTAAACATCATCTCTACTGTTGTGTATATATACAGCAACATTTAAAAATGTCTAAATATAAATCTAATAGCATCAGAATTAAAATAAGGCTGGTTATAAAAGTGAAGAAACTTAGTGAAACCCCAACTCAATGATTTTTAACATTTGATTTAATCCCCCCCTCCCACCCATTAATATGCACTGCACTGTAAATTTGTAAGAACTATTTAGTATACAACTAGAGATCCATTACACTGATGAGGATCCCACGATTAATACAAAAACCATACACCAGCCAAATAATAGATACATACTCCATACATCTCCTCAGCTATTTCTTCTGTCAGTTTTCCTTCTTCTGGATCTGCTCTTTTGCCAATCCACACATAGGCCACACCCTGTGTGTCATCCTTATTGAATGGCACTTTCAGGATATAACTGGAAGAAAGAGGACAATTTTCTTTTATCGTAGAAGAACACTTTCCGGCTGATCAGTGAATTTTATATTGATGAAATAATTTTAAACAAAATTGCATTTGTAAGATCCTGACTTAAACAGGGATCATGCCTCAATATAGGGATATTATGTTAAATAAGTACATCTTTTACATTAACAACATATTTTACATTAGCAACATCTGATGTATGTGACATTTGGAAGAAAGTCATTGCGAGTGTTCTTATCCATGATAACCTCTATATTACTAGTACAGCGTGTATAAAGTTAAACACCTGGCAATGGGGAACCCACCAATCAATCAAACACACAGAAAACGGTAACAACGCAGTCAATGATCCAAAATTACATTACATTATCCCTTCAAGCATTCTATTGGAGCTTAAACATATCTTTAAAGGGAACAACTCCAGCCACAGTTTGGACGATAATAGAGCCACCGAAAACAACAAAGACCAATGAAATGAGTTAGTACTATGTTCAATCTTTACTACAGTCCGGCAACAAACAGAATAATTCAGTGGATTATAATATCTAGGGAAGAAATAGCAAACACACTAACCAAAATTGTGAGTTGAGAATTGAAGCATCCGGTTTTACTTGTATACACCTAGTGAACAACGGGCTGCCATTCGATCTGAGGTAAAAAAACTCCACAGGAGCAGCCTCGTCCTCGGCGAGGACGGCTTTCCTCGAGCCCTGCTGAATGATAAACTTCTTTTTGAAATGCGACAAGAATTTGATGTTCTCCTGTTGCTGGTGCATGCGAATAACTTCCAGTTTGTCTCCAAACAGAGCCTCAAATTTCTTCTGTAAACTAGAGGTGAAGGTGAAAGACAAAAGAAATCATAATTTACACAAATATCATATGAAGAATCAGAGAAAAAAAAATGACAGCGTGTCTGTAGTTTAGAATAAGAAGAGAAAAGATTTGTTTGGTGAGCAAGCACAAGAAGTACAAAATGAATGAAAGTTATATGCAAATAGGATAAGCTTTACACACACACACACACACACATACACACACACCGTTTGTCTATGTGTCACCCGGCTTAAAGATAACTAATTTTGCTATACACATAAACAAATATAGTAAAAACTGATTCTATTAATTATCAATCAATATTTAATTATTTAAGACAAGTTACTGATCTGCCTATTTTTATTTTGTTTCAAAGTTTAATTAAATCCTTGTTGGACCTTTGTGACACATGTTTTTAGTTGTTCTTCTTTCAGGTGTTAACACGAAGGCTTTCTTAGTTTCTGGTTTGATTATGATGTTCCAATGTAAGCCAACTCTAACTGTATTTTCACAAAACCAATATGATCTACATAAATTCATCATCACTTTGTTCAAAGGCACTTCATATTATTAATTATCTATTATCCTATCTACTCATCTATTACGTGTAAAATAGGTTGCTGTTTTATGTGATTTCTTGTGACTAATTTGATTTTTATTATTGCATTTATTTTTAACTGATTATTTTGTAAACATACATTAAAAAAAGTAATGTTATTTAAAATCAATTGTTACTTACACTAGATAACTATTTTTACATATATTTATAACTGAACTGCAATTAGATTTCAACACCATATCATAGTCATACTAATTAGTGACAATTCCCCATAATCTATGGTTGGGATTATATTGGGAGATCAACACAATAAAAGGTGTCAAGTGAGGTCACAGTGCTGTAATCTGGGGGATGATCTGACAAGTGAAGTCACATCTTTTCTATGCATTTAGGAGATCACTGATTTAATGTTAAGCACTTGGTGTTTAGCCACGATGGGTATATAAGATGAACATTGAGATAGTTTCACTATTGACAGTTATCTCACGGTGAATACATACCAGAAACAAAACCTGACTGCAAGGTCTTGAGACGACTGTATTGTGTAATTTACAGCTGATAACATATCAGCACATATTAATACTTGTCAACTTCACAACGTCTGGTAGAAAACAGGATTGTGTGTGGTTGATAAGACTAAAGATGTGGGGAAAGTAGTAAATGGGACATGTGCAAGTAATGTGGCAAGGGAAAAAATTGATTTAAATATAAAAAATTGATTAAAATGTTTTATATGTTTTTTTAATCATGATTTTTTTTGGCAACCCTGGATTAAATCCTTTTGCTGAAGAATGAAACAATCCACAAACATAAGTAACACATGGATTCCATCCCACAAATTCAAGGTCAGCTGTGCAGTAGTGTGTACTACTAAATTCTCCCTTAGAGTGCCCAAATCCCGATAAATGCTTATTACCTTTATCAGACTATGTACTTCATGAGAGTGGTGTAGAATGTTCGTGTCACTGTTATCATCTCCCAGACTACAAACCTGAAGGTAAATGTCAACCAGCCCATGTTACTAGCTTCACGACCTTGCCAGAAGTAGACCACACAAATATAATCATCTTCTGGTGGCTCATCTTCATCACCAGATCCACCACTGCCTGGTTCTTTATCCTCATCATCTTCCGACTGTTCTATAGGAACCCAGTATCGACAGAGGAAGACGTAACACTCTTGGGTGTAAAAATGACCTTTAAGAACAAAATAAATAAATAATCTATAATTTGCATTAAAATGTCACCCGGAATAAAGAACACCACAAATATAAATAAATGTGAAAATTCAAAATGTAATCAACTATAATTACAATTAATTAATAATAATACAATTAACAATAATACAATTAACAATAATACAATTAATAATAATGCTATTGTAATTATAACATAATTAGATATAATTAAATAATACTGTATATACTCGTGGTTAAGTCGATTTTTGGAAGAGGGAAAAGGGTGTTCTCAAAAGCACCTCGACTTATATGCCCATCATATTTCCTACCAGCTGAAGGAATGATGTTTTGGGCCATCTTGACACACAACACTATACGATTCAACCCAATAAGAGCGTTGGAACACAATTGTCACATTGCTACATACTAATCCATTATTATTCAATAAATAACAATACATTTTTACCAAACTGTTATTCTGATTTCCTAAACATGCCAGTCTTTATGTAATAATACTTGATAGTCCTGTGCTGTTACCTACTGGTACCTCCAGAAATGCTGTGAAACAATTACAATCAGGTGTGTTTGTGTGAGCCAGAGTCAGAACAAAATTGCCACACTGCTGCCTACTAAATCATTATTATTCAATAAACAATGATTAATTTTCACCAAACTATTATTCTGATTCCCAAACATGCCAGTATTTATGTAATAATACTTGATAGTCATGTGCTGTTGCCTATCAGTACCTCTGGATGATTAGCAATACAAGAAAAATCACTGCTCACATTGCAAACCTTACTCACCAGTTGTCTTGAAACAATGAATTAATAATGATTGCCAGTTAAAGTTACAGTCAGGGTGTTTGGTGTGACATGTTTGTTTATTAATTATAACATCAAACTAAATAAAAATGGCTTAGAAAACAACACAGGTCTTCATACCCGGAGGGTGTATGTCACTACTGGAGCTGGTATACCTGAACAAGCCATTTAAGGGTGAAATGCACTAATTATAGAATGATTGGATGACAGAGGATGATAAACCATTAACAGCTGCTGGTAATCTAAAGAGACCATCAATTCCCATGGTCACTGGGTAGGTTAAAAGTAGATTAAAAGTGTATTCCCATAGAAATGATGTGCAATTCCTACTTAAAGTGTGGTATTTCTAACAAGATGGACGGAACAAAAGATGATGCCCTGTATGAAGATTTTCTTTGCGAAGGTGTTGCTGAAACTGACTATCTGGTGGACAACGACAGCTATGCTGATTATTATGACAATTCTCCTGTTACACATGATTTCATGGACTACGGCTGGGTCAGCTTTTTCGCGGATGACAAGAATGTTTTAGATTTTGAGAAATTTTAATCATATTATTAGACAAAAAAATTCTTTAAAAGCTGGCAAGTCAATACTTCAGAAGTCAACCTAGACTTATACAGTGGGTATATGCCTGACGAAAGAATTTCAGGGTAAAAAACAGACCTCGACTTATCTGCTGGGTCGACTAATACACGAGTATATACTATAATTCAGTTATACATGAAATATAATAAATATTGGATATTGTATATAAGATAACAAATTTCATGATACTTTATTATATGATACAATGCCAAATAAAGTCATAATTATTAAGTCATTCTAAAATTAGCCTAAATCTGAAATGCATAATTAATTTAGCTGCAAATTACCCATAATAACATTATCCAATAATCATGGAGACACCACTATAAAGTGACGTCTAACATTTAGTTAAAGATATAGTTACCAAGTTCGTCTTCTGGCAGTCGAACAAATTTTTTGCCTTCAAGAACAAATGATTCCATTCCATCAAGATCTTCATTCCACTCTTCTATTAGCTGATTCTATTAGAATAAAAATTATATTACTCACCTGTATTTTAAACAGTCATAGCGTTACCATGTTATAACAAAAACATCATACTCTGTCGGTGTAACAGTTTTGTATTATAAATGAATGTTGGAATCACATACGTCACAACAACTGACTGACTTGGAACTAATTTAAATATTTTTTTACTTGTTTGCCAGCATTTTATCACTACATAACACACTATCATTTATTATAAAAGCCACTATTAATTTCTCTCAGCAGCTACTTTTTTAAGCTAAATTCTATTACAAAATAAATGAATAACTTCTAAATGTTTATTTATTTATTATACAACTTGGTTTAGTGGTTGTGATCAGTAAACTTTAGATATGCTGTGTATTCTGATACATAATCTCTATATGGAAGGTACAATGCTCCTTTAATGCTAATCTATAAATAATTGGACAACTTATCCCTGGATACTCTACTAAGTTCTTTTATTGTCAAAGGAAGTTTTATGGTGAAACTCTACATATGAGATACCCAAAACTCAATTAGAAATATTACATGCTCAATATGTTATTTTACAGAATGAGTCAGTCATATGGTTGGTTAATCTTGATGTTTTAGTTGAGGAAAGCCAATCTGGAAGATTTTAATACCTAATCCCAAACTGGTATCTGATAAAAGAGTATTTAAACTTCAAATTCTAAAATTTCAAAACACTCGAGCCCTGCAGTATCTTCTAGGAACAAAGTCGCCTACGACTTGATGCTATCACTATCACCAATGAGTGTGTGACCAACAATAGATATAACAAATTCTTGGACTGGAAATTTATAAATATTGGACCAACAATTCATTTACTTACAGCTTCTTCAACTGTCATGGCAGGTTGTCTAGGTACAAACAAAGCTGACAGATCAGTTTTGATCTGATCTCTCTCCATTATCACCTGGAGAGAAACAGAGAATGTTAACCGAGTGACATTAACTAAATAACTGGAAATGATGCAAATTTATACCACTGATCAACACAGGGAAAGTCTGTAATTAAAGCAAACATTTATAAATAATTAACAGAAAACATACAAGTGGCTATTATAGTTAACCTAACAATTATCCAGAATAATAAAATGTTTAAACTGTGCCCCTAATATTTGTTACCAATTATGAAACAAATGCATTACAGTTTTTGCTTTGAACAGAAAAAAATTAGGTCAATTTATACCAAACTATAAGTTGTTCAGAATAGTAATATTAGCAAAACTTCCACAAAATAGTTTACAATTTAAAAAACACACACTTAGATTCCCAAAATAAGTGTGTGCAGAATTAAAAAAACAACAACAAAGAATTAAAATATAGACTTCTTGGAATATTCACCTTCAGGTCAGCACCTCTTCTTAACACAGATTCAGATGTTCTTGTATAATCCACAGGTAATACGTCATCCCAGCCTTTGAACTTAGACTTAAAAAGATCTGAGGTTCTGTTCTGTATTACATAAATTTAAAAAGGTACAATTCTTTATTATATACAAATGTTTGTTTGGTGATCACCTAAAAATAAAATCTTTTGCTTAATTTATGTAGATCATAATAATGACAGATTATACTGTTTAGCTTTACTTATTATAATAACTGCATATATTAAAAAAAAACCCATGTAATAATTAATGTTAATAACCAGATCAACTGTCACATCTTCATTTTCATGTGCACACACACACACACACAAAAAACCATGGAAAATCTACACAAGTGGCCATGAAAGGAATATTAATAGGACGAGGCATATATAGCACTTAAAGTGAATATGACAGGTTATACTTTTAGGCATTATTTAGGATATGTACCAACAGAGATATGCACTTTAGAAACTTTGTTTTTGATAGGACAGAAGACAAGGGTTTTCACAAAGAAATTATTATACAGTAAAACTCCCCTATTAAGGACAGTGAAGGGACTACAGTCAAGTGTCTGTATTAGGAAGTTGTTCTGATTGTGGAATTTGGTTATTTTCTGAAATTCCCAAAAGAAAATTGAATAATAAATATATTGTTCTTCCTATTTCAATAGCGTAGGCTTATTTTATTCTCCATACACTGTATTCGAGATGATCATCACTGACCAGCTTAGTGGACAGACATTTGTGACCAGAGCAGGCATTAACTCCATAAGCTGTCATGTATTCAGCCTTGTGTTTTATTGTCTGTTGAATTTGAGTTTTACCAAAACGTACTCAACAGCCAGATCTCAGGCCACTTTTGCATACAAAAAATACACATTGATTGATAAAAACTGATAAATGAATACTTTTTTGGTAAAAAAGGAAAAATTCAGGCTAGATTACGAAAAAATTTAATAATAATTAAATGCTTTTTCAAAGGCACCTGTAAATGGCCTGATAGACTTGATTAAAACATAAAACCATTTGATTTGATAAACAAAAAACACATCTTGGGTGAAATATAAACACTGTTTGGCTGTAGAAAGCGACTACATCAATAAGGAATTCCAGCTAACAATGCATTCAAACTCCTTTCACATGCTCAAGTTTAAATATGGTTGGAAGTATAACTGAGAACTGATGATTTCTTTAACTAGATAAACCCAAATTGATATATGACACCTATTAAACAAGATAATTTCTCATAAAGCACAAACTGATATTCATCACAGAAAACAATTACATAATAACAATGAGGATTCTGAATATAACTAGCAATACAAACCCTTCAAGACATCTCGTCACAACAGCATACTCGGGTCTGTACAGCATGGCGCACAGCTCTTGGGCCAGCTTCAATGCTGCTGCTCGTATCAAGCGAGTGGACTTACGTCCTATCCTATAAATGCACATTATGAGTCAGTTAGCACGGTACATAATTAAATAATAAATATAACCAGGAGCCATAACAAAGGTAATGCACTTAATGTATGAAAAATCAGGGAAATACATTTTTTTGTAAGTTTCCATTTTAATTAGGTAAAATGTAATATTATGCTCGAAAAACCTGTAACTGACTAATAACTATAACAAATGATTAACTACTTACCACACAAACACATCAGTATGACAGTCAAGTAGATAAACATATTTTGTGCCTAGCAGATCTTGTGTGAGCTTCTGTTGAGGAATTTCCACTGAAGAGAAATAAATATGTAAAAATCAGCTATTTTGATATGATTATTACACCACTGCATCAATGGACTTCACCCCATAAGTTGCATTAGCTTCCAATATGGATCAAAATACGGAAAAAATCTGCAAGCCAGGGTGACCCCCCCATATAAGGTTTGAAGGAAATGGCTGTAAAATTCAAGCCTACACTGCCCCCCAAAAACAGTGGATAACAATCATTGAACTGGCTCATTTCATTGGTGACCTACAGTGTAATCTTGAGAAGAAACTTCAGACACAAACTTCAGACACAAAAAGCTTTGAAATTAATTTGACCTCAGGTTCCAACTCCAACAGAAATATTATTTATGACATATTTTATGTTCATCATATAAATATCCAAATCATAGCCTAACATCATGAACTTAATCAAAATTGTTGGTAGACGAACAAGATCTGATAGGTAATATACTACGCAGTAAGAACAAAGAAGTCATTTATAAATAACCAATGAGACTCGTTCATTGTCAATTACCATCACAGGTTTTGTCATGAAAGAATGTGTCACAATGTGTCATTTATCTTTGATGATCAAACTAATTATAGTCAAATTACCTCCCCCCCATGTAGATTTGGCTGTTAAGTTATCTGCAAAAGACTTATGATAATCTGGATGACCAAAGATAATAATTAGGGGGGGGGGATTTGTCCATCACCCACAAATAAGTCTTTGTAGGGTGATGAAGGATTGGGCTTTTGTCACAAAGCATGGGATAGCCATGGAAAAAACAAATTAAGCCTGCAAGTGCTCTTTATGTATTTCTTACAGTAAAATGTTACAATGACATAAAACTATGATGATCAGAAAGTATTAATATAAATTTAGAATTCCCAACAATCTTAATATCATTGTGTACAGATGAGTTGCTAAAATGAGCCAGATATTATAAACAAAACAAAAGTTTCTCTCGTGTTTATTGTAACATACAGAGATGTTTACTCTGAATATGGATAACTACTGTACTGAAAGGATGATATCACTACATGGTCTGTCAAGTACATTTCAATCAGGAAAAGTAAGTAACAAGTATTTTGGAATTGCCTATTTTCAGACAATATGATTTAGATAACAAATTAAGAGTGAATGAGTGGAGTTTAAAAACACATCTCCACAAAATAGCCATTGACATAGATCACATACTAATTGGCTTTGACGATACACACAAGGATAAAACAGTCTAATTGTTGGCCTTGAATCGACAATGGTGTATCAGAAGAGAGTTAAAACCAGTGACACACTAATTCATCACTCAGTACAAAATGCAACTTGCAATCAGCCATGACAAACACCTTTATAGTACTAACTGTGGTGTCTTGGATCTTTTAAGAACAAAACGAAAAGAAATCATTTTATAGTAATACTGTAAGATGGAGACAAATCAGTTATTTCAATGTTAAATAAAGTTAGCTTTTACATGGCAACACAAAACGCTGAGGGATTCTTCACCAAAAAAATATTTGTCTACTTATTTGTGTATGTTTAATAAACATCGTACGTAAATAAATCGTTTTTTAAGCTGCTGAGCCGAGGTTATAATGGGTTTCTGTCTGTTCTGCTGGCTAGCAGAGTCTGTGCGCACTGTTATACCTGTAGACCTAGCACTGAAACGTGCCCCCCTATTTTAAATAAAGAAAATCAACAATGACAATGTCAGTAGAACATAATCCCCTTTCCACACCAGTTTGGCTTTCATTTATTTTATAGTTTTGCAGGTTAAGGTTATCACAAACACATTTATCTACTTTTTTGGTTATTTTCAGATGATGTATACTTACAACTTCTGAAATGTTTTGCTACATCAGGTAGAAGCAATCGACCAACACCTCCCACTGGTCTTCTACTTACAAACAGACCAACTACCAAGTCATCTGTGATAAGAATTTCCAGCTGAGTTATGACACAGCGTTTATTTGTCTGGCAGTCAAGCAGATATTAGCCAAGATGTTCAGTCTGCCCTACAACAGATGATGAGGTGACTGATGGATGTCACCACCAGCCAGTTCAATGACTTCATTGCAGGCAATCTCTATGGGGTACCACCAGTTCCAGAAGGCATGAAGCACTGCCCTTTGACCAATTTTCTTGGAGAAAATGTCTTCGATGACTCAGTTTGACACGGGGCAGCGTCGCCACTGTTCATCTCACCACAGCATGACAACACATATGCTTAACCTCAACAAACTAGCAAAGTGGTTATCAAGGAAAAGGACTGAAGATTAGTGAGAGACTCATGGATTATGAAAGGAAAAAGAATCTGCATGAGCCAGAGCAGACAGATGAAGCAGCAGATTCAGAAGTGTCTACTCATGAACAGGAGTCCATGTGAGATATCAGATGATGCTGATGCACTGCTTCATTGACTTTGTCAGGGTCTGTTGAGGATTTGAGTCTTATAATGAAAGGATGACCCTGTACTCACTTTGGAGGCACAACTACAATCAGAAGATGAAGAGTTTAACCACATCAAACCACCAGAAAAACGTTTTGTGTTACGTGCTGACATCTGATAATTTGCATTTATAGCCCACCGAAGAGATGTGAGAAGGTGCACAGAACATTTTAAACTGCATGTTAACTAATGTTTTGCAGGTAGATGCACATATTGTAATTCTTCTTGCTGCTCATAGACGACATGTAGATCTACCTTGCAGCATCAGAGTTGTCTAATTTTGTGTTTTCATGTGTACAGGAGTGACAAAATAAAACTAGATCAAAATTTTCGTTTCTAAGATTATTTTCATATACTAATTATATGCTAATTAGCGACAAATATTCACAACATTGATCAATTTACAACCATTGTAAGGATACATCTTCTGTGATTCAAAATATGTATATATTGTACAGGTTTTGCTGAAGAATATAAATGTTACAAGGCATTACACAGCAACATAGGTTGAAATAAAAATGGCTCCAAATCTTCATATGACACCCCCCTCCCCACTTGGGAAAACATTTCTTTACTTTTTTATTCATTTGGTAGCACAGTTTAACAGAGCTGTTTATTCTGATAATTTCCATATAATATTCATGCATGTAGGTAAAATACAAGACAAGTTATGAGTTTTTAAGGAATTAATTTCGTCCAGCTGAAGAAATTGCACAAGAATTGATGATTTTATGAATTTTGATTAATTTTTGTAGAAAATCTATTCTTAGCAGACTCCTGAAAAAATTCCTCTGCAGTGCCTGTTGTATAAAGATCACCATCACATCAGTTTTTTAGCTTTCCAAGATTTATTCTTGGAGCTAAGTGTACTCAAAATCCACATTTCGTGCAATTACAAACTGGGACGTAAATTGTCAAAAAATTAAATCTTTAAAAAATCATAACTTCTCTTGTAACCAACCACTCACAATACATTTAGTATCACTGTAATCAGTTAATCAAGGTCTTTCCAAATTTTGATAAGCAGAAACAGCAATTTTACAATACAAAATCACTTTGGAGTACCTAGTTATACTCACTGTGATCCACATATTGTAGCATTTAGAGACTGTGGTGAGATACAACCTTTACTACCTCCCCCACCACATTATCTTTATTTCTTTCTTTCTTTCTATCAATAATCATATCTATTTCCCATTCATTCCATATTTATTAAACAGTGCATTTGACGATTTCACAAGTAAATCAGGCTATATCAAGTGTCAATCTTAATATAATTTAAAACTTAGTTCAACAAACAAGGCTAGCATGCATTATGTGGATTGCATCATCATATATTTTGCTGCATGGTTGTATTATGGTTCAGTGTGACACAAATGGTCGGATCCACAAGGTCAGTATCCTGCCATATTTAAACATGGAATCAGGAGACTTTACATTTCGAGTAAGGAAAATAATATATCATCAGCTGTAAACATTAAACAGGCAGGATTGTGATTGACCCACAACAGGTTAAGATGTAAACTCCTTGATGTCATTAAAGTTGCTAATACCTTTGTAGGATGAATATTATAACAATGATGTTTATAACCATAATTCTTCACTTCTTTTATTTATATCTTGCATGCCAAGTGTTTTGATATATCACCTAGTATTTTTATGATTAGAAACTTTGTAATATGTTTGTGGCTGTACAAATCACTCTGTGCTGATTGTTATGTGTCTGATTAATAACATTGGAGAACATACACATATATTTCAAGTATGCATACAGTCAGTGGTGATGTTACGCACCATCTTGACAACCAGTGCCGTTTCGAAATGGGACCATCCCATTTCACAACTGGTATTGTTTTAAGACTGCCTGCCCATTTAGCAACCACATGGCAATGAAATGTCACAATGTTATTTCAAAATGTTTTGTATTATAGGCCAGTTATCAAGCAAAATGGTCGATACAGTATTACTAAAGGACAGTTAAAATATCCATGTATTGTAATGTTATCAGTGTTATCAGTCGCATTAAGATGAACATTTCTAAACTGAATCACTCTGATCAGCATACTTGATCCGAGTTCAATGCTCATGAGTGATCATACCAATCAACATACCTTGTGGAAGTTCCAGGTATCCCATACCAATACCAACTTTGTATAAAATTGGCCGCGGTGGTTCCCAGTTGTCTTCAACCCATTCCTGTAAATGAAACCAAAGCCAACACTGAACTAAGTAACCTAAAACCACAAACCAATGATTTCTATAATAAATTCACTATCATGACCAATTTCAAATACTAAAATTCAACATAGCCTCTACATAGACTTGCTACTGTGCTCATTCCTATATTAATCCCATCAAAATAAATGAATCCATTGACTAGCTTACGGTTGATATGCTAATTTACCCACTGAACTAAGAATGTGATCCACGTAGATTGGAGAATTATATTTGAATTTTAAAACAAAAATCAAAGATTGAGGTCTAATAAGTCACAAACTAATGATATTACAATATATCTAGCCTGCCATAATTATCTAGAGAAATATACTTTGACATGTGCTTGCCTATATTTCTTAGATGTGTACTCAGGGATGGCAATGTTGAGAGTGATTAAGTATGATATCCATCTACTCCATCCATCCCCGGATCACAACATACCCAAGTTTCTCACCATTTACCATCATAACAGTATAAGTGCATTCAGCAAGGCTCTCGTGATATTCAGTAACAGTAATCACTCAATACACCTTTGAACGTCACATAACTGACCTGACACTGATAATCAGCTGGTTTATCACTCAACATCTTCCAAAATTCATTTGGCTCATCTCCTTGGCTAATATTGGTGATCTCGGATTGAGATTTGCGTTCATTCTTGTTAATTTTCTCAGCTATCAACCTGCCAAGTCAATGAATGAATAAACGGTATAAAATCACGAGGCAAAATAGTCATGTGCATAGTAACCATAAATTATAGTATAAGCGTTCTTCAAACATAACATAATTATTACTTGTTAAATTAAAAACATAATAATGGACATAAGCAACCAGAAAAAAAACCAATCAAAATTGAATTCTAATTTTCAAACTTCTTTAAATTCTAATTTTCAATTTTTGTTATTAAAACTGATTTCAAATCAAACAACGAATACTGAACAAACCAATAGCGGATAGCAAACTACCATAAAAACAGATCAGCTCAGTAAGCATTTAGCTCTGATTTTCTGGGATTTAATGCATGAAAATAGTACCTGTCAACTGACTAAAAAAAGGCCTGTATTTATACTAATCTGATTACTCACCTCGCCTTAGACTTCAAATTCAGTCTACTCTTCTTCCCAGACCACACATAAAGCATTTTTCCAGCATCAAGAATGAATGCAAATCGCGGATCCAGTGATTCAGCTTTGACAGGGCACTGTTAAAAACACACAAATATATATAGATATATTTATATATGTGTATATGTGCACATACACACACACACACAAATATGACAACATACACATTACAGACAGACAAATCATCAAGTATATAACAGTTCATTCTTAATCAGCAAATGAATAGCAGTGGATACATCGCACATGATTTCTGGCTTTTTATAGAAATTTAGCAACAGTTTAATAATCACAGAACTTACAGCATCTAGTCTAACTGTCTGAGCACCTGATGTTCTGTACAGCCTTACTGGATACTCCTGCAAGAATAAATGATGAGAAAACACTATTATACACGATTTAAATATAAAAGCCCCAAAAAGGATGCAAAACAATTATTATAAGGCCCATTTATTTATAGGTAGCATGGCTCTGATACATCAAAGCAAATATTTGGCAACAGAACCATACAGCTGAGAGATTGTCAAAATGTTAACGATCATTGTCTGAAATCTTTCATGTATCATTCAATTAAAATCAGACAGATGATGTTAAACACTTATAATAAATATAATTTGAACTAAAAATCCAGCATAGAGTAACCATGACCAATTGTCAACTCCAGAAATCAGACACTGTTAATCAAGACACTCTGTTGAAATCTGAAATGTCCGAAAACTAGGACTGTTACTTTAGTAAACCATCCACATAGCATTAATATGGTTTAGTTGATCTGACATTAAATGACATACATATTCCTCCACTGTGAAGAATCCTGATGCAGTACGTCCACCTTCTATATAAGATATGCCATGTTCAAACAACTCCAGGAACTCATCGCTTTCTTCACCCATTTCTTCACGATGCGTTCGTCCTTCAGCACCAAGTAGGTTACGCAGATTGACAGCATGGATGGCTGCACAGGCTTTCTTATCAAGCTAAACACGGAAAAAATATAAAACAGCATCATGCTTATGAACAAAATAAATATTAAAGCAGGTGTGTGTGCAGGACAGATTTAATTATATAACCAGCTTTATATTGCCAAACCAGCTTCACTTCTCTAATGACTTTGCAGTCTGGTTAGAGGTACGACTTCACTAGTTTTCACTCTTTGCCCTGATATGGATATCTACAATACAGCACAATTGTCTACTCCCCAGGTAGCACAAAGTGGTTATAGATAAAAAATTACTGCCATATAATAATAATAATATGTGATATTTATATAGCGCCCTATTCAGCTAGAAGCTGCTCTAAGGCGCTTTACAATATTATTTACAATAATATTATCCCTGACCCAGACCAATTTCCACCCAGCACATATCTCAACTCCCAAAGGAGCATACAACGCATGCTACCATTATAGGTACAAAGGATTACTCAAACACATGGCCATCGCATCCTGTCAGGTACTAATTTTTTATGGATGAGTGAACTAGTCGCCACATGACAGCATTGCAGCTCACGGAGCCTCGAACCTGTGACCGTTCAGCTAAAATTCCTACACTCTAACTAAGTGCACTATCACAACTCATGATCCACAATAATGAAACTCTTCTACCAGGTATTCATTTAATGGTTTAGTCAATCAGCATGTGGATTCAAACTGCAACTCTTTAGTTTCACATAAACTTCCTCTGACACGGAGCCAGTGACTGGTTCTAAATATATACCTGCCATGATGTGAGTGTGTAAAATACAGACACAGGGTCAATTGTATTTTGTCAATTTAAATTCATCGATTCAAATTCCATTTTTTACCCACTCTTTTTACCATGAGTAAGTACTCTGAATACCTACTCTGAGTACAAACTTGGAATACTTACTCCAAATAGTTTTTATTCCGAGTAGGATTGTCATGGAAGAAATATTTCTGAATTAAAAAATTAAATGGTAAATTAATTTGTGGATTTAAATTTTTTGTAGCAAACTTCAATTCCAATTCCAAATTTATCAATTCTAATTCCATTTAAAAAAAGTAATTCCAATTTTAATTGCGGAATTGACCCTAGGCTGATAACATGCATACTAATCAGAGTTCAATGCTAAAAGTCATATAATTGTGAATCTATTGTTATGACAGATGGCCACGCCATTATCAAGTTGCAAGGTGATATGTTTAATGATTTGATTAGATGGTTGCTTTGCAATATAGTAAACAATGATGCACCCCCATCACTTACATTATTTTGTATTAATTACATATCAAAGATTAGTAGACTCAAGCCAAGTTGTGCTATGTCAGTGATTCAAATTTTCTCCGATCTAGCTGTTAATGTCTATGCCTATGTTTACAGTACGACATTACTGAATAGCTAAATAGTAGCAAACCAAATCTGCATTAATCTAGATCTATACTATAATTGATTATACATTGGGCATTATGATATGACAGTGCTATTTGGTGGATGATTTTACTTAGAAAGAGAGTGTGCATGAGTGTGTGTGTGTGTGTGTGTTTCCATAAAATACAAGCTTGTATATTTATTCACATGAATGACAGCACACCAGATACAACACAATTTTTATAACAAGAAAATCTTAACAAATAAATCACAATAATAATGGTACTCACACTGGCCTTGGCTCCAATCCAGTAATATATAGTCCAATTAAGACTATTATCACTATCTATATATGTCTTCAGTATAATGTAACAATCAGCTTCATAAAACTTGCCAATCAGAGCTAGAAAACCAAAATAGATAACAGAAAAGAAACGTCATTATAGCTTTTACCAGCAACACAAGTATGATGGAACCTTTTATGCAGTATACATAACAGTGCATAAAACGTTCATTTTACACAAAACTATCTCAAATGCTCATCTCAATCAGAAACAATTGAAAAGAATAAATGAAGGTAAATACAGTGTACCCTAAATACTATACTGAATAAATGAAAAAAAAATTATATTTCAGTTACAGTATTTAAAAACCAATCTAAAAAGTCGTTTTGGTAAATACCAGTCAATTCCCCTAGAATTAACAACTAATGTAATGCAACATCAATTAAAACAATGTCCAATTACAATTCTCTGAACACTTGAGTTCTTTATTTGGTATTGCGCAGAAAGAAGAATAGATGTTAGCTTAATTAGGTTAGACAGACTGGGCAAGAAAAGTTCAACATAAGGCTAATATGTGTGAAATTTAAATAGCAATTAAATGAAGATGACTTATTGCCATTAAACATCATAAGAAAGACACATTTGTTTATACACAGAGACAGCAAATGTTAAAACTAAGAAACACAAAGGCTCAGTCATTGTACGAGGGAGATTAGGCCGAGTTTTGGCCTCATGGCACCAACACCGAGTACAACCCAAATAGCTTAAGTACCTTTACCATGGGTTGCAATAATTGCACTCACAGTTTCAGCATCCACGAGAGTAAAGTACATGCCATTGTTTTCTTAATCATTACAACAGCCCTCAACGACGAGTATGAGTAAGATTTGAACCAAGGCTGGAAACATCAGTAGCCTGGGACTAGTGTGTTCTGTCTTCAGGCTAGTAACTAGTTCACAATATTAGTCTGATCAGGCCAGTGTTTTTTGAGGCAAAAATGGATTTATCATCTGTTCATTTTGTGTGCTTGAACAAGTTAGTTAAAACAAGAACTTTATTAAATTGTTTTAATACTCGTATATAGAATAGGCCTGCTAAAGAACAGTAAATATCGATGCATTAATCTTTTATGTGTATTCGGATATAGTTCGGAAAAATGCTACATTTTACTGCAACTAGCTAAAACCCGTCATCACACATGTTAGCTGTAACAAATATTTTGACACCAATAAATACAGGTTTCATTCAAATATAACCAATTTCACGATGATACATCTCGCTCATAAATCACAACTGCTAAACCTTGGTCATTTAAAGCTCTCAGTTATGAATTCATATCAAATTGCACTTGATGACATTGCCAAGTTTTGGGTATGGGGGTTAATTCACTGCACGCAATGATTCACTGCACTAGTAAATTATCTCTTTAGGGTATTGAAAAATATTTAATGGGCTAGTTAGAAATTTGTTTGGCTAGTGGACCTTAAGTTTTACTAGCCTGGGGGCTAATGGAGTAATAATGGCTGAAATGGCAGTTATTTAACGTGGCTTAGCTACCTCAAATGAGGGAGACACATATGGCCTGTAATTTACTGCTTCACCATGGGGTCTAAATCTAAATAAATTTTGAATTTACAATATATGGCATATTTGGCGGAGAAAACCTTGCCAGTTAGTTGCCTGGTTGAATGAATAACTCCTCCTATTATAGTGCCACGGCCAGCATTCGAATCTCCGACTTCTCGCATGACCATGAATAAGAAAGTCCCACGCTCTTACCCACTAGGCCATAGAGGCATAGAAGGGTAAAGAAATACTTTCTGGCTTTTATTTAAACCTGTAAGTATAACCTGAAGGTTCTAACCATAGCCACTGCACTATAGGAGCACCTAATTTTCAGCTAAATCAACAATGACTTCTGTGATAATCATATACAATTGTGTGTGTGTGTGTGTGTAATTATTGAACTGAAGATTAAGCATAAAGACACTTAACTGCAAATGACATTTGAAATTGAACTCCAGTCTGATGCGATGATTACTAGAATTACAAGGCATGGAATATGAATAATCATGGCCTGTGAAACATCAAGGTCTATCTAGTATTTAAACAGCATCATACTTCACAGACATATTATCATTTCCTTAGATGACACCGACAATGATTGTATAGTCTATCAGTTCTGACAGACATATATGTGGAATGCAGTAAATGAATCAACAAAGTCAACTCCCTCAATTGTAACCACAGTAAAATGGGATTCAGACCTGAAACTTCGAAATAAGCTTTTGCCAACTCTACCGAATGAGCTATTTTACCTGCGCCATATAAGTTATATAAACTGTATTAACACCTGTACGAAATTAATAACACCAACAATGAAGATTATAACAGATTACAATATTCCATAGGATACACATCGTCAACACAGATATTACCAGAATAATCCTAAGACATTGACACTGAAATAAAACAACACAACAACCATCGCAACAATAACAACAACCGATAACCAACAACCAGTAAATGTTAATTTAAGTATTTCTAACTACAAACTACTACATTGTGTTAGTAGACTAAGAATAAACATACAACTTACCAGCTGGCCAAACGTGAGTAAATTAAAATGACAGACAATCGTATAAATATATTTATCTTCATAAATTTATTACTAATTAAACTGCAGAATTAATGTATTAAATCATAAATGGGATGATTCCGACATAGCGCCTCAAAGTCAAAAAAAGTTTGAGCAATTTTAGAATGTAGAGGTTTAAAGCATTTTTAGATACCAACTGCTGAACAAATTATCTTTTAATTTAAATTCCTATTGCCATCGTCACAGTAAAATTATTATAATAATTAGTAACATAACAGTCTACATACCACAGTCTGTGTGAAGAAGCATCAACAATGGAAAGAAATGAACGGTATTTGGTAATTAAATGCACTATTTTAGTAACTAATGACAATACAAAATAACATCATTATACACACACATAAAACATGACAGTAGGCAACATTTCAATCAGAACTGGTATTTTCGAAAACAGTGAATATCCCACCTCAAAAATGTTATGTGCTTCATAAGCTGATAAATTGAACTACTCAATTTGTACGTCATGAATACACAAAAACTGAGTCAACACACACATACACCCACCCACCTGACTATATAATTACATGACACTGGTTTCACTATGGCTGGTATATACATAAATGTTTTACCCAGTATATGTATGCATGATACACATATGCATTATTATATATCATGATGCGAAAATGCTGATTCTCATAATGTACAATTATTAATGCATCAAGACCTGTAATAATCAGTTAAATAAAATTACCAATTAATCTTGATTCATTATTTCCCAATGCATCATGGTCAAGACGAAATTATTACATGATGGCTTAAAAGCTGCATATGTCAACAAAATATTTTAAAGTAACACAACTATAACGCTATCTGAATTTATTTACATTCTAATGTTAACTGATTAGCATAAAATAAATTGTTCAGTTACCAACTGATTAGCGTTATGCTCTTGAATAAAAAAGGAATTATCCAGTATTTATAATAATTCATAACTGTCCAGCAGAACTGTGATTTAAAGAAATCTATTATAAGCCTTTCCTTTAATGCGGCTTTCTGTTGGAGATGGAATAGTAATAACAAAAACGAAATAACTTCAGTCAAAAATAAATACTGAAATTTAAATACTGCTACACAAATTACCGGATGATGTGTAAACTACATTGTTCCAACTCGGTTAGTGAAAACAGCCATAACTGTAAAATAGCTATATATTCTGTCAAACTGGATTGATGCGGTATGAACATCAGGCAAAATCGTGGAGTACAATTAACATGATGCATATGGCAAAATAACCCCCCAAAAATGCATCATGAAACACTCATGCTTGGACTGTAAACAGCTGACAGAAAGCACACACACAACTAACAATAAACTGACCTTCATTGACTAGATTTGGCAAGAAGTTCTCAATCTCCCAACACGTTAATCCTGTAATAACAAAGGTACATCTAATGTTATACTGTCGCAATGATTGAGAGACGAAAAAGATCAAATCAGTTACATTTCATTCAGTTTCCTTCATGTTAAATTACTGTAGATTGGTGATTGATAGATTTTCTAAGCACTTTTAGTACCCACTCTGATACTGTTTACCTACTTGCTGAAATTACCAACATTTTGAACCCAGAAAAGTTCCTTATACATTATCAGATTTTGCTCCGACTTCTAATCATAACACTGGGATCCAATCCCAGAACCTCTATTCATCTACTAAATGTGTCATGTAAACTGCTAAACATCTACAAAATATAGTGTATGAATGCTTGTCATAGTCAACATTACCATTACTTTCAAGAATACCATTTTCTCACCTGGAATTCTACCAACTTCCTGGACATCAAATATTTCACTGTAATCCAGATCTGGCCTCTCTAATGTTTGATCCCAACGTTTTCCTCTGTTGCAATTAAAAGATGAAAATATTGTTACCAGTATAAATAAAGGACTCTAACTCCAGTAGTGTAATAGTTTATCATAATACACTGTACACAGTTCTCTGATGTCAAATAAATCTGTTCCCAAATATAATATATATATAATTTAATATTTAAAGGTGAGTGTGATATATTGGCATTTCTTCAGGAGGCTTTTATAACAATTTCACAACATTACTTACACTATACAAGACATAAAATAATTTAAACCTGACTCCAATTGTAATAACTTATTTGCAGACATCATTGTACAACATTAGTTTATACTTTTGTATATATTTTAAGTTATAAATTATGATAATCATTAACAAGAATGGGAGTACGGGGAGCTGCTTTTTTACTTCAGTAGCTTGTTATTCAGGATCCCTATTCATATTCAGTCAGATATTCAGACTTAACTGTATCTAGTACATTTACATAACAAATTACAAATGCAATTAAATAATTCTGTCCATTACTATACAATATATAAGTTGAGTAATTAACTGAGCTATACCATGATATCACAATTTTCCATATACATGTACTGTTTGTACATACATTTTACTTTAAACCACATGCCAACAATCCAGTCACACTGCAGTTCACACAATATCTGACAGGAACAAACTGCAAACATGTTAAAATATTGCAATAATCTGGTTATTCATGTAACCACTTTTGACCTTGTGTAACTTTATTTTTCATTACTACTCTCAACTACTCCAATCGTGATTGATGTTATACGGCCACTTTTGCACACATGGTAGACTAAATGGACCAATCGACCTCCAGAGATAATGAAGCAAAGTCAAAGATGAAACACCCTTCAGATATGCCCACGCGAAGACTCGAACTCAGGTGGTAGTGACCTGTGATCCAACAAGCTATCAGTTAGACCAAGGAGGTGCCAGTCAATTACTCCAAACAAATGCCATTCTCAAATATTTGAACCGATTCAATGCTACAATGTATGGTCTGTGTTTTACACATTTAATACATTACAACAGAATCTGTTCCCAGTGGTCAATTAGCACTAATATCATCAGGAATAAAGTGTACTTATTATTGTAATTAGGTTACAGTAAATATTATAGCAGTCACAAAAATGTGATGAAACACTAATCCTTACTGTGGAACAATGGCTGGGAATATTGCTGGCTTGGTTTGGTTTCTTTCCTGTGACAATTATTTTCTTTGTCAACCGTGTGAACAGTAATGGATTTATGGATTTTATTTCCAGCACTGTGACAAGACATTTGTCTTAACATTAACAATAAATGTTCTCTTAAAATGAGATAATTGAGTACACGTGTTTTATCAACTTGCCACGCATCATTCTGTTTCAGTATCATTCAGACGCTGGATGTACAGATGTTCCACAGAAACAAAATCTTACACTCACAATAACACAAGAGTAGGACAAAAATATTATCTACGTAGTTAATATAGCACAGCCCTGTTTCATCGGCTTAATGGTAATGAACATAAAATAAACATCGCCATTGTACTGGGTCTGTCTCTCTTGACCCCAAATCATTCATCCACTCCGATATAACGTAGAAGGTGATTTTGGCCTGTGCTTAAATCTGTTAATAATTTAGGTTAACCATGAAGAAATCAGTTTTGGATTAAAGCTTACAAGGTACCATCTCCATAGTCATCATCATTACAAGAAAAGACAGCTGCAGCCAAAAATTAACAAAGCCCAGTGCCTTTACCGAGGTCCTAATACGGTATCAAATATTAAATTCCTTAATTTTTCAAAACTATTAAACTCCCTAACCAAAACTGGTAATTTAATTTAAGATGGGGGGGGGGGTCAAAATAGCAAACACTCAAATACTGTTATATACTATGATATTTTAATAATAACTACAATAGAAAATGTCATGTTAGCAACAACATGACAATGCACGGCAACAATCATGGGGGGGGGGGAGGAGATATTTCCAAAGTAAAATTGCCTGATTTTGCTTCACCTGTAGTTTTTCTTCCCTTTTCCCCTGCCTCTATTTACAGAAGAATATGGAAAAATCATTGGATTATGGGAAAAAATGAGCTGAAATCTAAAAATGATTCCTTAATGGAAGAACAGATTTGCAAAACATTCTTAATATAATAATAATAATATACAAAATTTATATAGCGCCCTATATAACCTGTAGGAAGCTTATTCTAAGGTGCTTGACAATAAATATTCACATATCGGTCAGATGACTTACTTCAGGGGCTCTGCTTTTTCATCTTTAGTTGGTGTAAGTCCCTTTGCCTTGTCCTTGGCAACATCTTGCATACCCTGAGAACAGACGTAAAACTTAATGTAGATTTTTTCTTCTTCTATTTATACAATCTCCAAGTAGAATTAAAAAAAACTTACTGTAAATCGGCAAATGATGGCGATGTATTAAGTTGGTGAATATCATAATCTGGACAAGATGGCGACATTTTAATTTGGCGAATTCTTGGTTCAACGGGATTTATGATTGTGTGTTATACTGTAAAATGTTGGTGTCATTGTAAATTGGTGATTTTTGCCATTCGTCAAATCTGCCAACTTAATATGATTGTTAACATTTGCTGATCTATATACAAAAAATGGTTTTAGGCTCTATATATATATATATATATATATATATATATATATATAAAACCCTCATAAATGTTAACCTTAAAAATAAAACAATCATTAAAAGTGATCCTCTAACATTTGCCCACAAGAGTCAAACACAGTACCATCACAAATGTGTTTAAGGTTCATATGATGTGGTTTTATGGATCCTGTCAATGAGTAAAAAAACACACCAAAGAGCCACAGATTTTCTAGATCTAGGTTTGGCTAAAAGTTTTATTCAATTAGAATTTAAAATCTTAATTTAACTATTTATAAACAATGATACTTATTAATTAATGAACTGGAAAAATAATAAATAATTGCTAAAATTAGCTGTAAAGCCATGTTGCATGCATTTTAAAAACAATAGCCTTTATTTACTAATTTAATTTCTAACCTTCAACACTTTGGCACTTTCTTTTTCACTGGCGCCTCTCATTCCGAGACGTTTCCGTCGTGCCACCGAGTCCTTTCTTCCTGTTAATGATATCACATCCATTTGTTATTTGCAGGATAACTTAGATCATCATATTAATGACACACACACACATGCATACACACACAGCCTAATTCAGCACTTACTTGGTGTCTCTGTGGGACTCTCAGGTGGCATAGCTCCAGCTAGACGAAGCTGATGATTCAGTGAGAAGTCAATATTATAGAAATTTGCTCCCGACCCAGGCATCAATTCAGGAGGCTTGGGTGGCATGACAAGATCTGGATTACCTCGAACATCAAGTGTCTGAAATTATACACACCAACAAATACAAGGATTTGCTAACAGAACTTTGATTACTTTAAATATTAATAGAGATTTATTTCCAGAATTCATCTATGTAGTGGAGAACCTGCTGAACTGCACAGAAAGTGGGACAAGCTGCTAATAAATGATGAAAAAATTATGTAATCGACATCCATAATTCTTCAATTTACTGAGGTTTCTATAACAGTTTATAACCCAAATCAGTTTAATATGATCTTCGCCTATAATTTATGTAATTATCATTTACCTTTAGATCATCACGATCCTAAGTCAACAGATAATACATAATCATACAGAAAACGTACAAACAGGTGTCTGTCAAACACATCAGACTCCTAAAAAGGTAAGATTAAACTCTTCCACGGAAAACACAAGCAGTGGAATGAAGGAATGTGGTTTTACAGCACATCGGCAACAATGGTCATTTTGTGCCACACAACCAGTGGATTTGTATTCTTTTGTTCATTGATCATTTTTAATGCAATGAGCCATTGCCACTAACAAACAAACGCTTTCTTTCTAAATATTATTGTTGTTGTTGAGTTTTTAGCCTATATACTAGTCACACCTAGAATATACAGCCAAAATGGTGATTCCCCAAGGAAACAAATTCTACACACAAATAAGAGACAGATTCGAACCCATAACCTGGAAATTTGCAGTGCATTGCTCTAACCATTATGCTATCAGTATCAGAGCACTCTCATTTTTAAAGGTAAATCACCAGATAAAAACCTTCAGTTGGACTTCTTTTAATACAGGATCTACTCAGACCTCTAACTGTTGATAGGCATTTTACTTCAGCTATCATGCTGTACTTTTTGCAATTCTTGCAACTGAAACAGTTTTTTTTGCAATATGTTCATCCCAGTGTAACTCACCAATAATTGAAGTAGTAATTGAAGATGTTTAAAATATAAAATAAACAAATCTTGATATCTGCATGCATATGTAACTCAACAAACAACATATTTATGCATTCTTTGGTAGAAAAAGGGGATCTTTCTATACATGATTACAGTCTTAACTGTCACAGATATCAAGTTTTCAAAACAAAGATATGACCCATGGATTAGCAACTCTGAATCTGACCACGTTCAATGGATAGAACTTGGCGTTTTATTAAATCTGCGCTTTCATTGTTGGAAAATAATGAATTCAGTAACAAAACCATTGGAAAAAAAAAAATAGGACACACACAAAGGAAAGATAACATTCACATGGATGGCTTTTAAAAACCACATAATGATCATACTGTTTACACCCCATCACCTACATTAGATTGGTATTTTGGAATCAAGTTGCCCAAAATCACAGAGATGAAAAGCATTGGCACACTCTAGACACAACACTGTTATGTAACTGTAGGTTGTACAGTAAAGCTAATATTCCATATGTATGAAAGTAGTACGTAGATAAAAAAAGACCATTTCACAAGATTCCAAATGTGTGCAATACCATACATTTAGCCAGTCATAAAAAATAAAATCCTTGCTTAATAATAATACTTCTAACTGTGTCACTGGATGAAATAAATGGTCATGCTTAATAACTTAGTTACCAGTTAATTATCCAGAAACCACTTTCAGCCTCCCCCCATGGCTTAACTAAGTGTTAGTTATATGTAACATTTTCACTTTTCAATGTCTTTGATTAGCTAATGCCAACAATGGTACTCTATGACATTTATAGTATTGTTATTATTATTATTATTATTAAACAACTTGACAATAAATCAGTATAAGGCCAAGGCATGTAGAATTTTTGCACCTAAGAAGCTGTGCAATCCATACTCATAGGGAAGCTATGGAAATTTAAGACTGCTACCAAGCATGAGAGTGGCATTTGAAAACAAATCTTGAAAATCAGGAAAGGAAATTTACCTGGGGGTGGGGGAGAAATAAATTTGTTTTTTATTTTGTGCATTTTAGAATAATTTGAGACTACTAGATTATGGATAAAACATGATTTTAGCAAGAGAATATTTTTCAAACCAGTTACTTTTGGCTCTGGAAAAACCAGAATTCCAGTAAAAACTCTCACCCCTGTGCTATTAGATGTGGGTAGAATATGGTGTTAAAATACTATAAACATCTGTGGTGTAAGATATCTAAAACTGAATAGACTAACCTCTAACTCTGTCAGGAAATGAATAGCATCAGGTAGTGTCACCAGAACGTTGGTGTTCAAGATCAGCTTCTTCAGTTTTCCACATCTAAATGAGAAAAAAGTGTAATTTTTTTTACAAAAGAAACTATTCTGTAAGGTTCTTAAAACCTAATTATTTAAATTCCCTATTTATAATATCTATAAAGTAGTGTATTTGTATATAAAATATGTTCATACTACATGAGCCAAAACATGTTTTAATTATGTATTCAATGTAAAGATTCTTAGAGCAGCTCAAGTTAATTAATTGGCTTATAAAATATTATATAATTATTATATATATCAGCATAAATCCATCAAAATCTAACATCATGGCTGATTTTTCCACAACAAAAGAATATAAGCCTCAATTAGACAATTTGGTTGGCTACAACTGCATCCCCGTAAATAGCCATGTGTATTCATATCCAGTATTGTATTTTATATGTTACTAGATTTCCAGGATGAAAAGAGTTTATTACCTGTCAAATAGACCAGTTAGATTTACTCCCTAAAATAACACATATGTGCAAAACATCTTTCAAATTTTGTCAAACAGTTTTAACACTTGACAATAAAATATGTTTAATAATTAAGTTTTGCTGAACTTAATGAAATAATTTTGATGGCAAGTGAAAAGTAATACCTGCCATTGAGGAGCTTAGTGATACATAGCATTGTCATTCTTTATTAACATATTTCATATCAAGACATTTTCAAGGTATTGAATATATCCACTTTTATAAAAAGTAACATACTTAATAATATGTTTAATAACTTTAGTATTATATTTATAATGAAGGTGGATTAAATATTGTAAAGTTGTAAAGATTATAAAACAGTCTAATGGGAACTTTAGTGGTATAATAATCCTACATATAAGTGAATTAACAAAATGCATATAATACAATAATAACAATTATTATATACTAATAATTTCAATCTGACTAGTTTAGTGAATACAACTAAACTGCTACTAATCTAAACAACACATATATCTATTATAAGGCTGGTAGTCCTGATGAAAGCTTTTACTGTAAGAAAGATCTATGTACAACTCACCTACAAACACCCTCAGGTATTGTTTCTAAGTTGTTATTTGCTGCAGAAAACACTTCCAGATTGTGGAGTTTGCCAATACTGGCTGGGATGCCATTGAAGTCAATCTGGTTCCCGTTCATGTAGAGCTTTCGTAAGTTTTCCAATCGCTGCAGTGAGCCCTTTATAACAAGATGACAAAAACGCCGGTTGCTCACTTTGGAACAAATTCTATTCAAATGGATATCTTGTGTTAAACTGAACTCACCTCTATGTTTATTTTATTAAACTTTTAGAACTG
This sequence comes from Paralvinella palmiformis, assembly GCA_025642065.1. Classification (NCBI taxonomy): domain Eukaryota; kingdom Metazoa; phylum Annelida; class Polychaeta; order Terebellida; family Alvinellidae; genus Paralvinella; species Paralvinella palmiformis. The sequence goes on along the minus strand of JAODUP010000120.1, from coordinate 204,021 downwards.
TTCATATATTTCTATCATTTTCAACAAAACATTGTTCAGTTAATACTGAAAAACAGACCATTTTAAAAAGACAATATTAGCTATTTTTCATGGCTATTGAGAAATTAGTGAGAAAGTGTCTTTGCTGGGATTCCAAGAAGGTTATTCAGGAAAAAAGAAGAAAAGAGACAATGTTTGACATAAGATCTTTAATGTGCTGAAGTAAAATAATACCTGTTTTATTATTTTGATTTTATTTCTTCTATTACAATATTTTATGTGTAAAGAAAAAAGTGGAATACTCACAGGTAATTCTGTCAGCGAATTTCTAGAAATATTCAAATACTCCAACTCTTCCCAATTATCTGCAAATAATAAACAAATATACCTTGTATTATCTATTCAGTGATCACAAATGCCTAAATAAAGCCATATTGGCATCAAGATGACAATTTGTTTTAAAAAATGGATAGAAATGTCAACTTAGTAAACATAAACATCGTTAATATCAACAAGTTACTATTACCACAAACACAGGAAATTTAAATAAAGTATTAAGCAACAAGTTCAGTGGAGTTCCAGGTAGGATACTACAGCTTAATAATCATGTGAAAAACAAACATAACTTAGAAAAATATAATTAACCATATACAAATGAAGACCAGGAAAACATACACAAGATCAATCTAAGCCATATCAAAGCAAAACCTAATCAGTGCAACACCAGGGCTAGAATTTCATGAGAATCAACTTGTATTCACGTTAGATTTTCGCTTTAAAAAATCCTGTAATTATATCTGTAAGTGTAATTATAACTATTTTCTATGATGCTTACCTGAATGACCATGTTAATAATAAAGTAATTATCATGAACAGCCATATGTGTCTCAGTATTTTCTAGAATTTAAAAACCAATAAAATGCATTAGTTTTCCCCAAAACGTTTAGTAGTTTATGCTGAACATTCGGTGAATTTTACATGATCCGCACAACAAACAATTGCGTGAATCTTTGTGCAAATCGATTCATGTCGAAACTATAGCCCTGAACACCATACTTTTTTCTATCACCACACTCACCTATCAACGATGCCAACTCTTTGATGTCATTGTTCATTAGATTTAGACGTTTCAGACTTTTGATCTTGTATAATGATGGAGGAACAGAAGGAAGATCATTGTACGAAAGATCAATATCTGAAAACGGAAAGGAAGATAATAATTCTATTGTATGGATATGTGTTCAAGTTCTGTTGTCATAGTTTAAATTAGCTTCCATACTCTTCCATAACTCATCTGCTAATGAGTATTTAACAGACATGGTCACATTCAAAATGCTGTATAATATTTTCTCTCTACAGAAAATGAGATAATACAGGACTATGAATGTTGACTAATGAAATAAAGAAAACAATATTCCTAATGAGCAATAAACAATAACAAATAAGTATTAAGCTAAACTATATAATAAAAGAAAAAATAGGGATTCAGGTGATATTTCAATTCAGTGATAAAGCACCGAAACTGTGGTCCAGTTATAAAAGCAACATCAGCAAAACTTGATGATAAGTTTATGTGATCTTCTTAAGCCCATGAAAACACATTAAATAAAATTTTATGAGTTAGCCAGTTGTTACTTTTCTTCATTTTTTAAATGAATGGGAATATTATATATCAAACAGAACAGAAAATAGTGTTTCTTTCAGGACTGATTTTATTCATAGTAAATGACCGAAGCCCAACTCAACTATTACTGAAGTTTGAGCTAATTTCTTTTAGAAGAGACCATAAATACAATTCAGCTAATACGAAATATGACCCCATGGATGAACATATGTGATAAACACATGTTTGTTTTTTATATTTTAAACAGTTCAAATAACCCATTTTTAAATGATATTAATTAATGGCATATATTAAAACCATTTAAAAACATGCCAACCCCAGTTTAGATGAGAACAGTTCTAGTCAAATAAACAATTTTGGTTTGCCGTTATATTATCTTTGGTGCTTTAGAGTATACATAGTATAGCCGCTATGTAAATAATTTAATAACAATTGATTTCACAAACTATAACCTTACCTTCCAGATGAGGGAGTGATTCAAGTCCAGGAGGGAAGTTGTCCAATGTTCTCTTTGTGTTACGCATGTGAAGTGTGGTCAGAGAACTGAGTGCTGCCACAAACCTAAAGATAATAAAGGTGCTTCTTAATAATGACAAAACATCAATTAAACAGAACCTTAAAGTGGGTGATTCCTTGGAGCAGATAACTACAACGGTTGCCTTTAATGTAATTATTATAAGCCATAACACTGATGAGGTGGCACTTAGAAAATATGTTACTGATGTTTATAATTCTTGTACTAACTGACCTGAGTTGTGCATGTACCATCGGGTTATCACTAATGATCAATGTCTGCAAGTTTGTCAAACGGCGCATTTGTGGTGGCATTGTTTCTAAAAATATTATTAACAATAAATGGCAACAAAACTTAGTATATACCATAATCTAATAATATATATATATATATATATATATATATATATACACACACACACATGAAAATTACTAATTCAAGATTTTCTTATAATAATGGTTATGACTATGAGTGAGAAGAAAAACACTAGAACTACTACATTTAACATATATTAATGTAATCATGTCTCTCTGGACATCCATCTCTGTAAATTCTACTCACCAAGTTTGTTATGACTAACATCTATATACATCAGGTCTGTCAAATTGATAAATAACTGGTTTGAAATGGCTTCAATCCTGAAAATAATTAACTAAACCTCAGAAACGATTTAACCAAATTGCTATTTTCCTATGTACAACACCTACATTTATAACTCTAAATCATCTCTAAACAATCTATATTGAGTGACGTTTAACAAGAGCAATATGTCTTTGTAAAAAATGCTTATAAGAAAATGGACAGATTAGTCTATCAAGGTCTTTGAGACAGGTAAGTGTCAAAACATATTCCAACTATAGACCAATTCAGTCAACAATAATTTGAGGTATATTCATCATCATGGACCACTAACTACATTAAATAGCACCAACACCTGAATGAATCATAGTAGGTCATTAAAGACCATACGAGTATGTAACATCCTCAGGGAATTTTAGCATAGCCCTTCTACACTACACCACCTTTTGAGCCATGATGACGAGTTAGTTAGAGCATAAGACTCCTAACCAAAGAGTTATGGGTCTGAGGCTCTCCAGCTGCGATGCTGTCTTGTAGCGACTGGTTCACTCAGCCAGAAATAAGGAGGGGTTGTGATGGCTATGTGTCTGAGTAACACTTTGTGCCTATAATGGTGGCATGCATTGTATGCTCCCCTGGGAGTCGAGGTGTGTACTGGATTGAAACAGGTCTGAGTCAGGGATAATAATATCATAAAGCACATCAGAACAGCTATCTAGCTGGATAGGGTGCTATATAAACGTCACATATCATTGTTATTATTCCTACTACTTCTGTCACTAAAAGGTTTACATAACAAATACACATCCCCAGTCTTATATATCGGCTATAGATTAGTATCTGGATGAGATGAATGATGCTGCACAGTGTAGAAATGCAACACTCTGATGCAAACTCTATACACCCAGTTAGCCTGAGTTGAGTTATTTAGTTTTGGCATTGGTCTAACCCGGGACATATGGCCAAGGGATGACTGGCAAGGGAAACAAATCCCACAAACGAATGCACGAGCCAGATTTGAAACCACAATCTAACTAGTGTGTGACTGGAACATCCTATATATTGATCCAGGAGCTGAGTAATGGTAAGACTTCAGGCCCAAAAACATTGTACGAATATGTCGCAACAAAACAGCACTATAGGCATGTACAGGGTCAAGGTTCTTAGTACACCTCGTTCACTGACAAGTAAGTGGTACATAAGATTATATAAAAATACTGATGAATGCTCCGATGTTTAAGATTGATGCTAATTTAATAATTACTCCATAATGGTAACTTTTAGGATAGGGGATCTCTTACAGTACTAATAAAGGAGTGAAGATCTCAGAAGAAAAAGCAAAGACAATGTTTACTTTCTCGAAGCATTAAGTATAGTAATATGAACTCCACAGTTCATAAATACCATAAGAAAATTGCAAAAAAACTTACTCATTGTGGCTAAGATTTAGCACCAGAAGATTACGGGTATTCTCTATATCTGATGGAATTTCCCTTAACTGGTTGTGACTCAGATCCTACAAAAGGAATAACAACATTAGACGATATTGTAGAAGATGCCATGCCAATTATGTACTTGCAAAGATTTTATACGTGTGGTATTCTTTACATTTAGCACAACTGATGTCATCCCCTCCAGTAGCATTTAAAAAGATCTTACTGACAGAGTCTTCAAGATAACTGCTAAATATCTGATGCATATCATACCATAACAGACAAGTCCTGTAGCTTGAATATATCTGATGGTACGCCAGAATTCTTCAGTTTGTTATGTCGGCAGTTGAGAAATCGCAGATTCGGAAGTTTTGTAATGTCTTCATGAATCTGCCTCAGGTTGTTTTTCACCAACGAAAGATGTTCCTGAAAATACAGTCAAATTCAGTGCTGTATTCTTAATTTCTCATCTAATACAGAACAGATACATGTTGAGAACAATCTTTTAACTTTTTAATTAGCGGAGACCTACCAGTTTTTGTAGTTTGGACAACTCATAAGGCACACTGTCAAGACCAGCCTGGTTCAGACGAAGCCATCTCAGCCCGATCATTTCCGATACATGATAGGGAAAATGGTCTTGCTGGAAAATATCAATTTTATTCAAAGACATTACTGCTTGGAACATTTATGTATTAATACATTTATTAAATATGGATACACTGTGTGTAAAGAGTTTTTCTAACAGTGATAGTGTTAATGGGAACTGATCTATTTATACTTTATGTTTTTTCTCCATCAGTTACTTTCACCCCATTTTATATTCACCTTTGGACAACACCACCCTATGTGGCTTTAATCTGTGTTTGATAATAATCTTATTATTATTAATAAAATGTGAGATAGTTATCAAAAGTAAGCAATCAACATAAATAGCATCCACAGGTTTTGACTAATATCTTGAGTTACAAATTAAGGGGGATTAAAAGTGCCGAATACAATTATCTCTTTAAGTTTTATTTTCCTCTGTAGCTTCGAATTAACATATAACTCTTATAACCAAAAGAAAATATTCCCTTTCTAAGGGTGAACAATAACCACAGATGAAATATATTTATATCAAACACAAATGATACCACTGGCTGCATTTGTCATTCACCTGTTATTAAAATTTTCCATTTGGATTTGTAAATAAAAACTGCAGAAAGTGAAAAACAAAATCCTACAACAGACACAGATTTTAACTTGTGATACCACTGGTATGGCAGGTAAAGTATGATTTTCACATGTCCATATTTTATGGATACAAGAGATACAAATATATGTAATTCATGAGTTCTTAACACAGGATTAATTATGATATTATTGTAGGTGATGAAAGCTCCAATTCTTCTACAAATATGATGCATGAATGATCAAGGGTAGGAGGGAGTGGGTGTCGCAATACCCATGCATTATCACCGACCTACACACAAAAGGGGTTTCACTGTTTGCCACCAATAATAATAACAATAATACACCAACTGATGTTAACAATTAGCTTCATTTTATTGCCGTTTGGATAGAGCTATGACACAGTTTTCAGCTCTGAAAGTTTTATGTCTCTATGCTAATTACAGGGCTAAAAATTAAGTGCAATTTTGAAAGTGGCAAAATCAGAGATACCCTTTGGCACTTAAAGTGGTGTAACTTAAATCTAAAAATGGTGCCAGGTCTCATCATATACATGGTAGTTGATATATAAAATAATTAATACAATATGAAGTGATTAGGTGGGCAGCATTGGTTAATTTTATATAGAATGACCCATATATATATATACGGATCAGCTAAATACATATGTTTGTGCTAAGAAAGCACAAACATTTTAATTATTATCTACTCTAGTATGTCATTGTTGGTTTACACACTGAAAATCCCTTGAAGCCATATTTGAAAATTTGGTTTTGATTATATTATTTCTTCTTACTTTGTTTATCTTAATTATTCAATCACAATACATGAACAATACCAAACATTATATTATACCATTTATTACCAAAAAGTTGATTGTTCTATTGTATTTTACTGCTTAAAACCATACCAGCTATATTAGATAGCTGTACATTAGTTTGCTTAATTGTTGTTAAATAAAATGCATATTATTATATATTATTATACCAACTTAATTTAATCTATTTTGGTTAATATCTTATTTTTCGATAAATATATTCATAAACTGGAAACCAGGTTGCAAGATTTATGAACATGAACTGACGATGGGCTCAGTTAATAGGTTGAGCACAGGAACAAGTAAGGTCATGAGGATGGCTGTGCCAGCGGATCTGTGACCAAAATCGATCAAGATAACTACATGATCCTTATGCTACCTTACTTCAGAACCCACAAGTTTTTTACTTGCCATCATATAATCTGACATTCAAGGAAGCCATAATGGCTCCTCTCCAATATTTAGAATTATTTTCAAATATCTATGATACCAGGCAGACTTTATGATTATTATTGGTGAAATGTGGGCTAATTTTATAAGCATTATAGATTTAAGTTCATATTATATGAGGACGAACTGCCCCGTTAAGCCTAATGCAGGTAAAATTTTGTCTGTTTATACCTAGATAAACACTTCCAGTCATAGAACTAAACAAATATGACAGTAACTGAGTAAGACCATATAACACTAATAGCATCAAGTAGAAATATTTGGGTCAGACAGGTAAGGCAGCCATAGATGAATCTGTTTTGTGTCTTTACTGAGTGACTGATATTGCTATTTATCCTCCACATTCATATCATCTGACAGAATATATTAATAAATAAAAGTAATGGGCTGAAATGTAATCTTACACATAATTAGTTGACACATACAGTTTATTTATCACTATATATTTTTTATTGTAACCTGCTTTAACCAATAACACTGGTCAGTAGATTCAATACAGTTCCGGTGCTGTTTATACAACAACAAAAACAGTCTTTTGTAAACTTGGACCTTTCATTGAATCACAAGTTCCTGACCACTGATGCTTATCTTAGCAGTGAGAAAAGTTCAAAAGACATCCATGCACATCATGTGTTCAAACCGTTATCACTGAGGCACAGGTAACCAATGCTCAGGTAAGTAACAACTTATTTAATTTATACAGGGTCAAGAGGATGTGTATAATTAAATAGTGTATCATTATAATTAGTAATTGACATTAGATTAATTTAATGGGAGATTCTGACCAAAGGTGATAGAGATCTACTGCCACTGGGACTAAATCTACATCTATGATCTAGCCACTACTAGTACTAGTCTAGTCAGTAGTCTATCTAGACTATTGATGCGTATGGACTAGATGAGTATATCTATATGACGACATACTATTCAGTATATTGATCTAGCGCGACTAAGTTTAGATATTTAGCTAGTAGAATATTCATTCCGTGAAGCATTCTGACAACGATCATGATTTCATTTCAATGAATGATTCACACAATAAAAATGACAATATTTCATTTGACATCCGACCCGTAGGAACATCGGTCTAACCCATTTCCATTTGACGATTAATAAAAGATATCGAGATTTACTCCGCTTATTACTGAGCTTTAATAAAATTATTATACAAAATATACATAAACATTACTAACCCCGAATTCGTTTCGGGTAAAATCTATCCCGCGAACGAAAGGCAGAACGCCAGTTCCTGCCATCTTTCTTTTCTGGGGCACCCCTTCTATTAAAGTGACGTCATGTGGAAATTCCGATGTACATGATATAACGCAATGAAAGTTTTACTCCGTTCTAGAGTTACACTTTCTGGCGCTGGTTCTGATTAAATATAGGAATTAACTTAATAATAATTTATACAGCGCCTTATTCAACTTGAGTTGTTCTAAGGTGGTTGACATTGCAAACAGATTTCATTACTTGCTGAAAATTTAACACGATTAGGCATCTTATACTACAGGTTTGGCGCTGATCATCGGAAAGTTTTTCTCTGTACATTGCTGGGTGACCTTTTGGCATCGTCAGAAGTGAAAGAGGCTTAGATATCAGTATTATGACTGTTGTATATGTTTGGATCAGATTTAGGGTGGCCAATTCTAATTTTCTAAAAAGGAGGACATAGTGTTCCCAAAAGGAAGAAATCGTCATAGGCTACCAACTTATTACACACATGCGCACACAGCCGCTTGCACATACACATAGTGCATATAGAAACACCTTTTATTATTACAAAGAAGTAAAATAAATGAATATGAATATTTATTTTTAACCTAATTGAAGCAGATGTGTTAAAAGTTCCAGTATTTCAAAAACTTAGCCTGTCATGAACTGTTTATTTCTTGTATTTCTGTCTTTTACTTTACATTTTTTGAGAAATTAGGGTCCTGTTACAATATGTGAAGATCAATACCGGTCCGGCACCAGATGGAGGATGACCACCTTTATCAGATCCCATAGATACTGTGTTGCTGTTCGTGTGAAACAGGATTGTGTACTGAACAAAGCTGATGTTATATGCTCCTTCTGCGAGTGCATGTAACCAGACCCACCCGCAACACAGTTCAACACTCACTGTTGGTGGTTTGCTAGAGAGGGGGAGATATACAATGCATTATAATAATCCACTCGAGAAATTAAAAGGGCTTGGACTAAAGTATCTCATGTATCATCGTTTATGTCCTTACTTATAACAATACATATTCATATACAGGACAACCCAGATAACACGTCACTGTCGGACCGCCGTCTATCATTGCATCGCACCTCGAACGGTTGGACTGTGCACAGCTTGTCTTGTCTATAGCTGAGGGAAATTGATACCCCATATCTTTGCTGTAGAGCACGGGCTCTTATAAGGGGTTTGTTAATTTCATGCAGGATTTACTGCAGGCCATGTGATGCCTCCTGCTAAGGGGATAAATGGCCTAGTGGATGATCGCTGATCTTCTTAATATATATTTAGCTTTCTCTTCTGCGGGAAGGGAATGATGAACCGGGAGTAGTTTGTGTGTACAAATTTGGCAAATATCGGTAGTTCGGGGCATTCGATTCTTTTTAAGGATATTGGCGCTATAGAAGTTTATAATTATTATTATTAAATTGAAACAAGCCGCTCATCATACGGACGTAGGAACTATATTTTACTGCGTAGGCTGAAAAGAGGGATGAGGCGTTGCGTGTCATGTCGTGTGATCTTGTTAATAATAATAATGGCCGAAATGGCACTTTTTAACGTGGCTGGCAAACTCAAATGAGGGCGACGCATATGATCTGTAATGTATAGCTTCCCCACGGAGACTAATTCTAAATAAATTTCAAATATATGGCAATAAAACCTTGCCAGTTGCCTGGCTGGATGAAAAACTCCTCCTACTAAAGTGACACGGCCGAGGCACGAACCTGCCACCTCCCGGACAGAATGACCATAGCCATAGGTAAATAGTCTAACGCTCTACCCATGAGGCCAAAGCGGGTGTTGTTATGCCTCGGTTTTCAATTATCGATGGACTTTTATTTATTTATTGTTTATATTCGTTTTCAACTGATATATAAGAAAATAATGTCACAAGATACGATAATAATTGAACATTACAATGCCACGACCTTTAACACACCAATCTAACTCTTGTTGTGGGTCGGGGCCGGGTATCAGCGGCACAGGTGGCTGCTGTGGATCTATGTCTGCACTTGCTGCAGCTAATTCTTCACATTTAATACTGTCTGTGACCTCTTTCGCGAATGGTTCGAAGTTGAAGGGCTTGATATCCCTGAGAAAGTCAAAACTTTCGTCGGATTCTGACAACTGGTCAGGATGCTTGTAAACAAAGCTATGGCACTACGTGATGTTTATCAAAGATGACATCACGCGATATTCCCTAGCGAGTGTACTATACACTAGCAATAGTTCGATCTTGGAAATTTCGGAAATTAATGATTTAGGGAACATTTTAATGGAAATATGATTGCTGGTGGTTAGAATTAGTAGTGCATCTGATGGAAAATAAAATAATTGTATGCGACGTTATATTTAGTTCTAAATACTAAATCTCTTTTCCCGTGATTTTTAAATGGAGTGGGTCCGAGAATAGATCCTTGTCGAAGTCCTGTGTATGTGGGGTGCTCGTTGGAGTTGAGTCCCCTGGATGGCTACTACTATGATTCTGTTTGAGCTCATTCAAAAGCCTTGTCTAGATTGAGGATGTTCACAGCGGTTGTCTTATTCTTGCCGTTGGATTTTCGACGATTAGCTATGTCGCCAATGAGTTGAGCTATTGCATCAGTTGACGTCTTTCCTCGTACACATCCGACGAGACTCTGATGGAGTGAGAGGAGCCAGGTTTGTCTGTTGGCAATCATCTTCTCCGTGATCTTAGGGCTATTTTGGAGCATGGTTATGGGCCTGTATGGGACAACCCATCAGGCTGTGGTATTGGTATGACCTTAGCCTTCTTCCATTGTGCTGGTAGACAACTCTGTTGCCAAGAGCTATTATAGAGTACAAGTACCTTTTCTAAGAAGTTCTGGGTGGTGTTTATAAAATATTCATAAGAGAATGTGTCCTTACCTGGTGTAGTTAATCTAACAGCTGTGAGAGCGTTGTTGAGTTGGTACGTGGAGAAAGGTCAGTCAGTACTGGATTCTTTTCGGATAGCTTCATGGAGGATTTAGAATGTTCTTCATGTCAGTCTAAGTTTTTTTTAATAAACCACATTTATTGGATTCCCAGACATATAAAAATACATCTATTAATGTGTTTTGGAAGCTTTATCATGACGCTAACTTTGGTATAAGAGTCTATGTATGTCACTGGTGACATTCTTCTCCTGTTGGTTGGTCAAGGGAGTGTTTGGAGGACTGACGGGATTAGTAATGGTTTTTATCTGGTTTCAACGAAGGGACGTCTGGGATATCTACAGCTCGCACGGTTGGCGTGTTTTATATAATAACTTTAGTTGTATATAAAATTCACCTTGGTTGTATGTGGGAATAAAATTAACTTTCCTAGATCCAGTTATGTCCAATTTGTGCTATGGCATTCTAGGCTAGCTCTAGTCTGCTTCTCATAAATAACATTTAAGCTCGTTATTATAACAATAGTTTGAATAACAAACACTAGGACTAGTTTGAAAATGTAAACATATAGATTTAACAGCACCGAAGCTATGACGCGCTATTACGGTCTGCTTTAGCACAGATGGGAGTCTTTTAAAGGGAATGAAGCTATCGGTTTTAGTAGTAGTCGCTTCATGACGCCCGCCCATTGTAAAAACTGACGTTTGAAGACAGTGATAATTGAGGTATACAATTTATTGTTATATTTTTATAGTATTGCTTTGAAGAAAGATACAGCAAAAAACAAACAAACAATCAAACCTATAAAGAGCGCTGCTTAGGCTATTAACCTAACTAATGAGATCCGGTGGCCTAGCGGTTAAGCACCCGGCACTTGGTGCCAAGGGTCACAGGTTCGACCCGAGCAAGTAGTCGAAACCTTTCCAGAGATTAATTTCTTCGCTCACAACATCGTGGATGGCTGACCACGTTAAATGGCGCTGCTGTCTCCATCGAGTTGTTAAAAATAAAGGGCGACGTTAATAACCCTCTGAGTACGTAAAACATTCTGGCAGTGACCACCCTCAGGGTATTTCGGCTCCATCTTTCCGTACTGTTCCCTTGTGAGTGGTGGGGGAGGAGTTTCTCAACCACTCCAACACTCCAGACTGTGCCGAATAAGCGACTGCCTGGAGATTCTCACCGAAAACAAAACAAAACAAACATTAACATACCAATGAAGGCAGCTTGGCTCCATAAGGAAATCTACATACCCCCAATCACACACTTAATGTCCAACAAACCTCTTCCATGGTTAGACCCACCCATTCAAGTAATTATACAAAACCCCATCCAGAAGAGAGTTGATCCTAAAGGTGCAACAATAAACTTGAACAAATGCAGCACACTAACCATCAACATCTACACCGATGCTAGCTCCCAAGCAAACGGAACCACAGCCTGGGCATGCTTCATTAAAGAGAGACGAACGAATCAGAGGCAGAATCCCAAACCACACCCCGATCACATTAGCTGAACTGCATGCAGTCAAAGCGTCATTAATATGGATATCCAGACAGCCTATCCGTGAAAGACTCTATGGTGGCACTAATCATCATCCCACAGCTAATTTCAACACCTGTCCCGAAATCATCACAGAAATCTACATTGCCGCATCAACCCTCAGGCAGCGTGGCATCCAAGTAATCCTCCAGTGGGTTCGAAGTCACGTTAACCATGAGGGCAACGACCGAGCTGGCCAACTACCAAACGAAGCCACGGGAGGGGGGGCACTGGAAGTAATCGAAAATCCTGAAAATATACCACTAACACATTAAACCGTCGCATTGATAGATTCATCTTTAATCAACTCTACAATCGATCTACACAGACCACACATCGCCATGGTATGTGGCCATAACCTCATTAACCATAGACTGGCCGACATCCAACTCATACGACTACATTTTTTGTCATACACACGAAACTTCACCCGTCCGTCATCCCTCTCGCTCTGCCTACACACCGTCAACAAGTGTACAATCCGGTACATTATCAGCTCAACTGCCCAATCGACTCGATGTATCGAAAGAGACCAAAAGCCCACCTGCTCCTTCAACCAGCAGCACTGATTATTAGAAAATCAGCATTCCGTCAAGACATCATCACCCACTTCTCTTGAAACACCTCTTATAAAGCACCACCATCAACAATAAAGACAACAGAAGTCAACACCAGGTGGTTGTCGCCTATTGGGTCTCTCTACCTCAGATTTTAGCATTAACCTAAACATTCTCACAACTGACGTGATCGGACTTGGGTGCTTTACTCCCTCCCAGACATCACACCACGGCTATAGGTGATTCGCTTTTTATTGTTTGGTGGCGTAGATGATGATGATTGGTGTTTTACGGCCACTTTTTGGCACACGGCAGGCTAAATGGGCCGAGCGACCCCTAAAGGTAATGAAGAGAAGACAAAGATGAAACACCCTTCAGATATGCCCACGCCGATACATGTCCATATGTATTTATCCATATATATATATATATATATATATATATATATATATATATATATACTTTGATTGAAGTATCGGAGAGGGCCGTAAAGTACATAAAATCCTAAGAGCCCGGCCATTGGTTAATACGGCCCTGTTGGGAACTGTGATAGACAAGTTAACCACACGTGAGACAGTTCGTCACTTCTGTGACTTTCCCATTGATTAAAAATAACATTTTCTATCAGACATTTCAATAAAACTACCAATAAAAGGAAAAAAATTCAGCAGACCCCAAATTCCGTTAGATGGCGCAGCCGTCGCCGAAATTCTATACGGTCTTCGGTGTTATTAGCACCGGTATCCTTGACAACGCTGTAAATGACGCCATCACTAAATGTAGTATTACTGACAGCAAGAAGCCAACTGAACGTGATATTAGGTGGTATTGGTATGGACAGATGTCGAACTTCTTTTTACTTCGTGTATTCTGGAGCCATAGTGTAATATTTACCTTAATTGTTTCGGTCTGAAGCTTCAACAACGTACAGTTATTAACAATTTTATAACCATTGAAATAAACACGTAAGAAAAAGCTAGCGATCGAAGAATGTTAAAAAAATAGTAATCATATCTAAATTCTGGAAACAAGATATGATAAATTGTTGACAAAAGGTACTTGTTTAGGTTGTACATTACACGATAAGAAAACAAGATGCTATCAGACATGTAATATTTATTTATCTTTATCAGCTTACATCACTTCCTGTCAATAGTCAGCAAAATGCTAATTACCACAAATTCGAATACATCAATATTACGTGTGTAAGTGAAAGACCTACCCACATATTATAATTAAATAATATCTATCGATTACGTGCTAACAGTTAATGAAATGGTTTAATCCTGGTGTGCGTTTGTGTGTATGCGTGTGTGTGTGTATGTATATACATATGCGTGTGTGTGTTTTAATATGCATGTGCACAAGTTAAATACGTGTCATTTCCATATCAGTATTATTAGAATATTAAAATATTTCTTATGCTACCACGCACCAAAATACTCGTTCTGTATTGCATTAAAATGCCAATTCCGTGAGCTATAACCAGCTAACGCCAGTAAAAACGAATTGGTTAGTGAGATTATACTACAGTTTAATGCTTCATATTTCGTTTGATAAAAGAACATAAAATAATCTCTTCCCAGCACCCGTCCGCGATGATCTATTGATCCAAAATATTGAGCTATAACTATCAAATAACATGCGGATGATAGGGTTTAAGATTTACGGGTAATTATTATGAGCAATCCTTTTTAAATATTCTGTCTGCGAAAAGGAAGTCTTATAATAAATCTGATGAAAAGGGATATAGTTCTCTTTTGGGGAAAATTTTGATCACATAATCCATTGCGTGTGGGGGTCCGTGTGTGCGTGTGTGTATTATACAGCCAGCGAATAGGATACTTTCGGAACGGTTTGAGGAGGTACGCTGACCTCTGAGAACACACGAAGCATAAAGCGGCCAGGTCTGTTCGGCCTAAATGTACAGGGCACAATGACGTAATGTCCCGGATGTAGCCTCAACTGGGCGGTGAGATCTCTGACGTTGACAAAGTCCTTGCGTCTCTTTATCAGAGCAAGTTCACTCTGAGTAAAGTTCTTCTGTCGGTTCAGGCTCACGCCAGGCTTCACCTGCAAAGGAGCGAGAAAGTGGAGAGGAATATTTTATGGCGAAGAAGCGAGTTAGCGAAAATTTCACCGGCATTTGTTCTGAAGCACGACACCGGCCGCTTAGCTGACCTGAAACGTGAGGAAGTTGATGTAGTCATTGGTTTCATCGGTACGATCTTTCTGCGTTAGGGAGATGACCAAGCTGATATTGTTGTCTTTGCTTCCAAGAGGCTGTACGGAGACCAAGTACTGGGGATTGGTCCAGAAGAGTTCTGTCGATATATTAACGAACAGATGTGGATTGTTAGAAGTTAGGTAATTACGGTGGTCCAGTGTATAAAGTGAACTGATTTTTAATGCATACTTTTTGGGCTGCTTGATTCGCGCGCGTCTTCTCGATTGTGTGTATGCGTGTGTGTGTGTGTGTGCGCGCGCGCGCGTGTGTGTATGTGCGCGCGTATATGTGTAAAACACCTACTCCTGTGTGGTGGATTGCCGCATCCGCCAGCGCTTTGGTTCAAAATCCATTTCCCGTGGAAGATCTGGCTCGTCCAGTGACTGGTAATCTAGTACAAAACAGCCATAACACAATGATAATAGCATACTGTGGACAGTTTTAATTGCATCACTTATTTTCCCCGTCAAAGTAATCCAAACAATAATTAGCCCAATCAGGAATTACTTACATCAATTTGAAGTTTCATGTCTTGTTTCTATGTTACCCCCCCCCCCATTTTATAGCAATAGAAAACAAACACTTACTATATTCTGCGCTAGTAGGCCAAAGTAGGATTCAGGCGTCAAATGACAGATGTATAATCCTTTAAAATTCTCAATCCAGTCTTCGAAATCCATCCTGAAAAGTAGTCGTACATCGTCGATGTCAGTGTCAATGTATGTGGAATATAATAAAGCCGACATCCTGTTCTACAGAATTAAAATCAACTGCACGAAAAATGCGAAATAGTTCACTTCTTTTTAAAATGCCGGAGAAAACAAAAATTGGATTTTAAACGTACGGTTTAAAGATCCGAATGAAATGGTTATAGCTTAAGTTTGTAAATAAAATGCGTGTTTTTAAAACAAAATTTAGAAAACGTGTTCTGGGAATTTAAAATTAGAATTAACGTAATCTTTGTCTTATTGTCCGAAAGAAAATCACTGATACGTTCTATAAATAACGTTTTTAATCGGAAATCAAGTCATAAGGAATTTATATATCTTGTATTTATACTGACTGATTCTGTTGTGAATACAACATTATATATTATTATTATTAAATTAATATCATGGATAAGCCGAATTCAGTCATTAAATTAAAACAATTATATGATCGTTGTAATATCAGAATGCACTTAATGACCTCTCTAAACAATATGTATTACTTGTTCAGGTACTTTGATTACTGATACACTCGTGTGGTCACTCTAGAGTTTTCGGATGAAATAAACTGATATGACTGATACTATGACAGCCATACACTATTACCATGGCAACTGTACACTACTTTTGCAGTTATCTGTTGGTTATGCACTAGCATCGCCACTACACAGTATCATGGCAGCTATACACTGTCATGACAGTCATACACTGCAAAGACAAATGTACACTATCGTGGCACTCGTACACTACCAAGACAGTCATACAGTACGATGGCGACCTTATATTACTACAGCAACTGTACACAACTGTTGCAATTATACACTATCACGTCAACTATACACTACCATGGCAGTTATCCACCACCACGGCAGCCATACACTACTATAATAACGTTATACAGTGCTATGACCGCCATATACTACTATAAAAGCATTATACAATACGATGACAGCCATGCACTCCCATGGCAGCTATATCCACTATCACGGTAGTCGTACACTATTGTGACAGCTTTATACACTATCGTGATAGCCATACCCTACCACGGCAGCCATACACTGCCATGACAGCCATATACACTGCCATGCCAACCATATACACTGCCATGCCAGCCATATACATTACCATGGCAGCCAAATACATTGCCATGCCAGCCATATACATTACCATGACAGCCATACACTACCACGGCAGCCATATACACTACCATGGCAGCCATATACACTACCATGACGTTTTGTATCACTGATTGAATTACATATCAAGTACATCATTAGTTTTATCACTTACCAGAATTCGCCATCATTTTTGTTGTCATATTCTAACATTAATCTGACATTTTCTGATACTTTCCTCCATTTATGTGATCTGTAATAAATGTAAGTTTATTATCTTATTGCATAGATCATTAATCGAATTATAGATCTCGTTATTGTTAATTACTAAGACGATTAGCACTAGTGCTGCTGCAGCTACCAATACTACTATTACTACTACTACTACTACTAATAATAATAATAATAATAATACCACTAATAATAATAATAATAATAATAATACCACTAATAATAATTATACCAATAATATTAATAATAATAATAATAAAAGTACTACTTCTGCTACCACTACTAACACCGCCACGACCATTACCACCACTACTACCGTCACTACCATCAGATGTCAAGGTAAAAATGATATAAATCACGTCTCATCAATTGATATTATCCATAAACGTACTTATCTCCCCAGTCTCCGGACCATTCTCTACGACCCCATGGATTCCTGAGGCGAATTAGACGTACAGTCTTGTCTTTATAGTTGATCTGAAGCATAGTTTATTGCCATAGAAAGATTATTACACGTTGGTATTTTGACAGTCCCGCACCCACACCGGCCCACGGACGTACATACACGTATGGACGCAAACAGACACACACACACACACACACAAACACACACTACCATTATACTTCTAAAATATACTGCCATCCATATATTTGTACATACATACCGTTGTTAATTTAGTCACACTATAAGCATGTCCCGAGTACAAGCCATTGCCTACTTCTTCATCGATGCTACCAGAATTAATCTGAAATAATTATTAAAATAATTGATCAACGTCCACAGACATTAATTATACTTATTTATCTTATACATACATACATACCTGGGTGGACTCGGGTGGAATTCGACGCAAAATTACAATAATGCTCATGTCCTGGGAGATGTAAGTCCTTATTGGGCCCCTGTGACTTATCTAGGATCATCTGTGGGTTTTATCTAGGATCATTTGTGGGTTTTATCTAGGATCATTTGTGGGTTTTATCTCGGATCATCTGTGGGTTTTATCTAGGATCGTCTGTGGGTTTTATCTTGTCTAGATAGAGTATTTGTTGGGATTTTGGAGCAATCAACTCCTAAATACGGAATATCTTAGAGCACCTGTCGTATATTTGTAAATGGAAAGATAAATGTTTTTGTGTACACAGTAAACCAAATTGGGTAATAAGGTAATAATAAGTCAAAATGAAAGATGAAACATCCTCCAGACACAGAGGTATACCTCTGCACTGGCCTGTACGCCCCGCGCGGGCCGCAACCCGCGAAGCGGGTCAGAATAATCACAAACATTGCGATGCGATGCGGTTGCGGGCTTAATATATATTTTTTCGGGCCCCCCATAATATTTGGTGCGGGCTGAATGTAAGATATCTTGTAGCAAGCAGAGTACTTGATTACGTTAATTAGGGTCACCAAGGCGAGACTCATGGGCAATTAATGGAAAGTTGCCTAGCCAGATTCACATAGCTACATCTATTTGTTATTGGTTAAGCTGAAGCCTTTGATTGGCTTCATATGATCTGCTTTTGCGGGATTTTGCTGCCCTATCACTGGAATATGGCTGTGCAGTGTGGACGCGGGCTTGGTATGTAACTTTGTAGTGCGGTGAATGATGTTGCAGGGCGGGGCGGTTGTGGTCCTCTTTAATACGGGTCGGGGAGGTTGCGGGCCACATCGGTAGGTTTGTTGTTACTCTCAGATTACTTACAATGTTAATCCGGTCCGATCCGCTGTTATAAACCTACCCTCATACGTCTGTTTTAACATAAATAAGCCAGTATAGACAATAGTCAGGAATCTTCGTCATCGTGATGAAGATAAAATGATGGTGGTGATGATAATGATGATTGATGTTTTACGGCCACTTTTGTGCACATGATAGGCTAAATGGGCCGAGCGACCTCCAAAGTTAACGAATCGAAGTCTAAGATAAAACACCCTTCAGATATCCCCACCCCGAGATTCGAACTCGGGCGGTTTGATCTGTGGTCTAACACGCTACCGCTAGACCACGGATTTATTATGATGGTGATGAGGATGCTGCTGCATATCATTATAATGACAACGATGATGATGATGATTTTGATGATGACATCGTTAGCAGTCGTACTCACATTAACTGCACATCCCATGAACGATGCCTTTTCTGTTATCTTTGACATCATCTTAAACAACACTTTAGGTTTGCTGGAGTATTCCTCAACTCTGACTATCTCACTGAGGCCACCTGTCAGGTCAACTAACGCTTCATTGACAAATCCTGTATCAATGTTCATATAACTGCCATTTAGTCTGAAAGTAGCAACACAACAAAATAAATCAGTGTTATATATATATATATATATATATATATATATATATATATATATATATATACATTTTATATTCGTTGCTTGTGTGTTTTTGTTTTGTTTGTTTGTGTGTTCGCAAAATATTCTGACAAAAGTGTCTTAAACGATGGTATGTCACTGGTTGGGACTATACGATATAATAAAATTACACACCCATGCACGCGAGCGCGGATACACACGCACCCACGTACGCGCGCGCGCACACACATACACGCACACACACGCATATATATAAGCATGCACTGATATAGGTAGAATTTATCGCAGATTAGCTGGGCTCCACAGGCTGATGAATAGCCCAGACACATGTATAACTCTACGCATATATATATATATATATATATATATATATATCGATATATGGAGGTGTAGAACATTTTATATTCAGATTGATGTATGTATAGTTTATTTAAGTATATATTTATGGAGGTATATAGGTCTCAAAGGAAGTTTAGATGTTGATGTTCAGAGCCAGTGTCACTATATATGTATCCTAATTTCGGCGTGGGCATATCTGAAGGATGTTTCATCTTTGACTTCGATTCATTACCGTTGGAGGTCGCTCGGCCCATTTCGCCTACCATGTGCAAAAAAGTGGCCGGAAAACATCAATCGATCATTATCATCATTATCGTGCAATTTTTCGTGCCCCCTCAGATTTATAAACAATTGTTATATTAAAACAGATACTTACTTGGCGTAAGCCTTCTCCAATAAACTGACCCAGAACTCATTTTTCGCGCCCTTTGTTTCTGTTTCTGGACAGGAACAGCTTGCCGTCGATCGTTGGTAATCTGTCGTCAACTATGACCTCGACCCAATTACCGTATTGCCAAAAGTAGAAACGGAACATGCCTGAAAGATTGTCGTTTGTTTTGTTGTTTGTTGTTACTCTCCATATACACAGTACACCATATTACGGTTGAACTAAATACCGATCTAAGAAATGCATATATAATTTGTGGTCTATATCTCTTCTGTGGGTACATGGACGTTTAGATTTATTGGGCTGAAATCTGTTAAACAATACTCTGGGGCTTTCAATTTAGCGAGGATCTTGGTTATGATGATGATCATCATGATGATCACGATTATGATCATCATGATGATTGTCGTCGCAGTAATTATGATAATGATAAACTAAAGTGCGCGCTTCTTTAATCCCATCCGATTACATTGATGAAGCTGATATTCTATTTATTAAATATAAGATACCAACCAGTATAATCAACGTTGAAGTTCTGGTCTGGAGGCACTACCCTGTAGAGTAATTCGGGACTTGTAGTAGCCAGACAGGCGGTGCCAGCTAACAGAAAACAGTCCCCTATCGAGTGAAGGTGTTCAATTAGTATGCAATCATAACGGTTGTACTGATTAGAGACGTTATGATACCTGTTTGTAAACTTCGAAGGACCGTGCTGATTACTTACTGATGCGTCCCTGATAGATATCTTGACGTGTCATCCCTTTGATGATAAATTGAGGATTAATAGTTATCTCCTATGAAATGATAAATAACATTAAATAATTATTATTTGCTGTCATAGAACATATACGATCTTTGTGGGTTCGGAGTTTAAAATTGGCCAACTGTGACACAGAGGCGTCTAACAGGATGGGGGTGGTTTGATGACACTAAATAACCTTTTTGTGCCGACATGTCATATTGCTCCTCACTCACTCACTCACTCACTCACTCACTCACTCACTCACTCACTCACTCACTCACTCACTCACTCACTCACTCACTCACTCACTCACTCACTCACTAAATGAATACGAGTTACTCTAAATGTGTTTAAACAACTTCTAACTATACAAATATATTTTCCTTCATAAACCATCATTGAGAAGTATTAAACAAACCTGAGTAGACGTTCACTTGTACGATGAGTGAGTGAGTGAGTGAGTGAATGTATGAGGGATTGAGTGAGTTAGTAGCTTGTTTAACATATGTGCTGGTCTTGTACGTTAATATGACAGTCATGTACCAATACAAACTCGACAGTGGGTCTATTTGCAGCATCTATATGTAAATGTTGGCAAAGTGGAGTTTAGTCTACGCGCTGGTTTCACCATGAATTTACGGTCAAGAAATTACCTGTCACCGATAAATAAGACCACCAAGTCGAAGCTTTTATTTATAAATGAAACATTCTATAAACAAATATCACACTAGGATTCTATCCCGTATACGACCTAGATGGATGAAGTGGCTCCATCCATAGGAGTGCGAGTAGGTAACTTGACGGTAGGTCTATAACTTTAAATTGATAACACTTATATGATAATATAGTCAAAATATAGCTTCATAATGTAAATATGATACATGTTTATGTATTTCATTACATCAATACTGACGTAAGATTTTATGTTACGCAAATTGGTAGATGTACGTTTGTGGTATTTTGTATATACTTTATACAGAGTGGGCGCCTCCGTGGTCTAGCGGTAGCGTGTTGGACCACAGATCACTACCACCCGTGTTCGAATATCGGGGTGGGCATATCTGAAGGTTGTTTCGTCATTACCCTTGGAGGTCGCTCGGCCCATTTAGCCTACCCTGTGCACAAAAGTGGCCGTAAAACATCAATCAATCATCACTTTATACAGAGTGTTAGCGAGAAATTGAATAAAACGTGATTATTACATATTAAGTCTTGAATTATCAAAACGTCATTATCGAGTAATCATGGTTATTTTTTTTAAATAATCTTAAGTTGTTTATACTTGTGATAATATAAAACATGCTGCTGTTTTACGGCCACTTTTGTACACAATGTGTGTACTATGAAGTAATCGTGTTGGTATTCAAATGTGTTTTATAGTAATAGAAATGATAAGATGAGACAAACTGGGAAGAATATATATATATATAGTAAAAGTTGATTATCACGAAATTCAAGGGGAATGGGAATTAATTTCGTTATAATGGTACTTCGAATTATCCCAGTTTTCAAATCTAGATGCCATACATGTATCAGATATTAGTTATCTACACATGAGTGATAATTGGTGAAAAACAGGTTGGCAAGTCAATCCAAAGTTCGCGGTTTATCATACCCCACAGTACCCTTCGCCTTGGCATGTGTCAATATCTACTCCCCATCTTTTCGAACCCTATTGTAACAATAAAATTGCATGTTTCTGTCTTCAAAACAATACAATTAAATTTGATTGTCATTTTCATATTGGTTGTTGCATTTATGATTGCAATGATCGCAACGGTCGTTGGACTGACTGACATTTGAAATTTCAAACATGGTATTTCGTTATAACCAGCGCGATTTATATTTATTTAATGCTGCCAGGCCCGAAAAATCACATCGAATGAAGCAAGTTTTCGTTGTATAAATTTCGTTATATCCCAGTTTCTTTACTATGAAAGTGAATGGACGTTAGAGCGGACCAGCTGACCACTTCGAGTTAAACCACTATTTCGATGTAATATAATGTAGATACTATTTTTATCATAATTAAATTTGAGAAAATTTTGAAAGATCCGTAGCCGAAAATCAGTAATAGAATGTTCTAACCTCTTCAAGGAAAAGGATAAATATAACTCATTGTCAGGATCCAGTGATATTTACAGTTGCATGTCATAAGCATAAGTGATATTTAATGATATACTAGTATGCCTGCGCAATTATTTCAAGAGAACGTGTGTACATTGCGAAAACCAAAACACCAAAAACTGATCCCTGTGGTACACCAGATAACAATGACAAAGTATCAGACAATAAAAACAAACACTCTCTGGGAGCATTGTTACAGACTAAAACTATTCAAGTACTTTACCTGACAGCCTTTCAACCTCGAGAAAAATGTATTTTAGTCAACTGTATCAAATGCCGTAGAGTAGTCAAGAAGAACAAGAAATACTGGCTTCGCTCGATTAATTGACATCAATATATAGTTGCTGTTACCCAGTTATTTATGCAAATAAATAAATATTTGTTTAGCAGATGCCATTTATATAATTTTACATAAAACTTTTCGATTTAAAAGAGATCTGTTTCGTTTTGGTTTCGTCGCAACTATGCTGTTAGCCTTCTTTAGAAACAAGAATCGGCTTAAAAATCTGATTGTATACACCTAAATACATAAATGTTCATATATTGTTGAATAGTATTTGTATTCTACCTATAAGTATTTTTATGCCTATAAGTAGTTTTATACATATAAGTAGTTTTATACATATAAGTATTTTTATACCTATAGGTAGTTTTATACCAATAAGTATTTTTATACCTATAGGTAGTTTTATACTTATGAGTATCTTTATACCAGTAAGTAGTTTTATACTTGTAACTAGCTTTATACCTGTAAGTATTTTATACCTCTAAGTAGTTTTATACTTATAACTCGCTTTATACCTATAAGTATTTTATACCTATAAGTAGCTTTATACCTATAAGTATTATTTTACCTATAAGTATTTTTATACCTATAAGTATTTTATACCTATAAGTATTTTTATATCTATAAGAAGTTTTATATCTATACATTCATACAAGTCTCGGTCTGATATTCTCATAATAAGGATAATGTGTAATGTATTATTTTATGGACAAACGAACCTTCAGGATTTGAGTTCGAATCTGCCTCATATCCGTGTCTGTTATATACCTCGCTTCTCCCCCCCCCACACACACACACCACCCTGCCATATATCCCAGATGTAACCTAGTGTTGAAGTTAAACAAATCAAATGACCGACCAACTAAATGGAAATGATGCATCTATAAGGTAGGAATCTTCTATCTATCTATGTCTGTCTGTCTGTCTGTCTGTCTGTCTGTCTGTCTTCTGTCTGTCTGTCTGTCAATGTCTATCGATCCCGAATACTTACCGGAGGTCTGAGCCATCGGATTTCCGGATCTCGGCCTATCGGACCGCCGATACTGCGTCCTATGGCGGGAAAATCAGGATCCTTGAATAGCTTGCCTGTCGCCATCAGCTCATCCTGAAGATCCAGGTATTGTTCCGAGGGTTCTATCTCCATAACTGTTATCTGTTGGGCGTCAAGATGATAAAATATCGGTATACATGATGTATAATTATCACGATGCTCGTTTGATCCAGTTATTACTAATATTTACAGGTGAGTATTCATCAGTACCAACATTTCGTATAATCTCTCAGAAGACAAACATCTCCAGTCATAAATTCATCTTTTAAAATAAATAATATTTATCACTTTCTAGATCTTAACTTCGTTATGCCAGTTGTACCCACTCTTCCTGGCAATTTGCATACTTAAATATACGCTGATTCGAGATGTTTGACATTGAAAAATTGCTTAAAAGGATATGATAACCAATTTACAAATAAGCCAAAGTATTCATTGTTCTGATATATATATATATATATATATATATATATATATATATATATATATATATATATATATATATATATATATCAACAAAGTAACCTTTATTTATGGTATGTTTATATGCCTCGTCACAGTGTAATTTACAGTATCTAGCTGATTTCCGTCTGCTATCCAAACTTACCTATTATGAGTTTATCCAACTCTCGATTGCATATGTATACTATGGAAAGCAGCTGCTGATGATATGATGATGATGATGAATGATGATGTTATTAGCAATTATATGGTAACTTATGCCTAAACAGTGTCAACATAGCCCATAATCCATCATATTTCCACCGTAAATCGTGACATATATTTAAGGCGTATCCTCAGCCTGCACAAGGACCCCTCACACACACACACACACACACACCCCACACAGCCACTCTGGAAAATCATTGACACGTGACGTTAACACGAGCTATGAACAAAACTATCGGAGGCCCGAAGTGGGTAGATAACACGACGTCGTCATTCTTGTCCCCAGTGAGCTCGGGTGGCCTAGCGGTTAAGCGCCCAGCATTTGATGCCAAGGGTCACAGGTTCGATCCCAGCAAGAGGTCGAAACTTTTCCAGAGATTGATTTCTCGGCTCACAACATCGTGGGTGGGTGACCACGTTAAATGGTTTTGCCGTCTCCACCGAATTATTAAAATAAAGGGGGACGTTAAAGACCCCGTCCCCTTCCTTGAGTTCGTAATACACTCTGGCAGTGACCACCCACGGGGTATTTCGGCTCCATCTTCTCGTTCTACTCCCCTGTGAGTGGTGGGGGAGAAGTTAATCTCAACCACCCCAACATAGAGGCTGTGCTGATCAAACGACAGCCTGGGAATTCTCCCCGAAACACAACCAACAAGCAATGTCCCCACTGCCCGATGCTTTAAGAGTATGTCCACATTTGATGAGCGAGAGACGTGCTTTTTTAATTTTTTTCCTCCTCTGAGAAGAATCTTGCCTAACCGTTTCGTATTTAAAACAAATAGTCACAAAGCTAACCGTGGACCGATTCTTGATCGGTTTCGAGCTGATCCAATTCGAGTCCAAATCTGACTGCCGAATAAATGCGATGTTCTTGTGGTCGATGAACATATATATATATATATATATATATATATATATATATATATATATAGAGAGAGAGAGAGAGAGAGAGAGGGAGAGGAGAAGATGTGTGTGTGTTTATGGATTGTTGATGGATATTGTTAACATATAATTATATGGCATACAATTAATTTTGCTTTGATAAACTTATTAAAAATTAAATTTTAAAAAACACACACACACCCACACACACACATCTGACTATTTGTTTATGGTTGTAGCCCATGTGTCTTTAAATTTTTGTGTGTGTGTGCGCGCACGTGTATCTGCTTACTTCTAAGAAGTTTAAAAATAGTTTGCCGATGTATTTATTCCTTACTAAAATATTGTTTCTAAAACCACTTTTGTTTGGTGAGAAGTTGGTGTTTCCCTTCTTTGAGCCTCCATTTAGGGGTCCTTCGCTGTGCGAGAGAAGACTTGCACGCTTCGTTGCACACCGTGCGACTTGAACTAACCCGTCTCCACCCTATCGGGGCAAACAACGACAGCATACAGACACATAGCCTACCACTGGCTGGTGAGAGCTGTACAAATGATTTGTTTTCGCTGCTTTATGAAATTGAAATATACTTCAAAAACGTTGAAAAAAAATGAAATTAATTATTTCACGAACTAACCTCCAACCCCCACGATCATCATCATACCCACTAGCTGAACTAAAGGTAAACAATATTTGATTGGATAGTTAACTGACTGCACGGTGGCTGGTGCTGGTGGGTTTTGATTTGGTTTTGAAGAACGGCAGGTTTGTATACAATCAGGACTTACCTCGATGTCCTTGTCATAACCGTGCTCTTGTTTGGAT
This sequence comes from Paralvinella palmiformis, assembly GCA_025642065.1. Lineage (NCBI taxonomy): Eukaryota > Metazoa > Annelida > Polychaeta > Terebellida > Alvinellidae > Paralvinella > Paralvinella palmiformis. Next base: position 177,310 of record JAODUP010000120.1, on the reverse strand, counting down.
TCAGTAATTCAGTGTGTTAACGTAATCGTTCAACACGATTCCGACACAGTCACATTAAAATTATTTTTTAAATTATAAATATCACGTCTTACGTCACAGTCACACAATATTTTGTTGCCCGGATGAGGAAACTTGTAAGTGAAGTAGGGCTAAAATCAAAATCTGTCATTTTAATAGTCGATTTTTCAATGTTTTGATTTTGTACAGTACGCATGCTTGTATAATGGTTGTCATAACTGAATTCAAGTTACCGTTAATAAATCACACAACTGCGTGATTGATTGATGATGGTAAAGTCTTAACTTGGAAAAATAAATATCATAATCTATTTTATTGGTGTTCCAACCAAATGCACTAACTTCTTTAAAAAAAAAAACACTGGAAATGGCAGAAAATAAATGGATTCTAGATATTCTTGGATTCTTTTTCTTTAAAAAGCCGATTATATTTACGTTTATTGGTTGACATTACTATATATCACACAGCACTGGCAGATGCAGTTATGCAGTGTGCTATATAAATTTTGGAATTTAAAATGTACACTTAAATATTAATTATTATATGTTAAATAAGTATAAAATTAACAAATGCTAAATCCAATTTAGGATCCCCATGATCAATAACTTTCAAAGCATCATTGTAAAATAACAGCAGAACATTTAATATTTTATCCTGGCCTGTGTTACGTCACGACATATTAGTATTCGAGGACATGCAGTCTTCATTTTAAAATATAAATAATTAGTTTCGAATATAATTTTGATGATGCTAAGCATTTTGATTCCTAAATACTAATACATACCAGGATTGTAAAAATTATTAAACTCAAAATAATAATAGAACAAAGGCACACAATTAATTACTAAAGTTTAATTACTAAAGTTGAATCATTTACTGTCGCAGAGATGAAAAAGGTTTCGCCAAGATGGTGGCCTAATGGCATCAACCAAACACGTCCGCTCGCCATCTAGTTATATATATATATATATATATATATATATTGATCAATGGTTGGTTCACACTGATACGTTTGTTTCCGGTTAGACTCCAGAGACTTTAGCCACCGAAGCTTGTTTCGTCACCGATTCCATTTTCTACTGATATCAGAGTCTATTCGCCCCACATGCCTTATAAATTAACTACATTGGATTAAATTTACTGGCATTTGACAAGGGGTCTTCTGTGAAATTATATCGTGGGAGTTAAAAGTTAATTCCCAAAGAAGATCGAAGAAAGTTGTGTCTAAATATTCTCGTGTGAAGGACGGACTTCTACTCGGGGAATTATTATGCTCAACTGGGTTAGAAAAATTCGGCTATTCCTAATCCTGCTATATATTTTTGTGTGTGTGAGAATAGTGTATTATTACTGTGTTCGTTGGAAATCCGGAAGTAGAATGTGACGTAAGATGTGACGGAAGTGGAAGCGTTTTCTTCCCAAAGTAATTTTAGTAAACATTTATTACACTATAGATAACTGTTTGAAAAAATAATAACGCATAAATTTACGTTATGAAGCTCTACGTATCACAGGAAGCTGTATTCAGTATTACCGACTGATAACATTATCAATTTGCATGCACTAATGCTACATAAGACATTTTTTTCTTAAAATGAACACATTACAACGTATACTGCGTCGGCCATGTTTACGCGTCACGTCCAATTTGAATGAACGACTCATTGCTTATGCTAATAATGTACATGTATATCTGTAATCCACACGTACACATATATACACTTGACATTATTGAACACCACCTCTACTTAGATACCAATGCGATCAATGTTTTTTTTCTCTCAAGACGACTGTTCACAATGTCCTTGACCTCTACCAGATAAACACCAACAACAAGGTGGACCCGTTTAATTACACGCACGGTCATTTACCAAATTGTCGTGTATCAAAACATTAACACCCACCAGCTAAATCATTCTTTCTTAATAAACAAGAGAGAGATTGTAAGTCAACAAAATAGTTACATAGAAGAGAACTACTAGTCAGCAATAAACAGCTAAACTACGATAATAAATGTCTAGAACTCTTCAGAAGTACGATCGTTTAATACAATGCGGGGTGTGTGTGTGTGTGTGTGTGTGCGCGCGCGCGCGTGTAATATGGTATGTATGGAATGGTATGGTATGATATGGTATATCATGGTATAGCATAGTAGAGTATAGCATAATATAGTATAATATAGTATAGTATAAAATATATAGCCTTTGTAAGTCTGAGCTTCTTACCATCAAGGATTACAACCTTCATTTGTCTTTACTATTGACATGTACCCAGATTGATTGACGACGAAATACTACGATAACAATTGTACATTGTTCATCATTTGTGTTCTGATAATCACATTTTAGCGAGTTTCCTATTTACCACACGATTTATTACCACAGCAGCATTACGGATGTGTACCTTGGTGATTTTCTCCTATACGTGGTCTCTTGAATCGGGATGGGGGGGGGGGGTGATGATAGGCTACATGGTATTTAATCAAATGCCATCGTCAAGAACGACTTTGGTTATGCCATTTCTCCGGACGCAGTCCCAGACAGTGTCCAGGATCCGACTGACACGGCGATCCAGCGCCTTAAGGTGCCCGTCGCTTAGGATTAGCCCATTCGGTCCAGAACTCAGGGGATCTCTGTTCAGGGACTCTGCCATGAGGACGCCGAGTTTTTTCGGGCCGGTTTCAAACCTCATCAACTTCACCAACGTCGAGAAGCGTATCTCACAGCATTGTATCAAAGGCGTCAGAATTGAACGATCGTCGTAGATAATCCAACCGAACCTAAAGAAAGAAAACACATCTTCGATGAGTGAGTGAGTGAGTGAGTGAGTGAGTGAGTGGTCGATCGGTCGGTTAGTGAAACGAGCAAGCGTATGAGTGAGTGAGTGAGTGAGTGAGTGAGTGAGTTATTTAACCTCGCCACTGATTTCGCCTGGGACATACGGTACCGATATCAAGTATGATTTAAACTCGGACACGATGATTTATAGCGTATTACTCGAATCACCGTTTTATCCAGAGTTAATAAAGAGGTATCAGATTTTTTAATCGTGATAATGTTTTAACTTATTCGTACTATCCGATGAGGTCATACTGGAATGTTTTTGTCACAATTCAACACACTTCTAACATCATAATCATCTCGTCGTATTACCGACATGTAGATATTAACAAGACATCAGCACAAAATCTCAGCATCTACTTGTTTAGGTTGCTTCTGGATAGCTACAAGAGACAGAAAACAGTCACGTGTCTCATGAGATCGTTTTATATCCAGGCATTTCAATGTGTCAGATAGAGTAAAACAAAGTGTTGTCATATCGCCAATATTATTTATAGTCTATATTGATGAATTATTGTTTAAGTACAGTAATGTTATTTGTCATTAACAAAGTTTGGAAGGTGGACATGGTTTTGACTCAGATCGATTGGTGTTTTACAGCCACTTTTGTGCACATGGTAGGCTAAATGGGCCGAGCGACCTCCAAAGGTAATGAAACGAAGTCAAAAATGAAACACCCTTCAGATATACCTACGCTGAGATTCGATCTCGGGTGGTAGTGATCTGTGATCCAAGGTGCTACCAACTAAACCAATGGAGGCGGCGCCCTATAAATGGGTATGATAAATTATCTCATGCGATTCGTTTTCTATTTAATCGACGGTTATACTGCGACCGAATTAATACATTCTACTAATATTTCAATATCAAAGAATTTTCACTCTTCCTTCTATGCCAGTGATAACTATAATGGTGTTCACTATATGGTATTCACTGTTTAAACTGTTATATATAATAATAGAGCCGGGTCTCTCTACAACCCTTTGTATAGCCATCTTCATTAAAACTATGGAATATTATATAAGAAAAGGTGGAAATGTATACAGTTGTCTCTTAGACGCGTCTAATAAGCCTTTTGATAAGGTACGCTAAGAATGCCAGATCTTATTTTTAGGTTGCTTCTGGATAGCTACAAGAGACAGAAAACAGTCACGTGTCTCATGAGATCGTTTTATATCCAGGCATTTCAATGTGTCAGATAGAGTAAAACAAAGTGTTGTCATATCGCCAATATTATTTATAGTCTATATTGATGAATTATTGTTTAAGTACAGTAATGTTATTTGTCATGTTAGCACGGAGTTTGTTTGTACATTTCGGTATGCAGACGACCCTACTCTTGTTTTTCCAAGTCTAAATGCTGTCAATCATATGTTAAGTATTTGTACAGACTTTGCTGAGCTACATAATATTATATTTAATGAGAAAAAAAGACCAAGAGTATCAAGTTTGGTGTTCCCGCTACACAACAAGACTCTGTTTACCTCGATTATAAGCCCCCCCACCAAAAAAAAAAATGGGTAGACCAAGTGAGACATCTTGGCAATATTGTGTATAGTTGACAGTAACTTATCCGGCTTAACTGATTGTAAATTCTAATGTTTACCTTCCATGGTTCTCTGAACAAGTTACTAGCTATATATAAAAGTTTTAAAACCAGGACACCACGTGTCGGCTTTTGTTCGGAGCTATTGGTGTACTTTCTATGGTTCACAATTATGGGATTTTAAATCGGCGAGATTCAGAAAATGTTGTGTCCAAAGGAACGAAATGGTACGACGTTTATTTTATTTACATTATTGTACTCGTATATGATTATCGTGGCCTTTGCTTGAATAGCCTCACATATCTTGTTAATTACAAGATAAAACTTTAACGTTCTTGTATTATTTATAATAAAATGAAATGGCGTTATCGTGTGCTATTGGCAGGAATATATCTCATTTATGTCATAATTTTAATATTCGTCCCGCTGATTCATTGTCACAATGTGTTTATAATAGAGTATATCGCAGAACACAGATTCACTCTGAATACGAGGCTATTGTCAATCGTATTCAATATTTACTCAGCTGCATGCAAGGTACATCCTATATCGATAGTTTTGATAGTGGAATATTAAAATTTCCCCGACAGATCCTTGTATAGATTATACTGAAACGTTTTGTGTGTTTTGCTTTTTATTCCATTATCCGTTTGTGTTGTTTAGGTGTTCTCGTTGTTTTGATGAATGTACCCTGAGTACGAAATAAAAATATTATTATTAATGAAGCAATTAAAGAGAATGATGAAAACCAATAAGACAAAGAACGACTGGGGACTTGAACCCACGTGACAGAGGTATGCATACAGTTCTTGGGGTGGTGTGTATTGTTCGCCCGTAAGATCTACATCACTACATTCACTCTCCGCAAATACTTATTTGCATTGTTTTTTAACTATACTGATTCGGAATAAGGTTGATAAATAGTTGTGCCGAATGGATAGTTAGACTTACCCGCGTCCATTATCATACAAGACAGGTGAGGAATTGTTACCGAAGAGCTTAAATGTGTGATAATGATGTCTATCCTGGTTACCTGTAAACAAAGCAAAAAAAAAACAACAACAGTTAAGATATATTTAATATTTACAGTATGAGATCAGCTCTCTCATAGATGCTTACGGAGATTAATCTTTATTGGCGGGCATGTAGACTAGCATAACTCGAAACTAACCTTCATTAATCTGGTTTTATCCGACTCCTAACGTAGAGTTAGCAGGAAGTACCCATACTTCAGTTTAATATACGTCAGCCATGTTAGGATTATCTACATTAATCAAGTGTCTATATAAAGTCTAGTTCGGTGTCACCTTATCCAGTCTAGTATAACTTGGTCTAATGTGAAGAAGTCCACTTTGTTTCTAACTGTATCGAGTTCAATACAACCGAACGTAGTCTAAAATGGTTGGCCTAGAATAGCGCATCCTATTCTAGACTGTTATTGTTAGTAATGGCAATAACAGTAGTAGTACTAATAATAGTAGTAGAAATAGGAGTACTAATACTAGTACTAATAGGAATACTAATAGTAATGCCATTTGAGCCGTAATTGCGCAGTTAGTTAGAGCGTAGAACTCGTAGAACCCGAAGGGTCCCGGGTTCGAGGCTCTTGGGAGCTGCAATGCCATCATGTGGCGACTGGTTCATTCGTCCATCAAAATGAGAACCTGACAGCAGGTGATGGCTACGTGTTTGAGTAACGCTTTGCGCCTATAATGGCAGCATGCGTTCTATGCTCCCTTGGGAGTTGAGATGTGTGTTGGGTGGAAACAGGTCTGAGTCAGGGATAATAATATTGTACAGCGCCTCAGAAAATGCTTACCTGGTTCTGGCGCCATATAAACATGCATTATTATTATAAAGTTGTTGTTGTTAGACCAGTAGCAATGCCATTGCTAGTTTACTCACCTGCCAAATAGTCAAATATTGTTATATCTATTAAATCCAGAAGTCGACGACCATTATTGTATGGTTTTGTCACCTTAACCTCTTCGCAATAATCTGGATCATGTTCCCAATCAGCAGTACGGAACTTAGAATAAGATCTGTGATAGATAATAATAGAGGTACGATTACTGAAACGTAATATCTGTCTGTGATCATAAGAGAAGGTATGTATTATGCTTCAAAACCATTATTCCAATCGTCTGTTGTGTGTGTGTGTGTGCATGCGTGTATGTGTGCGTATCCGTTGTGTTTATGTGTGTCCGTGTGCGTGTCCCGGTGTGTGTGTGTGTCCGTGTGTGCGTCCCGGTGTGTTTGTGTGTGTGTGTCCGTGTGTGCGTCCCGGTGTGTTTGTGTGTGTGTCATTGTGTGTATGTGTCCGTGTGTGTGTGTCCCGGGGTGTTTATATGTGTGTGTTCGTGTGTGTGTGTGTGTGTGTGTGTGTGTCCGTGTGTATGTATATGTGGGACATCTAGTCCGATACTTGACGTCTAAATACGCTATCCATATTAATTACCGTTTCCATGGATTTTCCCAGGTTTTCTTAACTAATTTGGAGGTAAATGGGAGCCACGCGGCCAGTGAACCTTCAATAACATCCGGTTTACCACATACCGGATGTCCACTATCGCAGTAATAGTCGCATTTACCATAGAAACATTTGTTACCAGCTAAAATATAAGAGGAAAAAATTATTATTGGTAAGCAAAGTAAAGGAAGTAGTTTGTGATCTGATCTAATCTATTCTTTTCCGAAATACGCAGAAGTGTCGGTGGACGACATTTTACATCATATTAAATAAAAGCGAATAAAAAATAAGGGTTAATTGCAGAATATTATCCAATACTTAATTAATTTAAATTAATTTGCGAACCACTCTTTTAACTAGCTGAAATATATTTTGTATAAAATGCGTTAATTTTTTTGGGGAGACACCATTCTAGAATCTTAACTTGATTAGCTTTCGTAAGAATGATATGAAATAAACCAACGTCTCAACTAACAATAACAACCCAGTGTTTAAACTATGACGTCATCGTGTAAAGAGAGGTTCAAAGAAAAGGTCAGGCGTGGCAAACTGAAAGTAAACCGCACATTCGCCAAGTTTGAACACCCCCTACACACACACGCACACACACACGCATATATATATATATATATATATATATATATATATAATGCATGCACAAAACACACACACACACACAGAGAGAGAGAGAGAGAGAGACCTGGTGATGTGAAGAGGGTTCTCAAAAACGACTTCGATGCGAATGGCTCTATGTCAGCAGTGATGTTGATAAAACGTCCTACGTTTGGTGGCACTCTATAGAACTCCATTAACCTGAAATAAACAACAGAACATTTCGCATAAACTTGAATTCAATAACCTCTAATTTACGGAATTCCCTTACACAGAGAGATTAGGACCAGTAAAGACCGACTCAGTTTTTGACTTATTGCCGGAAACATAAAAGCATAACTGAGAACTATGACTAAATATAACTAAACTATGATTGGTATTTTTTAAAATTATTATTAAATTGTGCTAGACGAATCGACTTAAGAAGCGACACACACACACACACACACACACACATAAATCACAGGTTTTTCTTGTATTTTTTTTAGTTCTGTCTTTTACTTCGGTGACACTAAACTTTAGCCTTTACGTTGGGCCAGATTTTGACCAGTAAATAGGTTTATTCGTTTCACGGAACTGGAATTAATAAATAAGATTCGTTACAGCGATGTACGGAGAGAAAGCTTTCCGATCATCAGCTCACAGGCTGTAGAATAAGTTGGCAAATCAAAACAAACTGACAACAAACGAAAAAGTATTTCGTAAGCTTCTGAAAACCCTTTTATTTCAATTAGCCTATTTATAATATTCGCGTATAAAACGTGTTTTATGCAATGTTAGCCAGAACATGTTTTAATTGTGTTTGTTTCAACGTAGAGAGCCTAAAAGCAATTCAAGTTGAATAAGGCCCCATATAAAATATTATTATTATATATATTTGCCGAATACGATTACCTAATATAGATGACTTGCTGATTAACCCAAGGAAGCCAATATTTCAACGGAATTAAAGGTAAGATTATTCGTTCTTAAATCCACCTCCACCCTACCCCCAATTTATTCCTTCATTGCTGCTAAGAGAATGCCTTTCTCTATAGAAAAGCCTTTTGATCAGATTTTTTATTAAGTCGGCTCAGATTTATCAGTAGCCGATTGCTCCATTACGATCAGACTAAAGCACTGTAATGTGTGTGTGTGTGTGTGTGTATGTATGTGTGTGTGTGTGTGTGTGTGTGTGGTCGCTTAAGACCGGTTCATAAATTCGAAGTAGCTGCTTAATGCGGAACACAGGCACGTGGTTGATCGGCCAAGGATTGGCTATAATAGTCGCTTCTCTGGGGGGCGAAATACCTGTCCTGTTTTTTGGTGGTACGTGTATTTGAGCGCAAGTATTTTGTTTGTTTTTTCATGAAACAAAAGTTTAAGAATCTCCACAACAGTAGTCTGACATCAATAATAAACATGAACAATAACAAGATAACAGAACACTGACCTGTCAAGGTGAAAGGCCGCTATTTCGGCATGATGTCTCTCAAAGTCATCGAAATAGAATAAATTTGGATCCCTTTCCTGATCCCTACGCCACCTAAACAGTAATGAAAATGGGATTTATTATTATTATGATTATTATTATTATTATTATTATTATTATTATCATCATTACTACTACTACTAGTAGTAGTAGTAACAGTAGCAGTAGTAACAGTTACATTAATAGCAGAAACAGTAGTAATAGTAGTAGCAACCGCAGTATGTATAACGGATATCATCATCATCATCATTATCATCATAATAATAATCATCATCATCATCATCGTCATCATACAATCATAAGTTATCATTTCCAATTTTCAGCGAAGTTAACAGCTTCTACCCAACTGACGCTCGCCATCTAGCGATAGCCAGACGAACTACGGGCATAGGATGGGCAATTAAAGCAGACAAGGCAGTTCATCGACCGATCAGTGGCACTCGAAACATCAATAACGTAATGCTTTAAAAAAGATAAGTCTCGTTCACAAATAACAGCACGGATATGGTTCCTGAGATATTAATCTGACACGTGATGAGATGAATGATTCAGTCGGAACCAGTTTGTGTTTAGCTTAAATCACGAACGGATACAGTTTGTTCGCTGACAAATCGCATCCCAAACCGCGTGTTTACAAAATGAGAACAACAAAAGACTCGATCATTCTATTTCATCTAAACCAAAATATGTATTCATCCGGGATACATACGATATATATATCATATGTAAGTTCCAGTGATCCAGTTGATGGGTTCCATTATGTACTATGGGGTGGATATACCGTAGAAATGATCCCGAGTTCGATCCCGTGAAGAGGTCTAAACCTTTCCAGGGATTGATCTCTCCACTCACAATATCGTGAGGGATGATCACGTTAAATGACGATGTCGTATCCACTGAATTAATTAAGATAAACGGGATGTTAAAGATGGCCCCGTCGACCCTGACATTGACCATCTTTGGGATATTTCGGCTCCATCTTTCCGTGCTGCTCCCCTGTGAGTGGGGGGGGGGGAGAGAGGAGAGGAAACCCACTCAATAGAATAGACCACACTAGAAATAAGTGTTCACACTGTCGTATACTGTGAAATCCATCTCCACCATATAGATATGTGTGTGTGTGTGTAAGTGTGTGTGTGTGTGTTGCATGGTTTTATAATGCCATATATAAGGCTAACAAACGTAATGTTTCTGGCGCTGATGACAAATGACACTCATTTGCATACTATAAATATTAAGGGGCCAACTGACTTTTATCAGGGACCATTTAATATTTTATTATTATAAGTGACATTATCAACGACAACATTACCAGTAACAACACTAACCACAGTACTAAGAAAACACGCATTTGATCATCTAATTTTAATTCCTCAGAAATAAAAGCAAAAATTAAGACAAGAAATGGGCCGCATTCTATCCGTCATATTCAACATGGGCCATAATTCGTGTCATTCATTGCCTGCCGAATGCCGCCAATTTAATTATATTTCAGTAACACATTTATCAATGTTTAATAACTAATTGTGACATTTTCGGTGCGGTCTACACAACCGCTTCAGTATTTCCTGTTTCCTTTAAATGTCTATACATGCCCGTAAAAGTAGAGTACGTAGAGACGCGTCTACTGTTGTTTCTACTGCCAAAGACAAATCCGTATGAACACCCGAGACCCGGTTTGTAGGTCGTCGAGGCCTCCCAATATCAGACCCTGGTATTATTTTATTTCTCAAGAAAACCACTGCTCAATTGTGTGGGACGAAGATTTTAGCTTAACTTGGGATTCAGTTTTCCAGCTGTACCCCTTACCGCGGGCAGACTAGGACATTTATTCTCGACATTATATAAATATTTAAAGCAAACAGGAAACAATTATGTAGACGGCGCGCGCGCGTGCACACACACACACACAGAAAGAGAGAGAGAGAGAGAGAGAGAGAGAATATACATTCTTTTCGTGTGTCTACCCCTATTTGACCTATAACCTTACCTCATCGGTTTAAACAACGCCTGACTCTTGTCGTCGTATTTGAAGACTAGTTTTATCTGAGTCCCGTAGTCAGCCATCGTAGACATGCCAGTTATACGACCATACGTCATATCCTTCAAAAGCTCGTCTATAAGGGGACTAGTTCCATCATAAAGTCTTTTCTTGCCTATACCATTTTGCCACAGCTGCCAGTTATGTAACTTCTTCCTGCGAAAGCGACAAATATAATTATTGAAAATTTCTAATCTGTATTATGATTATGAGAATGCATGTTATGTGTATGTATTTAGTTAGTTCATAATTATAAATTATTAATTTAGAATTTAGCTAAACGAAGATAATTTGTTTTATCTATTTCTCTATTAATATCCCAAACGCATAAACTATATATGTACACGTGTTGCTTCTGTTGATATGCATCACACTCACGCACACGCACACACTCGCGCGCACATACGCACACACACAGTACATACTCAATCAACACACACACACACACACACACACACACACACACACACACACACACACACACACACACACACATACATACATACATACATATATATATATATATATATATATACATACATACATACAGTGCCTGTGCCTTATTATACACAGCTAAAACACACACATACATACATACATACATACACACACACCAACTCACACGCACACATACATACACACATACAAACACACATACACACATACATATATACATACAAATATACCTCCATAAATACACACGCACCAGTAACATTGATCATATGTCTGGGTGAATCATCAGATAATAAATTTTTGGTAGGCGACAAGAACGTCATCCCACAGAGAAGTGGAGGTACGTATGTCATCAGTTTACGTATGTACATGAAGCGGAAACAGTTACAAAGACAAGCTAATCGCTTGTTTGTTTGTTTGATTTTATTCGGCGCCTCAAAGGTGGTTAAAAACACGACGTAATGAGATAAAACACAAAACAATAAACAACCCTCGATATTAATACAAGCACCTACTTAAAATATAATATACCATTTAAAATGCGTTAAGTAATGTGTTTATCACATATAATAAATAATACCTGATAATATGTAACATTTATATAGCGGCCTATCCAATTAGATAGCTGCTCTAAGACGCCTTACAGTATTATTTATTATCCTTCGGGGCTGTTTCAATCCAGCACACAGCTCAACTACCAAGGGAGCATAGAACGCATGCTACCATTATAGGCGCAAAGCGTTACTCAGAGACAACGTCATCGCGTCCCGTCAGGTTTTCATTTCCGGCTGAGTGAACCAGACGCCAAATGACAGCACTGCAGCTGCGGAGTCTCGAACCCGCGACCCTTCGGTTATACGAGTCCTATGTACTGCGCCATCACGACTCGATGTTATCAGTTATAACTCGACACGTGATACAACATAAATGACAAGTTATTTACTAAGTTGGTGTCAGTTGTTGTTTTGTTGTTGTTGTTGAGGACAATTCAACCCTTTGACGCTTCAAGTACGACTTACTGTATACAATATTTACCATACTTATTACTTTTCACAGCCTTTCAACACTCAAGAACCAGTAATATGTCTCTTTTTTTTCTACAACCGATAAATACTTGGGTGTATTTAGAAAGTAAAAACTGATGAACAGAAATTATTATTATATTTAACTCTGACATCATCAACAGCTGTTAGATCTTCTAATTCTAAGGTTTATTCCATGGGGCCTACATGACCTAACTGGCAGCGCGGTTGGCCACAGATCTATAGTACGCGGGTTCAAATCCCGGCATGGCGCACCTCCTTGATGTAACTGGTAGCGCGTTGGACCAGAGATCAATACCACCTGAGTTCGAATCTCGGCGTGGGCATATCTGAAGGGTGTTTCATCTTTGACTTCGCTTCATTACCTTTAGAGGTGCCTCGGCCCATTTAGCCTACCATGTGCACAAAGGTGGCCGTAAAACACCAGTTCGCGTCCCATCCTGTGTTCAGATTATCTGCTGCTCTAGACCGAACATTTGACAGAACATTCGAAAATCTGATGAACATCAAAGTGAATGGACTCTCTCGTACTTAGACTACATTGTGTTGTGTATGACACTTTCAAAAAGTATTCGTTTTCAGATTCAAACATGTTCTCTATTCATATAATCGTATTCATGAGATTGGAAAGTATTCGTATTCTTAAGCATTGTGAAGTATTCACCCCATGTCTGGTACATATTATATAAACAGATAAAACAGTATTTTTTTAGCTAGCTTAGAATACTACTAATAATAATAATAATAGTAATAATAGTATTTTATATATCCACTTATTCAACTAAGGCGCTTTCTATTTAACACAGAAGTAAAACATGTTCTAAGCTCATATAGCACAAACACATGTTATGCATAAATACACTGGTTTATATATATATATATATATATATATATATATATATATATATATTATAAATAGGTTAATTTCAATAAGAAGGCTTTAAGAACTTTACAAAATATTTATTTACTTGATGCAAGTTTAATATGATTTGACAACTTATTCCACAGCTTGGGAGCTGATGCTGGCGCTGTTCCACTCACTACTTTAAATGTGTGAAACAGGATCTTGTACATTGATCTGAAACGTACACGAAGCCGGTGCAGCTGGAAGAAAACTGGTGAGCGACTTTCAGCTCAGCCCCCCCCCATCTTCCTATATGTAAAACCGTGATCTCGTCTACTGCTCAGCAATCCCAACATATTTTTATTTGGCACGGACAAAGGTCATATCGATATGTCTGTCTGTCTGTATGTCTGTCTGTCTTACATGTCTATTTATTTTAAAGTTTTTGTATGATTTATTTATTATTTAATTAATTATTTACCTAGAACATGTTTCAAAGTGCATACATTGTGTTTCTGAAATTTTCCTTTTCAACGCTGCACTCGTTTAGTTTCCTAAAGTACTATAGCTCTCAGGTGTTGAATAAAACTCGCATATATATATAATGTAAGCCTTTTCAGTCGAACCACTTTGAGTAAGTCAGTGTGGCAGCTGTGGTCGTGTTCGTCACTGAATACCTTCGCGATTACAACATCTGGACTATTAATCAAGGAACAAGATAGACCAGGAACAAATTTCATATTTAAAGATATCATTTTAATGGGTTTCGACAAATTCGCTCTCTCTCTCGCGCGCTCGCGCGCGACTAAATCTAAAAAGGCGACCTTTCGTGCTGTGATATGTGAAATCTTCTCACCTGTCCCCAAGTCGCTTTACAACAAAACTCCAAACAGCAAGTTGCCTACAGTCGTACTACTTGAGAGGTCAGGTCACATTGGTTGTGACAATGTTCGTCTTCACTGTCTAACTAGTTATATTTGTACTCATCTTTTAATTGTTGTATCTCTCTCTATTCGAAGCAACACTTTACCAACTATATGACTGTAAATGTTATTTTACGGCCACGTTTGTGTACATGGCAAGCTAAGCGAGCTGAATTGAATGTTTACGATACTCAAAGGTAATGAGGCGAATTGAAAAATGAAACACCCTTTAGACAAAGCCTAGCCTAGATATGAACCCAACTCTGGGGACGTCTTGTGTATGTGTGTGTGTATGTATGTGTGTGACTATATTAGAGCGCCAATATCAAATACGTTTCTGCTTACCCTTTGTGTACCTGATAGGTTAGATGCATACTGCCTATTCTCCTCAACCGTTTATGAGTATCCATGCGACTCGCGATGTGCTGCGAGAATGCCGTCACGATCTCGTCGTTCAGACGAAATTCCGGATATCTTCCGAATCCGGAATTCGCCTCGCCTTCATCCAATCTCCTGCTGCCGTCAGAATACACCTCACGAGATGTTTCATCCCTGAACGCCTCCCCGCTCTCGTTGCGGCCGACTCCGCTCTTCTGTACGGACTTCTCTAAGGTCTTCCCCAACTTGATCAACACCTCCACATTCTCGGCGACGTTGAACGACCGATCCCGCAAAAGCTTCTGCGCTATCTCAACGTGTAGCGGCCTCTCGCCGGTTCCGGAACGTTTCGTTTCGCCGGAAGGAGGCCACTTCGCCACTAGTTCCTCACCCGACGAATGTTTCGTGAGCCGGATTAGGGCCTTGATGAGGATGTCCACGTTATCGCCACCGGCGCCGAATTCGCCGTACACGTGGTTCAACCGGTCCTCCGCTTGCCGGATAATGTATTCCGGATCGTCGACGGTCGGTTCCAGATTCGCGGCGCTCAGCAGAAACGTTATCACCGTGGCGGCTATTAGGGCCACGGCACAGATCCAAACTCGCAGCTTCAACTTCATCTCAACGAATGCCCGCTTTCAGTGTCGGCTATACGCCAGCCTTTGTCATACACCACGACTTTCACCGATACTGCGCTTTTCTTTACCCATCACTCGATGTGAACTCGTTACAACGCGACGCGGTTAAACGAAAGTATGGGTCCGAGAATTCGTTCCCTTAACGCGCGCACTTAACTCATATTGCGCACACTTGTAGTCTTTGTCCGTTGCAAATATATACACGCACCCAAGCGAACTATACCTCCCCCCCTCTCTCTCTCTCTCTCTCAGATTGTCAATCATTGATCAGGTATTATTTTCGGGTCCACTCCAAACAAAGTACTCCAAGTTACAACGATGATCAGCTATACGAAAAAACTGTCGGAATCCGAATACACACACACACATACACACGCTCATACACAGAGCGAAATATTATACACCGCTTGGACTTCAATACTAGTATCAATGCAGTGAGACTGTTTACATTGAGCACGTGCTCGCCTCTGCGGTTTCTCTTCGTGACGTAGTTCGGTGTTACGGTTGAAGTCTCCACGCGGAATCCAAACAAAACCTTCTTCGCGCTGTACCTACGTAATTATCTGGCCGGGTTTTAGCCGCCTGCCGGTGACTAATTTCAGCGGCTCATCTCCCGATCTTTCGCCGCTTTATTCCAATATTGACTCGCATTTCCTTCCGTTGTTTGTTAAGAGCGTGTTCGTCGTGCGTTCTGTGAAGCGGCGCCAGCAGATTACTCACCAATCGCCGCGCTCTGTTTCGTCTGACCTGAAACAGATTTCTTGCCAGGAGAAGACCATTTCGTTAGTTGGCTGGAAATAAAACTGGTTTAGTGAAGAGAGCTATTTATAATGAATGACGGCGTCCGGGGAATAGTTTTTGGTAATTTACCAATTCTAGATATCTGTTGTTTTGTATATTTTATAAAAGTTGCCGTTCTTTACAATATTTCTGATATCCATTGACGTCGTGATCAATTGCTGATATTATCACTACTAATATTAGGGCTACTACTACTATTACTACTACTACTACTACTACTAGTAGTAGTAGTAGTAATATTACTATTACCATTACTACTACCTCTACTACTACTACTAATGTTATTATTATTATTATACTACTTTTAATAATATTACTACTAAAATTACACACTATCATACTAATACTGTTAATAGTACTACCTGTACTACATCTATGACTAAGACTCTTACTGTTCTCGTTGATGTTGCTTTTGTGGCAGCGGTATGGGTGTTTATGGATGACCATGATGTCTATATATATATATATATATATATATATATATAAACCATAATGTATTTTTCTTACGATCCGAAGAGACTTCAACAGCCGTTAATTTTTGTCTTACCCGATGGACATTGCCAGCTCAGTATGATATCGTGACAACGAGCCGGATTCTATTTGGTATTAGTTTCATCTTTCATGGCTTTGGCTACAATACGAACAAGACAGTACAACTCAGGAGTCACGATCTATCTAAACTGCTCAGCTGAGAAAGGAGCCGGAATATCGCTAGCTTTACGGTGTTTTTTTCTTTCTTTTCTTCTTTCTCTGGTAGCTGATCGATGAGCTACCGTGGAGATAATTGTAAATCTTTAATCGCCACCAAATCCCCATTTCTAACCCAAATAATAATAATAATAATAATAATTACAAAACTTCTATTGCGCCAATATCGTCAAAAAGGGGGTGCCTCCATGGTCTAACGGTAGCGTGTTGAACCACATATCACTACCACCCGTGTTCGAATCTCAGCGTGGGCATATTTGAACGGTGTTTCATCTTTGACTTCGCTCCATTACCTTTGGAGGTCGCTCTGCTCATTTAACCTACCAGGTGCACAAAAATGGTCGTAAAAACCAATCATTATCAATCATCCTCGAAAAGAATCGATCTCAGTGGTGCACCTAGTACAGGAGTTGGGCAAGCTGATAGTTCAGGTAGAATACAAATTTCATCAACAAATGATCAGATGGAGTGGAAACTTGGGAAGGATAAGCAAGTCTAAAAAGGTGAATTTTCAAAGGGTGACGGAAAGAAACTATGCTACTTGATGACTTGACGTGTTCACGGGGTGAATTCCAAAGAGTAGGGACAGCAAGACCTATATTAAGTAATGTAATATAAACACGGCGCAATCACTGCGTCATATTTTCCGTAGCACACTGAAATAACACGAGTCGACGAAATACAGCAAAGGTTTATTACAGAAAACTGGAATATATCGAAATGGCAGCCTAAATAGTAAATAAACTGGTATATATCAAAATCCATATAACGAACTCTCGCACAACACGAAGTGATTTTGCAGTCCCCAAAGCATAAAATCAATATAAATCGCGTCGGTTATAACGAAATCCGAAGTTTTAACTTTCTTTAATGTGTTTCCATTGACCTTTATCCGGTGGTTTTGATTGGTACATTGCGATTGGAATGAAACGGTGATTGGCAAAAATTGCCACAATCAGCGAACTTGGGATTGGATTACAATCCTGTTTAAACAGAGGTGGTTTCTTTTCAAGAGTTACATACTACAATGACCAGTAAAATTAAAAACCAGTTTCTGTTGACACAATGCCGCAGGCTCTTAATGAAGTTAATAAAAAGTTAAGTGCACATTGCTAAACAATGCGCTGTTTCATGTTGCACATTGTCAACGAGTTCGAAAAAGAAAGATCGCCGAAAACCGATGGAAATTTCGCCAAGCCGCGCGCACACGTTAGAAATGTTGCTTTTACATTACAAACACGTTATTGTTGCTAAATACTCGAAATACCATTATAACGAAATGATTTTCGGTTCCCCTTGAATTTTGCTTTAACGAACTTTTACTGGATAGCGTGGCGCAACCATACTTCATAATAGTATAGTATAGTGCCGTAACACAAAACAAAGAAACACAACGACACATCCTTGCAATACACTTAGTAAAACATTAATAATAATAATAATAATAATGTATATTTGATAAAGAGTCCTTACTACCAGGAGCCATTCAAAGGCGCTGTATCATGACACCTCAAATAATTTGTCTGTAAAAGCCACATACAATATTTAAAAGATAATTAAGATTTATCTGTGAAAACAACATTGAAGGTGTTTTTTAGAACAGTTTAAAAAATGTACAGAAGACGACGCATTTCTAATATCTGAAGGCAACCTATTCCACAAAGTGGGTGTTATAACACTAAACGCACAATCATCATATGACTTGAGCCGAGACACAGGCACCTGCAATAGTATCTGACTGGATGAGCTGAGTTTTCGGGATGACTTTCTAATGGATACCAGTTCACACAGGTATTCAGGTGCCATTATGAAACACAACGAATAGTTCTTTTCGTAATAACACAACTCGCTGAAACAATAGCCGTCCAGAGTCTCACTGGTTATCAGTCCTATTCAATAGCTTCTATACGTTGTATGTATGTATGTACATGTATGTGTGTATGTATCACTGTATATATGTATGTATGTATGTATGCATGTGATAACGATTGGTGTTTTACGGCCACTAATGTGCACGTGGTAAGTTAAATGGTCCGAGCGACCTCCAAAGGTAATGAAGGGGAAGTCAAAGATGAATATGTATGTAGTGGTGGAAAAGGTTTTTGAACACCTAGTAACTTTTTCAATTTTTCCATCATTTTTGTTTAATAAGGTTGTTTATTTATGAATAGCAAAACATAAATTAAAAGATAGCTTTAAGAAATACATCAATGTGTTTTTAGGCCATTTGTACACAGATTTGACAGGAATATAGAATATTGAATAAATGTAGCAAAATAACAGAAGTAACAATATCGTAATAAACATGTATAAAGACTTAACAAACATGAAAAATGATCATTATGAATGGCAAAACACAATAAATATGAATTAAATAATACGTGATAAGGATGTTTCATAAGTCAATATTTGGTTGCTAAGCCACGTGCACGCACCAATGTCTGGATTCTCTTTGGCATGTTTTCAGCAAGGCGTTTGCACTGTTCTGGTGTAATACTATTCCATTCGTTAACCCCCCCCCCCCCCCGAGCTCTTGCATATTTCTTGGTTTACATGATCCCCCACAGATTTTCTATTGGACTCATGTTCTGAGATTGTGCACGCCAATCCATAAGCTGGACTCCATGCTCGTTCATCCAAGTCTTCCTAGCTCTGGCATTGTCCTGTTTGAAGATCCAATGCTGAGCATGTCGGCGATTGAAAAGAGCACGAGCGGATGGGAGCATGTGATGTTCTAAAATTTGACAACAATACTTGTGCAATTCATCGTCCCCCCACAAACGGTTAGCTGTTCAACACCTCCAGCACTCGTGCATCCCCAAACCATTATGCTTCCTCCTCCATGTTTCACAGTTGCAGCAGTCCAAGCAGGTACACAATCTTCCGCACGTTTCCTTCGGACTCTGACATTTCCTCGGGTTGGATATAGCTGGAAGCTGGACTCATTTGACCATAGAATCTTTGTCCAGTTTTTTGTGTCCATTGACGGTGTTCTTCACTCCACAGACGTCTTGCTCTTCTTTGTTTCTCCGTTATCAATGACGGAGTGAAAGACGAAACAACCTTCAGATATGCCCACGCCGGGATTCGAACACGGCTGGTAGTGATCTGTGGTCCAACACGCTACCGCTAGACCACGGAGGCACCCCACCTCTCTTCGTGGAGCACCTCCATCTTCACACGGGTCGAGTACGGTATGTTTCTTTTTGTATGTATAACACAAATATTAATTTTATATTATTCCCTTTTGTTGATAAACCGAAGCCTCAAAAATGGTGTTTCATAGCCATATTCATCTTTTTATTAATTTCATTCATTATATCTTCTCTCCAAGAAATTACGTGATCTAATTGTTCAATTTATTAATTCTTTACAATATTATGATTTATATATCTTATGTAAACAACTCTTTATAATTGTTTTCTACAACAATACAGGTCAATATATTAGCACACACTCTGAAATATGGGCCTTATTTGGAAGAAACACAAAATCTAGTCAGTATTCAAAAACTTTTTTCCACCACTGTATATATATATATATATATATATATATATATATGCATGTTTGTATGTATGTATATCTAATGATTATCATTCCTATCCGATAGTTGTTATTCACTATATATATGTATATATATATATATATATATATATGTGTGTGTGTGTGTGTTGTATGTATGTATGAATGTTTGCAGGCATGTGTGTATACTTACTGATTATCAATCCTATCTAATAGTTGTTATCCATTTTATATATGCAAGTATTTATGTATGTATGTTTATATGTATGTACCCGGTATGTTTGTTTGAATCCAGTACCGAAACACTTAATTAATATCAACAATTCGTTGGCAACACACACAGATAAGAAGTGTTTACTTTGTACATTGAACTTCCGGTACAAAACTGTTATAGTGTAGAGTACGAGACAGTAATTTGAAGATTAAAATGTTAAATTATGCGCTAATTTCTTATATTAGTTTATAGCATGCGGGCAGCACATGATATAAACAATAAATCATACATAATTATGTTCATATATATATATATATATATATATATATATATATATATTATATATATATATATAAATTATATACGTCAAACAATAAACACCACTATTGTGTTCCTAGGGCGCCTCCATGGTCTAGCGGGAGAAGATTGTTTCATCTTTTACTTCACTTCATTACCTGTGGAGGTCGCTCGGCCCATTTAGCCTTCCATGTACACAAAAGTGGCCGTAAAACACCAATCATCATCGTAATCACCGTTATTGTGCTAGGTGTGTCATCACACCAATGATTGATGAAAACGGGGTTTAAATATAACAACTTAAAACGGCTGAAAACAAGAACTAGAATAAATATTAAAAAATCTAAGATTACAACTACAAAAATCTGTAAAATATAGAAAGTTTCAGTAGACAGGTTTTACTAACTGATGGCCATATTGGTTATTTAAATGACTTTATTCTAACAATGGTTAACTGAAGTTTAGTATTTGAGAGGTCTTCACGTTTGTTCAGTAGAAGTTATAAGTGTATGGTTGTGTAGACGTTCAGCGAGTAGTGCATTATATGAGGTGTGGTAGCTGAGCAGGTAGACTTACGATGATAAATTATTTCAGTGGGTAGAGTGTACAGCGATGAAGTAATTCAGTGGGTAGAATGTACGGTGTATGGGTAGTTCAGTGAGTGCTGTCTATGGTGATGTGGTTGTTCAATGGCCAGGATGTACGATGATGCTCAGCGGGTGGAGGGTATGGTGATGCGGTAGCTCAGTGATCAGAGGGTATGGTGATGTGGTAGTTCAGTGGATAGAGAATATGGTGGATATGGTATCTCAGGTACTAGAGGGATATGGTAATGTGGTAGCTCGGGGAATAGAGGATATGGTATTGCGGTAGCATTTGTTGGTAGAATATACGGTGATGCTGTAGCTCAGTGGCTAGAATATACGGTGATGTGGTAGCTCATCAGATAATAAGGGCATAGTGATATAGTAGCACAACATAGGTAGGGTGTATGGTGATGCGGTAGCTTAAAAGCTAGAATGTGTGGTTACGTGGTAGCTCAGTGCCCCATATATACTGTAATTAAAATGTAACTAAAATATATGGTGATGTGGTAGCTCAGTGACTAGAGAATACGGTGAATATGTTAACTCAGTAGCTGGACGGTCACACAGGATAGTTAAAAAAAAATTACTCCTTTTACAGTATTTCTCGATATTTTTTCTCAAAAACATCCAATTTGCAATATCATGATATCCTTCTATATTCACTATGATATCGATAAAAGATCGATACTGTGTTTTGAAGTGAGTGAGTGAGTGAGTTGGCGTGTTTAACTTCGGCAACAGAACCATGTTTATTGTTATCCATAAGGTTGACTAGGAACCCGTCAATTTTGCTTTATTTTGCTGAGGCACTGTTACCAGTAGCCTAGGACTCCAATGGTTAAAGGCACATGTACATATATATTTATTCCTATGCATGTATACATACTCGCATAAGCTATATATATATATATATATATATATATATATATATGCATGCACTATTTTAGTGTTTATTTAAATAATATTTAAAAAGTGTGAGTAAAATTCTTCATGATCGAGATATGACTATGGCCTAGTGCCTATCGTACCAGTGTCAGCTGTTGTGGGGTGAAAGTTTGAAGTACCAGAGGTGGGTTCGTAAGGCTAAAACCTTAGATGCCCGGCTATGAGATTATACGGCCCTGCTCAGCGTTGGCTACGACTACGACATATAAACGAGAGGCCACTTTCCAGGGATGCATATCGCGAAAGTAGGCATCACCGGGATTCGAACTCAGAACTATTTAATTGTAGGTGTTCCTCTGAATTCACTAATACTACAATTCACCAGTCCACGTTATGATAGCAAAGACCATAGAAAATGCGTGTTGGTCGATAGGTGGCAGCACTGCCGAATCGAAAGAAGTAGCACGTGCGCGCACCAGTACTAAACCTAAGGCAAGGATGAATGTCATTTCGGAGATGTCTCTCTAACCCGAGGGGAAGGCTTTCGACCATTGAGGTCAATGCTTTCCACCTTATTTGTTTTATGGGGAATGGGTTAAAAATGGACATCAACATTTATATATTTTATAAAAAGACAGAAGTTATGCATAAGCTAAGGACAAGAGAAGTTCTGGTATCAGGAGAAATACAGACTAACATGATTAAATTGTTTTGTTTGATTTATTCAGATTGGTTTATTTAGATCCGGTATTACTAACAGTCAAAGCCTCTATATTACGTACATTCGTTATCACGATATATTAACTGAGAGGGAAAACATATCAAAGATATTGTTCTACACAATGACCGTTTCAGTATATATTGGGATTACCAGAAAGATATAGATATCAAACAGCTGGCTCGTGTAGCACACACACACCTTAGACCAAGTCATCTCACAAGAAGATGACAATCGGATTAGAGGTGTGTCTGCGTGTTCCACACTATCTGCTCATCTTTTTATTGACATCGACGCATCCTTAAATAAACAGTCCGTTTAATGTTTTTTCCATCGTTATTACAGGTCAATTAATAGGGATGCCTTTGTTGCTGATCTGGCGCTCCCTTTTTCTGATCCTGGATCCGCCAGATGATGTTGGGCAGGAGACGGATCTCGATGATAATACAACGAAGGTCGATGAAGATTAGGACAAAGGAAATTTCTAGAAGACCACTACTTCCATGGTACAAATAACAATATAAAGGCTGCAAAGTCGGAGAAAGTATGAACCCCGATGAACCATGCAGTATGTACATTAATTATTAAATGTTCAAACTTAGTTCAGGTTAAAACCCTCTGCCAAATCAGAATAGTATATTAAAAAGATCAAAGCATGGAAAGAAAATCAAAGGACGGTTTTCTTCAGCGTTGTGAATATAGATCAAAATCACACTGTGCTCTCAAATATTATTAACTCTGACACATATATGGCTTATCATTTTAAAATTTTCTGCCCTCTAAATATAATATATATATTGGGTTCCTTTTCAGCATCTTATCATACAGTGTACCATTCGTAGAAGAGTCATGCATGTCCATAAGGGATACATTCGAGACTCTTACAGATACTGATATCAGACATTTGCTGAAAAGGTCATCTTATGCTTTCTATGCCTATATGGCTTGCAATAGAATGTCAGCAGGTTATCATAATCCAATTACAAAGATAGCCAATAAATCATTAAACCTGGTTATTTTCACAAGATCCATGAAAACTACCATGTAAAACTATTATTAGAGTTTTAACTGTAATATTCTAAAAAATAATAGATGAGTTTCAAATTTAACATTTATCTGAAATTCAAGGAGGAGAAAGTTCTGTCCACCTAAACAAATATTTAATCAAACAATAACCTTAATAAATCACTAAATTCTAAAAATAGCCCTTTGTTGAGAAAGAAATGATAAAATTATGTCAGTTGATCAAGGTAAGCCAGTATTACTCGTTCTAGACCCGTCTGCTGCATGTAAAATAATTGACCATAATGTACTTTTCTCTAGGTTAAAAGACATCTTGGATATGTCAGGTAAAGTATTTGAATTATTTAAATCCTATTTGGAACAATACTTCCAGTAAGTGCCGGTTTGTGGTATTTTGTCTGATGTTTTGTTATTTCATGTACCACAGATTTCAGTTCTTTGTCCTTTGACTTTCACAATGTATGCACGTCCTCTTAGGATCACTTCGCAGAGATCTAGCATCAAATATCATTTATGTTATGTTCTAAATTCTTCACAGTAGAGAAGAAATTTAACTCTATGCCAATAACACACAGCCATTATATATATATATATATATATATCACTGAATTCTGGCGAGTAAAGTTTCTCTTCCTTGAAGAATTTAGAACATAACATTGCTTATATTTGGCTGAGATGATTCAGAATCTTCTCAAATTAAATCACGATAAAACTAAATTATTTAATTAGCTTTACAACATTAAGTTAGATTCCTAAAAACACCAGCATTACATATTTGTTTATCTTCTATTACTCATGTTACAAAAAAAAAGATCCAGGGGCTATTCATGAAAAATGTATTACCGGGTAATATGTATCAACATGCCACACCACTATGCTGAGATGCCTACTACCTTCTTAAACCATTTTTGACACAATCCATGCTTTTGTTACATCTTGCATGGACTATTGTATCACCTTATTATATAGCAGATCTGATTATAACAGCAAAAACTTGGTAAATTCAACAGCTGCAACAGTAACAAATCCTTGAAAATATCACCCAATTGTTCAACAAATACATTGGCTACCGGGTAGAAAGTGTATCCATTTCAAAGTTTTACTAATCTATAAATCTATCAACAACATGGGACCTGAATACCAATGTGTACTCATATCCATTCAAAACATCATCTCAAAACTCAGGTCATACAGGCAGATACTACTGCAGGCACCAGTGTCTTGGGCATTGTCATATGGTGATCGCATGTTTAGCAGCATGTTACAGGTGGAAAGTTAGAAATGTACCATCTCTTGAAACGTTTAAATCTGTTGTAAAAACTCAGCTGTTCATGGTCACTTTTACAGATCAATAGTACTGATTATTTAAATTTCTTATTGGGTTTTTGAATCCGATATAATTGGGGTATCAGTATACAGTGCCTTTGAATGGCTCCCGTTAATAAGGATGCTTTATTAAATCTACATTATCATCCACCATGAAACTACGGTATGTTAAAGAGATGTCGCATAGCAATGTACAATTATCATAAGTATGAACCAATCATTAATGCAAATGAACGTTTGGATCCTTTCAATGGCTACATGCCGAGTTCCGATTTATCTATAAGTCAGCTTTACTGATTATTAATGTTATTCATGGTAAACACCGTAGCATTTTACCTAATAAACAACTGCTGGATAGTTAGTTGTATAGAGAGTGCCCTCAACAACTCGGACACAAATTGGGATAGAACACTTTCACACCAAACAACTTTTAATCGCCATTACTCTGATTTAATGCTATTTTCTACACTGTTCATATTTTCATTTAGTCAATTATTACTTACATTCCATACGAAGCATCCATCAACAGTAATTTGTTTAATGTATGCAACAACATGATTCGATTTGATTTATTTGTGAGCTTTTACTGAGTCATCATCTCGGAAGCTGCCCGCTGCCCAAAGATGATAACGGTTTAAAGCCATTTCAAGCAATACTAAACACCGAGTAAACAGTTTATTCATAAAAAACGAATTACCTGAACATATGGACTAGGTACAGAAACCAGAAACAATACCCTGTGTGACATTTTATTAAATGCACAAATACAGATATAAGAGTTTTGACAAACCAAAGCTTCTTGTCTGTGTGTGCCACTTCAATGTAAGACAAGTATGATTCAATTAGCGGCACTGCATCCAACGAAATGCATCAACAGATCTGAACATATTTTGAAAAAACATTTGACATATCTTCTGCAGTGCTCAACTAAATGTGACTGAACATTCTCTTCTCAAAGGTGCCACATTAACTGCTCACTTCATAATGTCAACCTTTAATTTATTTTCTTATATTAGCATGTCATGTTGTTTAGCTATGGCGTAGTTAACAGACACAGCTAACTCAATATATATATATATATATATATATATATATTCTTTATTCTTTTCTACTGTTCAGCCTGCATATAGCCTGGCAGTGGTACCGTCATACCCTCCTTAGACTCAAAGAACGTGTAGGACAGGGTGATCTGTTCAATCTTCTCCAATCGTGGATCGTCCATTATGTCTGGATCGATGTAGAAAAATACTGGCATATCCACCTAAAAAACAGAGCAAAAACATTTTACTCTATGTAAATACCAATAATAAACAAATTAACAATTACTTTGCAGGGTAGCAAACAAAATATGCATATTAATTAAACCAATAATGATGTAAGAACTGGCATAAGGTTATACAGAAGCTTGAACAAAGAGTCACAAACAATATTCAAATTCAATACTACCCCTTCTCCAATTATCAGATCGTGAATTATTTCAGATATATTTCTGAAACGATCAAACACATCTTAAAACATTTAATTAACAAACATCCACTTACCTCTTCATGAGGATTCAGCCTCTGCTCCTCAAAACAAAAACACTGAAAGAGATATTAAATACGGTAATTATATATAAATAATGATTCATTTAATACATCTGTTGATAAAATCTCAGATGGTGTAAATCTTGGATGATTCTGTGTTACGACTAGGAGCTATGTGACCTCAAATAAATGTGACTCCACCGTCGATGATGATGATTGATGTTTTACGACCACTTTTGTGCATATGGTAGGCTAAATGGGCCGAGCAACCTCTAAAGGTAATGAAGTAAAGTCAAAGATGAAACACCCTTCAGATTTACCCATGCTGAACTTTGAAATTAGGTGGTAGTGATCTGTGGTCCAACACTCTACCAACTATACCATGGAGGCACCCAAATGATTCCAATGTCGACACCTCCCTGCCACACAGACACACCAAGAAATTTTGCTTATCATGAACAGATTCAGACTGCTTTTGAAAATTCCATGATGTTCGAATTTGAACATTACTAGTATTATATTATCATAAAGAATATAATAAATTAAATTATTGTATTCCATTATAGTAACAGTGGGTTTTGTGTCATACATGCTCAATGTGTTCATGTGAGTACAATAAAAACTTTGTAAATATAAAAATTATAAAACAGTGTTAAAAAATTGAGTTTATTATATAATAAATGAATACCTGTATTTTGTTGAAGTAAGGACCAGCCTCATATGGTATCACATTATACGTAGAGATACCCAGGATTGGCTTATCTGTTGGATTCTTGGCCTTGTAAAATGCCAGAGCCGTCTCACCAGGAACAACCTAAGGAAAAATACAATATAACAAGAGCCTAAAAATATTTATTTCATAAAAATTAGCAGAAAACAATTTGCTCACTACCCCAAACAATTCCTACGACTACACACTTAACAACAATTGTGCTGTTAATTTCAGGAAAATATTTTCCTCGTACATCTGCTAAAAAAACAAGCTTTGCATATCGACAAATCCGAATACATAATCTTCAGAAACGTTAAACAAGTAAATTTTTGTTCAGCACGTGAAAAGTGAGTTGGGGAACTGAATTACTGATATTTTTATTTTGTGTTACTAAAATATTATAAGGCTAGTTCCAAATGATAAAAGCATCAAGTCTTGCTTATATTTTGTTCACTTTGATAAATGAAAGGTCGCATAACAAATCTACTAACTGCTGGAATGAAATAACAGTGTGTTCTACATATAAACACCTGGAAACTTTGGGGCTTGAAATGTCTACCGAGAGCAGAACTCTCTCCTTTAAAATCAAATCTTGGTCAAACTAGGAGCATGTTTCAGCCAGAATAGAGGCCAAATTGTTATGCTTCCAATCTTTTTTGCACTAAGGAGCCAAATGGTTTTTAACAACTGCTGAAGTTTGTCCTGTAAAATCAAATTTTGTATCAAATTAAGAGCAGATTTCGTTCCCAATGTTCCAGGTATGTTTACTAAACCAAGGCCGGATAATAGCTAAAAAAATCACACCACTTCATCAATGATTAGGTAAGTCAACATGCATCCACTTTCAGAGCCAGATGATTTGTAATGTTATACCATACACATAACACAGACAATGACTTACAATTGTTTTTAATACATTACAAAAACTATGACTTGCAGTTTTTTAAATAACAGGTTGATCTATCCATTCTCCATAATTATATTTTTTGTATGAAGTGAACTAATGGTTTATTTTAAATTTTATCGACTTCTTCGTTGAGTTGGTTTACCAGATTCGAAAATAATATTTAATGAAAACATTTCCACAAACAAGGTATTAACAAACCAATCAATACCATACCGTAACTTCAGGTTGTTGAGGTCTAAAGCTCCATTGCATACTTGAAGCAGTATCGGCATTGAACTTTATCTTCAAAATACGTTCCTTCACTGGAACCAAGGAGTCCAGCTTTGACTCATAGCCTGTTAGTGGCACACCTCCAAACCCTGTTGCCTGTATATAGATTATAACAAGGATTGCAAAATGAAACAAAAAATCACTACTAAAAATCTGCCATGAACACAATTACAAATATTTAATTACAATTGCAGAATACAAACTATTTCAGTAAAAATTACACAAACAAGTGTTAATTACAATTACTATAAACTAAGCCATATACATACACCCCCCCCCCAATAATATGAAAGTTTCAACATAATTTGGATGAAAATGTGAAATATATCCTGGCGCTGAATGGCTGTAACAATGCTTAAAACATGCACAGCAGCAATTGTGCCATATGTGCTTATCCATGTCTGCCTGTTAGAGTGATAAAATGAAAATAACACTACTATTTGTGTACAGCCATAATAAGTTATATATGTCACATCATAAAATTGAAAACATTGTTGATGTTATCTTGCTGTGACAGGAATGATAAACACATTTCAACCAGTTAATACAGCCGACTTTAAACTCATTCGCTTCGCAGCAGGAAGCTTTTCATGCACTACTTCACATGGCTTAAACTATAATAATTCAGTGAGTTATCGATAACTATCCTGAAATACTGGTTCGTAAATAGTAAAGTACAGGTCTCATACACGAAGGAACATTTTATGTTTGTTTCTCAGGCGCATTCATTTATACGGTGAAACCGAAAGACTGCTGTTAAACGTACCGCACAAAATAATCTGTATAGTGGCACAGCAACATAGGACACTCCGATCATTACAATAAATACGGAACTTATGTAAATAAATATCGTTTTATTGCTCTTCTGGTTGGACTGATTAACTTGTCTTTGGGTGGAGGCCCACAGTACAGATCTTCTGTTGATGGCTGGTGCTAATCTTCCTTTGCTGCATGTGAATATTGGCAAAAAACTTCTTGACGGTCCAGATGAGGAATTTAATGTCCTACATACTGCTGTCTTCTGAAGTGTGGTCAGACATCTGCTGCATTGTGAGGCAGATGGTGCTATGCCATGTAAGAAAGTACTGAAGCTGGGCGCTGTGGTGCCGAGTTGGAATAGACGACTACTGAGTGCACCCGAACGACACAACAGCTTCACTGCTGGAAACATCTTCACTGAAAACCTGAAATGAATCTACTCATCAATAAGTAAAATAGAAAACAAAATCGAATCTTTCAGATGGTTTACTTTTCATTGCATTTTTCTTGCTTAATGAGTGCACAATCTGATTTTTATGTGCCTATGTGACTAGTAAATCACTTTGTTTGTATTTGTGTGTGTATTTGCTCTGTTGATTCTATTGTTTATTTATGTACAAATCACTATTTTAAACCACAAGAATAGT
This sequence comes from Paralvinella palmiformis, assembly GCA_025642065.1. NCBI lineage: Eukaryota > Metazoa > Annelida > Polychaeta > Terebellida > Alvinellidae > Paralvinella > Paralvinella palmiformis. Next base: position 147,131 of record JAODUP010000120.1, on the reverse strand, counting down.
TACTTAACTGTGAAAAAATAAAACTTAATACATTAAAGATTATCATATACATTAATGTATCATCACCATTTTCATTATATAATTTTATATATCACTTATCCATTATGGAAAACTCTAACTTTGGCCATAAAAAGACACAGGAAAAAGGACAATTTTGACGAAATAAAAGGTAATAACTTCATACATTAATGTGTGTGATTTTTTTTAATATACATTAGGTCCCTGTTATACTGCGGTCCATTATAACACGAAATTGGATATATCCACGACAGAGCATTTTCACGTGAAACAGCACAAAATCTGCCAGTTACGAATAAATGTTTCGAATTAATTTGAATTCGTTTTCACTGTTTGTAATCCACAGGTAAAAGAACCATAGCTAATGGCCACAGCTTACCCAGGAGTAGATTTATTGATTACAAACTTAAATACATGCCACCTTGGCTCAATCAGCAAAAAAAACAGCCTAATCACAACTCTCATTTATTAGGTGACTCTACCCACTAAATAAGTTTGATTCTGTTTGTTAATTCACAGCTATTACGTATGTTTATATATATATATATATATATATATATATATATTGTTTTAGTGATTCGTATAAAGTTTCTGTGGTAACTCCTTAAATCATGTTTATGAGGCATTCATTTATGTGACTAACTGTCTACACTTAAACATCACTGCATGAAAATCTAGAGAAAAAAGCTTTGGATTGACCACAGTACTCTCCAGATTAATCAAATGAATAATTAAATATCCAAATTAATTAACATTTTACAATCAGGTGGCAATTTTTTTGGCGATTATGCTGCTGTTACAATAATCTCCTTTCCTACTGCTTATAATACAAAGAGATAATATCAAAATGATAATCATTGCCAGATTATATTATATTATAAACAAGTCTTGGTAACCTAAACTTTACCACCATAGATCATTCTATTGCTAAGTATAAAGTTTTATAAAAATGTGTGGTGATAAAACTTTCCTTGAATCAAAAACATATTACAGTTCTCTGTCCAGTTATAGGCAGAAAACTAATAACATAAAAAATATCGAAAACAGAATATTCATCTCAAAAACAAAACAGCTAATCTAAAAAGAAATAGTAAGTCAATGAAATTAATAAATAAAATAGTATGGAGAAATCAATCCTTTTTAATTCACTAAGACTTTAAGACCTTCATGAGATGTCAAATACTGAGTAAGTACGTAGTCTCACGAAAACAAATTTATCACGTAATGTTAACAGTATTAATATACATAAAGCTAACTATGATCACGGAACATATTCAAAATAAATAAATGACTGTATACCTGAAACGAAGCAAACAACGTGTTACATCAAACTTATTATTTCTGTAGTACGTAATTGACTATGTCCCACAATGAACTTATGAATGAAGCAGTCAGTGCCAGTGGAGAAATCCTGTGATGGAAGTCCAGCACATAACAGTCTAAGTGTTGTCAATAACCAGCATAGCAGTCTATGTCTTCTACATTATTTTGCAGTCGTCAAAGTACAGACTAAGGTTAAAAGAACCAATGGATTAATCTAGAACACCAACACCTAAATTTACACCAATAAAACAAATATATTAACGCAGATTAGCATACACAACCTACTCACCAACAATTTCAGATGTCAAAACATAATGTCAAAGGCTTCCGATCCAGTACTGACTCGGGTTAATTTACTCCGTTTTCAAGAATAACGCACGTTATGTTGATGTTTATATAAGTACTATCTGGTGGCCGTGAATAGTTGACTATGTACCGAAAACTAAGCGAAGTATTATAATATAATATTAAACATGATATTAATATTTAAATTTTAATGAGCTAAATAGCATATTCATAAGGAATGATCATGATAATTAATCGTTTTACTAGTAATATTACAACGTATAATAATACAATCAGATCTACATGAATAGGAAAACAATTATGAAAATTTGCTACAATCCGCAAAAAATAAATATATTCATTTACCTAATGTAAATAATTAATTCAGCAAAGGCTTCCGACATCTTATAATATAAAGATAAACAATTATTTGTCGCCGTATAATTAAATTGAAACTTTGCAGAACTCCAATCCTTCCATTACGTATTAATATATTTATGACAAATTAAGTTAAAGAAATGGAAGGAAATATTGGAAATACTACAACTGTAGTCGTTACGTATATGGATAATATTACTATTATATATATATATATATATATATATATATATGGTGAGTAGTGATCACTTAATATAAGACTGGATGACAATTGGTATTTACTATCCATCTTTCCATGGCATACTGTTCATCAATTCATAACATATAGTTGTAGAAAGTGCTTACACGTTTTCGTGTTATCCCTATTTCATTACTAAAAAACTTAGAGCCAGGATCATTAGTTAAAAATATAGTTTTAATTTTAGCTATAAAATCATATTCTAATATTGCTATGCTGTTCACATGTTTACTTTTCAAGCTCTATAAACTTTGATGGTTATACACCAATTGTTTCTGTCGAATATGTGTTTCTAGTCTCTATAGTTTATAATTGTATTCTTAATACATGGATTTGCTCATATAATATTGAACGTGACTACGAAACTGCATACAAATCTCCTAACAGAGTATGTTTTCGATTGTTTCTTTATTCTACGCCAGAGTAAATATTGTGTTATCAATACTATAGAATATTTGGCTACAAAATGAAACCGTTTTTATTGTTAGCTTTCCTTAATTTATTATTTGGCAGCGTGATATAAATTGATTGATAAAAAAAATTCATAAAGATTATTTAATTAATAAAAGGTAACTGTGTTTTATTATACTATGGCTTTGTAATGTTCTCTCTTATGAGTATCCATTCCGTGTGTTCGATGGGGGGGGGGGAGATCCATTATGAAGGATTGAATTGATAGATCTAGTGATCATTTTATACTTGTGCATTATTAATGTAAATAATGAATAGCTGTTTATTAATGATGTAATTCCACTGTGTTTAAGTTGACTTGCTTATTGAACTCACTTGAAACCTTTACGAGCTCTTCTAGTTATAGGATAAATTTATTTCTAGCCCACCTTATTAGGCATATAACTAGACCCTCTCTATTAGTCTATAGTTAAGTAATTGTTAGTTAGCTTAGGATATAGGTTCAGATATGATTTTAGTCTATGTAGTGGTACAAGCTGGGGTGGATTGACCAGCATCTGTCTAGGCGAATCTTGAAAGAATTTAAGGTAGAAGCTGTGACTATGTCTATGGGCTCTGGCAGGGCATTTCAGCTGTCATCCACCTGTTGACTGAAAGTATGTTGTCTTAATGCAGTCAGACAGTGATTTTTCTTCAGTTTCAGACTGTGGCTGCGTTTGCTACCTTATTCTGCTAACTGTAATGGGGATCCTCCTATGGAGTCTACAAGGTCATTTGGTATCTTATAGTTCTCTATCATATCCCCCCTTGCTCTTCGATACACTAAACTTGGCAGTTTTAGTAGTTTCAGATGCTCTGAGTAAGATAGTTCTTTCAGTTTTGGAACTAATTTTATTGTTCTTCATTTGATTCTCAATTGAAGTTTCGGCCATGAGAGATGCTAGCAGAGCAAGCTTTAAAACCACAGTAACCTTATTTCTAGGAAATAAATAAATATATCTCTGGTTGAAATTTATTTTAACTTATAACACTAAAATTTTGATTAGTCTGGGAAACCTTTTCCTATGACCTTTAAAATGTAACATTTATCCAGTGATTATTAGGTAAAATTTATATATATATATATCAGGGCTCGACATTAACGGTTGTCCGCCTGTCCGGGACAACCAAACTTCGTAATCAGACAAGTAAAACCACATGCTTGGTTGTCAGCCATGTCAAGTCATACTTTCGGTGGTTCTTAGTCACTAAGTACCATCGAAAATACATTTTCCGTAGAATGATTTCCTGCTGTTTTGGAGCTCTTCATGGTGGAAAAAAGCAGCATAGTTTAAAACACCTATGCCAATAGCTCACCAGTGGTCGATAAAAAGCACTATTCCCAGTTGTAGACTGGATTTTGGACCAATTTTCCACAGAAAATGGGTTATGATAAAAGACAAATATTTATCAGCCGATAGTTTCCAGATTTGAAATAATGTCATATTTATAAATATTTACTGAATATAAGGACCATGCATGAAGGATGGGAGATATTTTGGTGAGCTAGTGATCTTGGCTGGTAAACAGCCATTTGCATTATGATGGTCACATGACTCAAATACTATCTCCTGATTGGTCAGTAGTCTTTGTTTACAGTGAATAAAAGCACATGGTCTTGTTTATTTAGTGGCTTTCTGTCCCTTTCCTCAATATATGTTTATATGTTTGATCTTTGTGTTTTTTCCCATTTTATGTTAATATTATGACATAAATATGGATTCCATATTAACTGTTTTCATACTCTGCTGAAGGAATTATATAGTTTTTGGTAACTTAATTGTGTTTCTTCCTTGATCCTCTGTGTATCAATTATTACTGTCTTTGTTTGCTATGTTGTGCTTTATTTTATATTTAAACAACAGTGGGCTTCCCTTATCACTTCAACAGACTGTGGACATGACCAATAATATATTACTGGATGAACTATCAGCTGTTGATTATTATATACTTAGTTTTATTGTGTGGATCAATAAAACCACAAATACATAATTAGTGTCTTTATCGCCTTCGTGGTCTAATTGGAAGCACATTGGACCACATATCACATTTCATCTTTGACTTAGCTTCATTACCTTTGGAGGTCACTTGCCCCAATTGGCCTACCATGTCCACAAAAGTGGCTGTAAAACACCAATCATACACAAATTTACGATCTGGTGTTCTCCATCCATTCCAGCACAGTTTTGTTCTGACTAGTAAAATTATATGTTTTTAATAGCTAGTAAATTTTTGTTGTAGTAAGAAATTTGGCTGTGAGTTTTTAGCATGTTTTACTGTGCCGATGCCAATAAACACCAGCTACGTGATGAGACTCAATTATTATTTTATAGTACGATTTAGTAATCACTCAAATCACGGAAATGATTCAAGATGATATTGTCAAAATTCAGCTTCATAATTTCAGAAGAAAAAACTACAAAGGAATGGAATCACAAAAGGAATACGAAGTGAAGAAACAAAAATTTTATTGCTAAGTGGACATTTGAATTTCCAGGGCTGTTTCATGATGAGGCAGCTGATTAAATGTTCTGGAAAACCTGTAGCTAGGGGCATACCTAATAAGGCCAACTGGCCAGTTGTCAGACAAGTAATTTTTCAAGCCCTGTATATATATATATATATATATATATATATATACACACACGGTAAAAGTTGGTTATAACAAAATTCAAGGGGACTGAGAATTCATTTAATTATAATGGTACTTTATTTGATCCCAGTTTTCAAATTAGTTACCAATGCATGAGCAATAATTGATGTTTTATTAAGACACATAGTGTATACATGTATTCCTTGATTGGATGAAAACCAACAATTAATTTCATCTTTTATTTCCACATTCTCCTTCATGATTTTACATGAAAAAAATCTATTTTTCATTATAACCAGTGCAATTTATATTGATTTAATGCTGCTGGGACCGAAAAATCACCTTGCTCTAAGCAAGTTTTCTTTGTATAAATTTTGTTATATCCCAGTTTCATTACTATGGAAGTGAATGGACGTTTGGCCGGACCAGCTGACCACTTTGCTCTAAGATATCATTTTGTTATATCCTATTCCTAGTTATTGAGGTTTTTTGCACTGACATCATAAAATCACGTGATATTTGTTGTTGCCGCCATGTTGGGGGTCAAGGTATCCCTGGATACACTGGGAGCCAGGGTATGTTCATGTTTGGTGTACAACAAATACGAAATACGTTGCTATTAACGACATCATGGACCATACACGTTTTGCAGCAAGCTGTAACAGCTGTCCAGGAAGGGACAAGACCAAAAAACAAACAAATGGATAGCAGCAGTAAACAGTGACAAAGAGAAGTCCAAAAGGGCCAAAGTCGACACTTATGGACACCCAGTACACACTAGTGGCAGCCACTTAGGTCACAATGTGAAGCACAAATGGTTTTAATTAATGATTTAACCACAAACGAAACAACTTTTATTGTCAACGATGATAAGGTTAAACTATATACAGGGCTGCCCCATCTTATGATATTCTCATTTGTACCCATAGATTTGTATTGCCTAACATAAAAACAACATATTTACTGTCTACATTTCAACAATATATGATGACACTTATGCGATTGAGGTTGAGGTCATTGGTGTTGTTAGACAAAAGTACACAATGTTACGAAGTACAATATCTATAACCTTACTCCAAAATGACCCAACTGTTCAGTTAACAATATTAGATAAAATGGTTCATGTCGCTTGTGCTTTGGTGAATCTGTCAGAATCAATTATATCACCTGATTAATACATGTATTGGATATAAAATACTCAATATGTCTAGTCACACCAATGACTCTATCAATGATAACCCGTTGAAAAACATAATTAACCTGAGTATAATGATCTCTTAAAACTAACAACATTTTGTTATAATTATTTATAAACATGTGTCATTTCACCACAAAATCACTGTTTGATCCAGATCGAGTGGGAGAAATCATCAATGATCTGACCCATCCGTCTTTAAAATAAATATAAGCCTCCAGACCTTTATATATGCTTCAGTTAATCTCCAGTATAAGGGGGTGGTGCACTGATCAAGTAATTGTATATATCAGCGTACCTGACCTCTAGATATATGCTGGCATTATCATAATTGACCCAGATCTCTGGCAGCATAGTGTAGGGATTTTGGCCAACATTGATTATCTTATATTTATACCTTGCTAAGGCATCTGGTGGTAAATCCTTGCTAATTATCAAATCTGACAATTTTATGGTTTCTAACCCAACAGATGATGTTGTTTTACTTTGCTTTTGAGACGAATGAAGCTCAGTATTCAAGATATTGGGAGCATGTCTAAGAGTAAGATCCATGTTGTTTGCTGCATTGTACCGGACTATAAACCAGTGTCCTGGCTTGTAGTCAAATGACCGCTTGACACCCCAAAATGGTGGCATAAACAAACAGTCACATGTCTGTGACATCAGCTGCAAAACCTCATTTTATAACCAATTTTTACTGTATATATAAAACATGTCACATACATGTCTACCAAATCTTATATTAATGGGGAAATAATTTCCATATAGCTTTACATGTGGTCTTTGGTGAACCAGCAGTTCAACAGCTAAGTATATTACAATGAATGTTATGTCTTGCATGTTCAAACCAACAAAAGGGTATAAATATTTGGCATTAATTTCTAAACTCGCATCATGGTTGGCTGACCACATTAAATGGTCTATCTTTTTGACTTAGTTAAAAAGTGAGTTTGCATTTCTTGGGCTAATACTAAGCAATAGGATATCTCAACAGAAGTGCTGCTAAAGTTGAAGGCCAAAACATACTCTGTCCATTCTGTTTGCAGATTCTGAATAGAAATACTCTGGCACTTCATTTGGATTAACCTCTAGCTTGGTGACTAATTTTATATGATCAGTAACCATTGAAGGTAATGTTTAGTTCTAAATCAAGTATTTGTCCAAAGGTTGATGACAATAGTTGTGTTTACAATTATATTTATAAAACAGAGCCAAGCATTCTTTTAATATGTCTCATTTGTTAGTCACACCACTTGCTAACCCCGAAGCTGATACAAGTTAGTAATATGGGCTATTTTGTAGTTTAAACTCTTTTTGATATTTGTCATAGATAGGCACTAAACCTCAAGTGAACAGTACTCAGTAGACAGTAATACTGATTTATTGATAGTAATTTGTTACAGACTTAGGGTGTGTGTGTCAGAGAGAGAGGCAATGTTCTTTGTTTACGCTGAATTGTTTAAATAACTTATATTATGGCATGGGCATTTGTTTTATAAAATTATCTGTGGTTCAAACTGCTTTCATCTATGACTCTTTCCTTTCCAGCCTTTTATCCTCACTTATTCACTTACATTATTTTTCTTTTGGAAAACTATGCACAGTTTTCCCAATAACGCTCATCTTTTGACATCTAATTTTCAATTTTGTACCATAGTAAAATCACTGACATCTTTGTCTAAAAATAAAGTTTGTATCCATTCAGAATGTCACATGCAAAATTGTGAGATTCAAAATAGGGTGGTTTAGTAGTAAACATACCAAAATTAGCACATGTTTAAGTTGATATTAGGATAATATTAAATTTGACCTAAATTTATATCAAATTCTAAATTTGCCTATCACTTTTAAGAAGTTTTATTATAATTTTTAGTTACTCCAAATAACAAGATTGACAGCATAAGACAATTATATAGCTTTATATTATTAACCATGTTCCAGAGATAGCCTGGTTCTGCAGTTGTATGGTCAGGTGTACTGTATATATATCACAGGGTCCTAATATTTGGACTGAAAATATTACATTTTCACTGATTTTCCACAATATGTCCACTGAAAAATCAATGCATAGCACGAAAATTTAAACATTTAAAAATGTTTTATGTATTTATTATCAGTACGCTGAACATTAACAATGATCACTAATTACTGAGTTTGTCAAATAGTTGATGTAAGCTAGAGTAATAAACATTAAATTTTGGGTCTAATTACATATTAGAACAAATGTACATTCATTTGGTTGGTTTCACCTGTTCACGAGGCAAGTGATAACCCAATTGCCATTGTCCATTGCATGTGGCATTGCCTATAATTTAATTCCCATGTCACCTATGTGCCATATCAAGGTTACAGAATCTAACATATGTATAATCATATAATAAATGTCCATTTATTGCCACTGATGGGATTTATTTGAAGCAGCATTTATTTGGGCAACATGGTGGGATCGGTTTTAGCCCCAATTCATCATTGACAATCACCATACGAAGACAACTATTTGCTCTCTGTGCTCCATAATCTGTGTACCCCAGTCACTGTCTTATACCAGAGCCACCGTAGGGTGTATTACATAGTAATATGATTTATATTAACGTTTTTTAACTGCATTTCTTAACTTGGCCATCTCTAATATAAGCAGAAATAGTCTCTAAGCAATTAATTCAAAACACTCTGTGTATTTATACTGAATCCAGGACAGAACCCCTGTGATTCTGAAAACCCCATGTGGACATAACCCCCCTCCCTAAATCCACATCTTGGACACAACCCCCTTTTATATGTGAATGGTAAGTAACAAAAAAATTCCAATCCAGTGGCCATATTCATACAACCATTTGTATGAGGGTTAATAACAAAAAATCATAAAATGTAGACTGAGGAAGTAACTAATATATAAGAAATTATGATGATGAGGTATATACACATTAGAAACATGTGTGAACTACAAATGGGAGAAAAATCACTTCTGATATCATACTCAAATTGTTAATGAAAATGACACATGTATAACGTTTATTATTGTTAATTAATTCTTATTTCCAAGGGGTTTTGTCCTCCGGTTTTATTTGTCCAGATACCATTTAGACTATCTCATTCAAATATGTTAGTCTAAAATTAGTCTTCAGCACAATAAAAATATTAATAATGTATATTTGGTTGTTTGCTGTGCTTTCTAATTGTTTATTACCCACAGCTATCTTTCGTTTATATGTTCAGCTACTGAGCCAGACATGGGGCAATTTTATTTTGAAATTGCTTATTTAAAAAAAAATGGAATGGGAATTGATAAATTTGGAATTAAAGTTTGCTACAAAATAAATGAAATCCACAAATTAATTTACCATTTAATTTTTTAATTCAGAAATATTTCTTCCATGGCAATCCTGCTTGGAATATAAATTATTCAGAGTAGGCATTCCAAGTAGGTATTTGGAGTACCTACTCATGGTAAAAGAGTAGGTAAAAAATGGAACTGGAATTGATGAATTTGATTTGGAATTGACCAAATGGAATTGATCCCATGTCTGTACTGAACAGTGGTTAGAAGACTGAAATAACCAGAGTGAAAAAGAATGTTTTGTTTATCCCCAGTGCTAGTAATACTTCAGACATATGGCTAAATGGGGACTATCTAGGAAAACATTCCAGACACAACTTCAAACAAGGGTATCCATTGGACCCTGGGAGTTTGTAGTGCAGTGCTCTAACAACTGTGCTGTTGGCTCACCCACGAAATAACTATGGTGTTAAAGAGTCTAGCATCTGTGCCCTGGACATGTTACCTTAATTTATAATCAATAGGTATACACCAGAAAATGAGCTTATATTTGATAATTTAATTACTTAGTGGTTTTGATTTTTTGTGCTTATTGTAAAATATAGTTTGGAATAAATCCACTTCCTGAAATTAATATACTGATTTATAACTGCGGTGTTTTATGACCAGCAGATGTCATGTCCTGTGTGTCCTGCCTGTAGCAAGTTCTGTCTAATGCATTGTTTTCCTGTCATTTTCTTCTGTGTGAGTAACCCTAACAATACTGCTGTTTAACATCTAACATTTATACTACCTTGTTATAATCCCATCCCAACGTCCTTCCTGTACAGCATGTCTGCTGTGCTTGGTACAAGTGTACCTTCTGTGTCTAGCTGGAGTCAGTTACAGAAGAGATAGAATGAGCCAGACAGTGTCCTTCAGCATGCAGCCAGAGGTCATGCTGCGTTTTCTGTGTCCAGAAGACATTCCAGAACTGAAGCAACTCTGCGCTGATTGGTTTCCAATTGAGTAAGTTTGCAAAGTACATAATACTCGTATTAAGTGTCACAAAGGAGTAGAGCAAATATTTTCTTACCTGGGTAAAACTTGTTTTTCCTTTCATGATGGTAAGATGCTGGTAAATGTGATCATATTGTTTCGATGGTAGTTTTAAGTTATTCAATACGACTTGTCTATGCTGGTATTGCTTCAGACAGTTGGAAAACCTTAGTTTTAGTAAGTGGTCAGTTTCCTGAATTTGTATTTACCACCAACTGCTGTCAAATGCTATACAAATTACAAGACGGAGCATTAATATGATTGTGTGTACTCAGTATGATTGCACATATTACAATGCACAACAGGCTGCGATCTACTCGAACAGTCTTGTTGATCTTAATTCAAGATTAGATTATTTAAATTCATTTTCTTCTGAGCAAATGATATTTTCCAGATATTTTGGATTGCTTAAATATGTGACAACAGTTTCCATTCAGCACGCTGGTAATAGCTAAGAGAAAGAGAACAATCTGATAACTGTTTATACTAAATGCATCAGTAGACTACAGTTAGATAAAGTAGATTAACATTTAGTGATTTTAAGCATTTCCGACTTTCAAGAAAAACATGTATATATATATATATATATATATATATATAGTATATGTGATATATGTTGATGAGTAGTTTGTAGTGATAAGTTTGCCAATTAAATGGTGTTTTAACAGACACAAACAATTCATGTAATGTTGTAATAGTTTCCACAGCTTTCCCCGTTATACTTGAAAACAACTGAATCAACAACTAAAAATGCATAGAAATATTTTGTTTCATTTATGATTTAGTAATTAGAATACAGCATAGCCACATTGTTTACAGGCCATGACTAAACTGTCAGTAAGTTTATTATGGAGCATCCAGTTTTCTTGATGTAAATTATATTGAAAGCCTAAAACAAATAGTGGGTGTCCAGAATAGGCAAAGTTGTGTGTTCTTAAATTGCTGCATATAGTAAATGAATAGTACAATACTTGGCGAGCAGAGGTTTGCTGCTCTAGAGAATATGCCAGTTTTGACACATTCCAGCATGGACAAGGTATGCTATGTTTGGTTTCTTTAAAATGAACAGATATGAAACCATGCAAAGCTATCATAGATTAGTCACTTCTTTAAATCTAGAACCAATACTAATTTGGAACATTCTGTTATTTAAATAAAATAATTAATTGAATCTAAAATTTGTGATGTGTATCCCTTTTGTTTAGGTATCCTGACACATGGTATGAGGACATAACATCTAACTCACGTTTTTACTCCTTGGCTGCAACATACAAACAACGCATTGTTGGTATTGTTGTGTCAGAGGTAAAACCTCGGAGTCGGTGTAATAAAGAGGTCAGTGTGAAAGCAAGCACTCACAATTTTAGCCATCGTTTAGTTTAATTAATCTTGGCTTCACTTTAGCTCTCGGAAGTGCCCCCATTGCCAAACTGGTATTGCAATTGGACACAAATCTATAGTATCTGGGCTATGTAAAGACCGGGTTTCATCTCTCACTTCGTCTCATTACCTTTGGAAGTTGTCTGGCCCATTTAGCCTACCACGTACACAGAAATGGCGGTAAAACAACCACATATTAGATATAAGTACATATCATGATCCGATAGATGTAGAAGGATTGGTATATTGGGATTAAACGAGTGTGCCACGTGGTTCTGAGATCTGCCAGTGATTTGAACAAAAAAATCAGTGATCATTCATAGGGTACTACATAAAATTTGGTGATAATTAGCGAGAAGATGGCAGTTTTATTCACAAGATGCCAGCACCTATCTTGTTTGAAACAATTAGTTGATATTTTTGTAATGGTCGATAATATTTTGGAAACAAAAACTACCAGTATGCATGAAATATCCGACGCAATACATCATCTATTTTACAGTCCCTCGTCGCCTATTTTATCGTCAGAAAATTGGTCGGCTACTTTGATCTTGGTGAAAAATTGGCCTAAAATGCACCAAATACTCCATTTTCCCAACTTTTTAAAGGGAAAGCCCCTAACCCCTCTTCCAATGGAGAAGGGCCACTACTGTGTTAGTGTGACTACCACTACCCTTCACTACGCCCTCCCTCCAGCAATACTGCGGCAATGGCATCACTGTGTTTATACAGGCCACCACAGGTGAGCTGTTGCCTATTTTTTGTAAGGGGTTGTCTGCTCTATTCCCTACTGAAAAGGCTGCTTGTTTTTTTTGGATAAAAATACAGTAGCTTGGAAGAAGTTTAATACGATTGTGTTTTTTAATACTACTAATGTTAAGTACAGACAGGCTGTGTTTGATCTGTTTCCATCTACAGGACAAAGATATTTTGTCAAGCCACTTCCCACAGGGTACACAAGTTGCCTATATCTTAAGTCTTGGAGTGTTACAGGATTTCAGACGTCACGGCATAGGTGAGTGATAACCTTTATCATGCTGCACCCCACTTAGGATGATCTCTGTTGTGATTTGATCTGTTTAAATCAAAAGTTGGTTTATTCTGCAACGAAAAGTAATGTTACATAATTTGATTGTTTGTTATTATGACTGCTTTTTCTTAAACAGTTTTATCAAGTTATATCAGATATAACTATATATTTGGTTTCTAATTACTATGAACACATAAGATAGCAAATTATTGTTACAACACTGTTTTTACACATGTCACATACAACCACATGCGACTGAACCGTTGCAGTTATTATGATTGGTTGTTATAATTAAGTTTTTGACCAAAAATCTATTATTGGTGACAACTATCCTGTATTTGTTATTAATCGTATTGGTTTTAATTAAAAGCATAACTGAAAACAAAACAATGTTTTCAGCGAACTGTGCTGATTTTGGTTTTACTGAACTCTCGTACTGATCACCTTTATGTTTTGTATATTTTCAGCCTCTCTCCTGTTAAACAATTTGTTGTCATACTTGAGGTCACCGGAGTTACACTCATGTAAGGCTGTCTATCTCCACGTCCTTACTACGAACAAGGTTGCCATCTTGTTCTACGAACGCTGGAACTTTTCACTACACAACTATTTGCCGTACTACTACTCCATAAATGGCAAGCCTTGTGACGGATATTCCTATGTGCTCTATCTAAACGGCGGTCACCCACCATGGAGCGTCATGTATCCTTTACGCATACAATGATCAAGGCTGCACATTCTTGATTCTTGTGAAATCTAATGGTTATTGCTTTGGGAGTGAATGAGTAGGAGTAGGTTGGTGGGTGGATGAGTGAGTGAGTGAGTGATTTGATCAGCCCTGGCACTAGATATATCTAGGACATATGGTTATAAGATGACTTCCTAAGTAAACATCCGACATGCACAGGTATGAGTTGGATTTGAACCCACAGCTTGAAGGTTTGCTGCACAATACCCTGTGCTAGTGGAGGATGTGTTGCTTTTTAGGTTTGACATATTATCTTGTGCTGTTTTAGTTTTATTTTATATCGCGATATGGTCATCAAATCTCTGACAGATAATGGCAGTACACTGATCTCTCAGTTCTCTGTGTGGTGACAAAATTAAGTTGATCATATTAATTCCAAATATCTTTAAACTGATCATCCATCTTTTTTTATTAGAAATCAGAACACACATACCAGTAATTCTTAATTTATTTATGTTCTTTACAAATATGTAGGCAATATTAAGAATCTGAATTGGGGATTTAATTAATTAACTCAAGGCCATCAACATAAATGTGACCTTTTGGTGAATAATGTGGAAAGTGAATGATTTGCTTCTTACTATCACTTCTAGAAGTTTTGGTCACAGATTGAAATGCATATTGCAGCAGGTGACAGCTGGGAACATTTAGCAATGTCAATTTTTATGATCTTTGATATTGTTTTATATGTGGAGAAATGTAGGAATTTAAATGCATTATTGAAACTGCCAGCCATCTAACAAAACAGATCATTTTTCTTGTTCTGATTTGAGTATTTACAAATATAAATGTATTTTATTTGTCGCACTAACGTTTTATATTAGGATTTTATCATATTAATTATGGATGCCTCCGTGGTCTAGTGGTAGCGTGTTTGACCACAAATCACTACCGCCGTGTTTGAATCTCGGCATTGCATATCTGAAGGTTGTTTCGTCTTTGACTTCCCCTCATTACCTTTGGAGGTCGCTCGGCCCATTTAGCCTACCATGTGCACAAAAGTGGTCATAAAACATCAATCATCATCATATTATTTTGTTGCTTATTAAGATATAAATTGAATCGCATTGAAGTGAGTAAACAACTATAAAAGGTCATTCATTGACTCAATCATAACAACACACCTATATTGCTGACAAATAGCTTATAAATTAGATTGCTGGGTACTTTTTCTTTAACTGCTATAACTGACATGTAAAACTTATAATTCACCCGGAGAGATTCAAATGTAGATGATTAAATACAAACACTTACAGTATTCTACAGACTACCGATTACCATAGTTTTATCTGATTTTGCAGTTTTATCTAAAATAAGTTGCCTTTTATATTATCGTTTCCATATCAGTTATACATCAGGAATATTGATATTATATGAACATATTATTATTTAATTATAATGCAGTCTTTACATAATCAGTGGTTACTGATCATTCCTTTAGCGCAACTTTCAGGAGTCTAATATGAAAAGTTAATGGTTAAATTCTCAGAAGGCAGTGTACTATGTCACCTGAGATATTTACTGTCTTGGATTATGACTGAGTTGATCAACACCCACAGGGCAGAGCACATCTGATGTTTGAGTGAAGATAGTAATTGTTTTGTGAGCAGAGTATTAAATGAAAATCAGATGCTAACATCTGATATATAAATGTGGTTTGTTTTCAATTCTCATTACTTTTACCACAAAGTCTGACCAATTTTTCTAAATGTGTCATTAATTCTTGTTGGCTCACTTAATTTGCCATTAGATCTGATAAAGCTGCCAACCATTATAATTTCTGAGGAATTGTTACAATTTTCTGTTCTTTGTTATGCCTGTACTCTGAAAACTACGGTAAACCCGCCTTTTCCTGTAATAGTTCCATCCAGTGCAGTTCTGTCACTGTCTCCAATGCTTAGCCACTCATTGTATCACACAGCAGTAGACTTAGATCACATGGCTCGATAGACAACTGCCTCTTTGGCCTCATGGGTAGAGCGTGAGACTATTTACCTATGGCTATGGTCATTCTGTGCAGGAGGTCGCAGGTTCGCGCTTCGGCCATGGCACTATAGTAGGAGGAGTTTTTCATCCAGCCAGACAACTGGCAAGGTTTTCTCCACTGAAAACTGTGTGGGGGTATTGTTTTTACCTGTGCAGTATCCAGGAGATTTCATTCTAATCCAAATACTAATTTGGATGATCCAGGCTATATATAGGGTGACAACAAATGATTATGTGTGATTTTCTGTCTTAAATATTATTTGAAACATGGAGAGAATAAATGCAAGTTGTCAGACTCTAAAAGAAAAAGGCAAACATATCGGAAAACATAAACTGTTGTGTCATCTGTAATATTTGTGTCAGTATGTCGTTAATTTTAGCTGAATTACCTATACATCTGACCTTTTTCTGTCAATAGAGTAAATAAGGCATACTTTTGGCAGTTTTTCACACCATCACTTCTGTGAGAATCTTTGTTAGAACCTGTATGTTGACATTATGATGCTGTTGGTTTTAAATCAGTGGCATTGAATTTTTGCACGTTTTGGATGTGGAAAAACGTCAGGCTATCCTCTGTCAACTTGACTGAATGTTCACAAATATTTGTACACTGTATGTAAAACTAAAGTATACATATGAATTAATACTTGTAAGAAGCACTTGCCTATATTACATATTTATTATTTAAGGCATATATCCACATTCATTTGACTTTTTTGTTGTTGTTTTGTTGTTCGGGGAGAATCTCCAGGCTGTCGCTTATTCGTCACAGCCTCTATGTTCAAGTGGTTGAGAAATCTCCTCCCCCACCACTCACAGGGGAGCAGTACGGAATATTTATGTAGTTATAATACCATGGATTTGTTGGAATGCTTAATATTTTAATCACATATTCTCACAGTCACATGTCACAAAGCTGTCACATGACTTCAATGATTGTTTATTAAAAAAATATCTCATTGCAGGAATTGAAAATGGTGTGACTAAAGTAGCATAATATGTCCATAGTTCTTAGCCAGTCTGGAAGTGCTAATCAAGGAAAGACAAATTTGTCTAGAGTTACCCGTCTCCCCACCTATACCTCATTTACTTGATATGTGGTGATAAAACAGAAGTTTAAATTATTTTGGCATCATTAAGCTTTACTCACTCACTCACTCACTCACTGACTTTACCACAAGATCTAACATTTGATAAATTGACTGATTGATGGGGCTGAATACGGCGACGTTTATTTCTGATATTATTACTTTACATTTTGGTAGAATGGTTGTCATAAAAGTTACATATTGGGAGGTAGGTGTCGATGAACTGATTCAGTCAGAAGGTATATAAGCATGTATAAAGACCAAAATTTACAAACTTTTTAGAAGTGTTTGACAGCATTATAAATTTGATGTGGTGATTATTTAACAATACAACAACGTATAATGGTGCAGTGCGAAGACAGCTTTCCACCAGCATTCCACATCTGTCTTACAATTACATTTAGCTTATATATATATATATATATATTTATATATATTGTCTGTATTGTGGTGTTGGAAATAAAATTCTATCTGTCTATGAACAATGTCGGTTGATGTGATGAGTAATGAAAATGCATTCATTGAGTTTAGTAAATGTGTTTGATGTTGGATATTGGCTTTTCCACTGATTTTTCCTTAATCCAGCCGTTCAGTGATTACGTTCATCATTTAGGCTCCTACGTCTCAAAAGCTACCAGTTTGCAAGATACCTCAGCGCATCTACCAGTCCCTACAGTCGCTATGGCAACGCTTGTTCCTACTTAGACCAAAGACTTCTTTGCAACAAGTACGCTACAGCTAGCATGACATCTCTAGTCCGATCATCTTCATTATCTTGCATCATAATTTAACATTCATTATAGCCTTTTGCTATGTTTTGTCTTTCTTCGTTAAAATAATGGCCCCACAAAGGTGTGTGTGTGTGTGTGTGTGTGTGTGTAATTTATGAACCTTGCTCATTAATATTCAATTCCACCATTTTTGAGTGATGATTATATATTAAGAATTATGAGTTCCTAGTGTAAATCTTTGATTTTCACATGTTGTTGCTGTTTATATATATGTGTGTGTATTGCTTTTATCTAGTCATTCTGTGAACATCCCCTGTTACTGTCGCAAATTTCCACAGAATTACCAGCATTATTTACATCAGATTATGTGTGTGTGTGTGTGTGTGTGTGTGTATATATATATATATATGTGTGTGTGTGTGTGTGCGTGTGTGTACATTGGCATAATGCAATAAAATATCAGAGTTCATATACACTTATTGCTGTGTTCACTTTTCGTTATTATACCATCCCAGAATATTCATGTGAACTGTGATTCAGCCATATATAGGCTTTAGTAAGGTCTAGTGTGAATTATGTACATATGTTAATAATGTCTTGTATTGGTGTCCCAAAGCTAGAATTGTGTATGTGTGTGTGTTTATATATATATATATATATATATATATATATGATCAGGTCAGTGAATACTGCAATAAGTGTACTCTAACAGCCTGGGATTCCAACCAGAATAACCCCAAAGTAGATATGTACCAGTGTCTGTGCCTCCAACTCTGATACACTATTTCCAATTAAAATTATGCATAGATAACTGACATATCATACTAACAGTGATCTATACATTGAACACTAATGTATCACTCATTCAGCCAAACAAGTCCCAAAATTATTTTATCTCATGTTTCTTTTGTCCAATTTCTTCTAGAATATGAAGACAAATTTTTGTGTAAGAGATCAATTTGATTTTATGCTTTTCATCCGCTCAGAAATCAGTGTCCAGTTATCACGAATAAAGTTTTGTACTAATGTATCCATTTTTATTTAGCATTCATCAATAACTGTGAGCGTGGTAATCTAAAATACTGTCACATGACCAATATATCCAGGTTGTTTATATCCGAGTACCTTGTAGGATTCAGTTAAAAGGTCAAAATAAACCAGGTCGATAGTATTTGTATTTTTTTAATAAGGACAAATTAACTGCATCATGATACGAGGGCAGTTAAATACGCTTGTGCTTTGGCCATTAGTTAGTCATTTAGTGTATTAGAAAAATTGTCATTTCAGCAAGAATTAATATATGGCAGAAGTAAATGCACATTTCCTAAACATATCAAGTTCTTACTCTAAATAAGTCCTCTCCAGTAGAAATCCAGCACAGATGCAGTCATGCTTCAACAAAATGCACACAGTTAAGTCAGAATCTATTTTCTGATTTGCGTGGATAATTGAATTTGTTTTGTGCCAATGGTTTAGTGTTCATTGTGTTTGTTTGTCACCATTAAGAGGCTGATATGAATCAAATGTCTGAAGTGTGTATGTAGTAACTAAGAAATTATACTGAAATTGCTTTTTTGTTTGCTGGAGTTATCCGTGTGTGTTGTTATGTTACTGTAATGATTAGTTTTTGTGCTATGCTGGCAGTTTGTTATTAGTTTTCAAATATTTCTGCAGTTGTTTGTGTTGATGACTTTGTGAGAAAACTATACTAGACACACATTTGGAATGATCTTTAAAAAACGGTTCATATATGTGATATTGTATTAATTGTGTGTATTATACAGTAATTGATGTGGTGGAAATATGAACAAAACAATGTCTATTCACTAAACAGGAAATATGCTGCCAGGCTCTTAGCTGGAGTACTATCCGGGAGAACGCGCGATTTGGCAGACCATATTATTTTGTTCAAAGACTATTTTATCCGTGCTATATATATTTTTGTTATATTATAGCACCAATTTCAGTTGAGCTGAACAAATCAATCATGAGCTCAGAAGGAAAATAAAAATAAATCATCTTATACACCTAATTTTCTGTGCCAATGGTTGCTACTTGACTTCATAAATCAGTTTTTTTTTAATTGCCACGATCTCATTTCTGATCAGAGACACGTATGGCACAAACTAATAATTCTGTTTCTAATCTTGTTGTGATATTTTACTAAATGTATACTACTCATTATGTTAATGCCAATATTGAGCGTAATATATGAGAATTAAGTTTACGCACGAGAATAATTTGATACTGAATTTTTATTTATGGGACATCCTGAAGATAACAACCTAATGTAATGTCTCCTATAATGTAAATACTGATCAGGACATATAACTGGTTCCTTTCAAAGATGTTTGATGATTTCTAATATATTAATTATCAAACCTTGGATAGCATTCATTTCTTAATAAATGCCACATGCACTAAGCACTTCCGTGGATAGTATCTGTTTATAAGTGTTATTTTAGCACCCAAGTAACACCCAGTGCTGGGCTATCCTGGCATAGTGTCATTTACTTCTGCCCAGTTCTCACCTACAGCCAAGTGGGGACCTTTGGACAACTGAACATCAGCCTTGTTTGTGTTACTAGATTTGTCGTGATCTTGATTGATCGTTGACTTGGTTAGTTAGGCTTCGGCAGATATTACGATTACATCTTCGAGCTATTATTGAATATACATTTGCACATGATCTGTTTGCACACCTCTATTGTTTATGTAAACTACGCCTCAGAAAATACAGATTTTGTCAAATCTTACAGTTTTGATCCAAAACAAATATAAAATTTATTTTTACTAGATATCTTACCCGAACATAAATTGGTCATCATCATCATCATGTCCATGGAAATCCAGTGTCTAGCAAAGATCAAGGCTAAGCTTGTATTGTTACTGTTTTTAACAAAACGTTTGAAGTGTTTTCTTTTTAGTTATTTTTTTGTTGTGTTAAATCTCACTGCCAGCAAAGTGATCAAACTAGGTACATCAATTTGTTTTGTTAATTTTGATGAGTCATAGTCCACAAACTGCTTACTTTCCATTGCTTACAAAGTTAAAACCATCTGTTTGCATGCTAAATATACCAAACAATATGCGTGATAATGTTATGCATTTTATTATTGTTTGGTTTTGAATGAAGAACTGTAACAAAAGTAATTGAAGTAGGTTCCATCTCCAAATGGAATCTGATCAAAGTCGGAGCAATACCTTTTTAAGCTTATGTGAAACACGAAAACTGAGTTATTACGAAGACTTCATTTATTTTGGCAGGAGCTGTGATAGCCTTGATAAAAAAGTAATTGTAATACTGTGGATCAGTTCAATATGCTGAAGAGGAAGAAGCCAATAGAATCACAAATATCTGATAATGGTTAAACAGCATTTCTGAATTTTACGCAATGCCTTAATTAACAGTACATTAATTATAATTCAGCTTAATTTTACTTTGCATTAGTATTCCACGTGGCACGCGGCCAAAAACAGATTATTTAGAATGGAATTACTCGGCAGTCAATGCTGAAATTGCTTTTAGATCTTCTCAATCGAGGTAAATACATTATGGTTATATTTTTATAGCTGGTCTTGCTGTGCCATCATCTCGGATGACCAGAAAAAGTAACTTATCCCATTCTCGCTTCTCCCATTATCAAATTCAACTGATCTGCAGTACTTGACATCTAGGTAGAAAAGATTCTTTAGAAATACATTTTTGCCATGTATCAACAGAAGACTAAACACAAAAACTTAGCTCTGTTGCACTGAATTATGACTTAAAAGAAAAATTTATTGTTTTGGTTTGTAGTATTCCGTTTTGTGAAACAGGTGCCAAGCAGTGCAGTGTTTTGCTGTAAAAATTACCATCTGTATTTAGAAGTAAAATAAAGATCCAGAGTTTCACACCATCTGTGTTCCCGATTATGTTTGTGTGCGTGTTAAATATTAAACTGAAGCAACATCCATGTGTAAAAACATGATATCAGATAACAGTATCAATAGAGTGTGGATACACACACACATACTTATATATATATGCTTTATTACTTGTACTCTCAATTCAGTTGCTAGTAAACATTTACATGACTTAAAAGAGCTTCAACGGATGACAAAACCAATATGCCTCAAACTACGGCATGGCATTAAATAACTAATTAATGGTAAGCTAAATCACAGAAGACGATTTTAATAATAACAATGCTGAACAAATCATATATGTCACATTCAAATATTCGGGTAAATTTAACAACTTTCAAATTCAGTGCATGACATCCTTTCACCTCAAGCACTGCAGTGTGAATGGACAGGTCTGGTTTGTACAAAGTATTCATTGACTCTTTGGAAGAGTTCATCAGTGGCTGTCTTAAATATGAACTAAATCATGTTAAAAAACCTTTTTAACCATGATTCAATATTCTTTAAATGTTGTCTCAATAAATACACGTTGCTCTAAATACGAACACTATTACATCACATTCAGAAACTATTTTAAGGAAGATCCTGAAACGGTTTCTCACTGAGAATAATAATATTAGAAGTTTGAAAGATCTTTAAAGATCCTCTGCTTCTTAGGTGATAGGATAACCATCAACTTCTAAACTTATTCAAGAGAACTGGATACATCCAGCATCAAAGCTCAGTTTTAGTAGAGACTTCTTTTTTAAAGATGACCCCTAAAAATACATTATCCTGGTCAGTATCCATTTTCATGAATGGCAGACAGACAAACAAATTAATTGTTTTAAATCCAAGTTAAAACAGAATTAAATCAAACCAGCCACAGCAGGTTCTCTTAAATTAACACAAAAATGTGGCAGGAATGGTAGTGTACTGGTAAAAATAGCATTCAACATGCAGCATATCAGAAGTGATAACAGATACGAAATGGTATAACCATAACCATTTAATGATGAAACCTTCTGCATTATACAAATAATATACAATATAACACACAGCTCATTTCCTAAGAGAGTTGGCTCATAGGCTATTTTTTGATGACCTGTATTACATCGTCATGGCACATCTGGTGATTAAGGCCGACCCTCTGTGGGCTATACTTGACACTGCGTCCCTGAAAATATAAATGTCAAACGGTCTTCACTTTGTTGTGACAGTGACATTCAACAAATAGTATGAGGAGCTAGTTACATTTTGTGAAGAGAAAAAAAAAATTATGGACATACCCAAACCAAGGCGTATTTGAATTGCTGCACCAATGTCCTATGTATATTATGACACTGAAATCAGAAATTGACACTATTAATGTTTATAAATATAAAGAACATGTTTACAGCTATACAAATTAACACGTTTGCAATTGCAAATCTGTACCATCTATAAAACGGTTATTTTAATGTCCACCTGACACTAAAATAACCATTTTGGAGATGGTATAGCTTCAAAGTTAATATGTTTGCAGGTTGATATTAAAAAATAACCCCTTTATAGTTGGCATAGTTTCACTAGTGACTGTATACTGATAATAATAACAACCATAATGACATACCACATGCTCCACTGTGCAGCCCCTTCTTAATATTAACCCACCCTCAAAATCCGGTCGCTCTGAAACACAAAGAAAACATCAGTAACTAGAAGCATGTATTTGGATTAATTCTATATGTAGAGTGCACATCAGAGTGTACATTTGCTTACCTCCTCTCTTTTTCGTATATACTCTAACCAGAGCCAGATATTCCCATAATACTTCTAATAAATATTCCAGATTCAGCCTCATATTGCAACTGAAAAGAAAGTAGCAAATAATTAACAAGACATCTTATGGACAAAATACTATATTTACTCGCAATCTCCATATTGTTTATTTTATTCTGTTCCTCAAAAATTAGTTAGTAAAATGCCTTTTCTATTTTCGAAAACATATGTAACCCAGTGAGGCATTCTATAGATGTTCCCATTTTCTGTGTATATAAAAACTAAATAAACCACACAGATATTCTTATTTGCATTCAACAGATATACTCTCTAGCTAAACCCCTTACAGTTATAAACATTACAAGTGTCCCATCAGATTAGCTATTCTAGAGTGACATTGTGTCCATTCTGGCACTGCCTAAAGTTTATATAGACCAATTAGCTAGTATTAGTAAGTTTAGAATGACAGTAAAGTACATTTTGTTATTTTAAAACCGTTTTTGCCACAAGTGTTAAATAAAATCACTTCAATAGTAGCATTCCATTATGTTTAAACTTTCATATAGGCAGTATCCTATACAAGTTAAACACAATGACAGTTACAACGTGTAAAACCAGAGCATCATTCTGCCTTTATACTCCTGGTTCATTAGCGTGAAGTAACTATCATGCACTTCAAAATATTTTCAGATATCTTGGCTAGTGAACCATATACATTAATTAGAATTTTACAGTAGGCCGTTATAATTCTGACTATGTTTATTTTGGTCATTCATGTATACTAACAAGAAAAATAACAGCTAGCACAAATATATATATATATATATATATATATATATATACACACACACACACACACACCTGACAACAACACTGTGTGGCTGTCTTGCTATTCTATCCACCTCTTCTATAGATATCTGATCAATCTTGTTATAAACCTGTTCAAACAAAGGAGAATAAGGCTGATCCTGGGAGTGAGCAAATATTAGTAATCTAAATGACAGATTGTTAACTTCTACGAATCACCTGAATTAGATATATGGCATATAATAAAAAACCTTCACTGGCGGGTGGCTTAGGTCTCATTAATACTTACAAATACACATGGCATGTACATCCTGTTCCCAACAACAACATCAATAAACTCATCTGCTGTGCAATCCTCTCGAAATAACACCTCTGCATTGAAGATTTCTCAGAACGATTAAGGAATTACGTAAACATGGTGGGATAAAGTATAATAGAAATTTAACATTGTTATAATTATTATAACCAAGTTTTTAGCCAGAGAATCCCTAATCCAGACAATTTTGAGAATAGTATAATACATTATATAGTCCAATACAACTTTTTTAATACTACATATATTTTCATTATCACATCACTAATGCAGTTCAACTCTACTACAAATAAAAGTCACCTAAGACACCAAATTTATGCAATAAGCAAAACAGTATTTTATCAGAGAATTTTATCTGAAACAAATTACAAGCTTTTTTAATTAACCAATCCTATTCCAAACCAGTTATAAATGGATCACAGGCAAAGGTAAATGATAACGTGTGTTGATAAAGCAGAACTGGGATGTGAAGGAATTTTCAATGCACATAGAGAATAAAAAAGTGTGATGATCACATATTTAAGACCATTCATGTGGCAGTTCTAAAGCTCATGGTAAAACAATATGACTTTCCATATAATATTTGTTACAATGTGTGCAGTTCCACCTATCTGAATGCACTCCAAATGGGAATGCATGGGGTGTGTAAATTTAAATGCGTAGCCTAAAAGAACCAGCCTATACTCTGGGTATATATTCTGTTTCCAAGTTTTTGATATTGCTAGATCAAGGCTGTATATCACGGTGAATTTTGGCAAAGCATGTGACTCCCTGGTAGGTGATTTAGTGCTGACCTCTGGTGAATGAGTGCTCATTAACCTACTGCATTATGATAAGACCAATTATGTATGCTCAATAGACCGATTCAATTACCCATGGCGCCACCATGCGGATGGATTTCACACTACGGTCTCGGGTTAGAAGTCTAAGAATCACTGTGTTGCATGGCTATTTATGTGTGTAGTGGCCGATATATGTCTTAATGAAAAGCTGTATATAGGCTATTTACCAGCTATATTTGGATTTTATTTATAGTCCATTAAGGGTATGTGATCTCCAGATCATAATTTGGCATTTAATAGGAATGGCATAGACTTCATCCAATAGATATATGCCACTAAACTAAGTAACGTTCAGCACGATTTGTGTGGCTAAAAAATCTCCTACAAGTCAGCATTCATCTGGAAAGATTGGTCCACTCAATCATTGGGTTATATCCTGATAAATATTGTGTTAAATCCTTTGGAAAGACACAATCATTCAGCTGAAATACTAGTCTCAGTCTACGTGTAATATGAAATAATTTGCTGAAAGATTTCCAGTATTTATTATTAGTGAAAAGTTGCCATCCCCTATTAACAGTGGGCTCTATAGTTGTTTCCAATCTGAGACTGTAGTTGGTAACCAATGCAACATTTCACCTGGATCAATCTATTGAAACGTGAAACCATTATGAACAAAGATATTAAAACCGAATACCACTGGACTAAAATAATTACTTCTTGATTATGAATTCTAACAATTCAAACCAATTAATATCACTTCCATTAAAGGATACTATATTCATGTAAAATCATCTGCACAAGTTTCTCATTACAGTTAGTCAATGGTACAGTTGAATTGAATGACAATCCACCTCCTTTCTTAATCTGTAAAACAATCATTCATCTGGTATCAGATTATTAGACTTTAATAAAGTGTAACAATTTTACAAAAGGAAACGACAGCAATCTGACAAATATTGGCATTAATTTGCTTCGCTCTTCTTAAACGATTTCAGTTTTAGCTAGAGAATTAAATTTACCTTAAAGTAAATGTTAGGTTTTCTTTTATTTAACCTAATTCCTACACTTTCTAACTCTTTCTCTAGGAGCTCCCTGAAAATGATCAGAAAAATGGTTATGTAGGTGCTAAAAATGTAACATCAAATTTTTTTTTACATCCCACAAAAAGTTCTAAGGACACTAAATATTTTAGGTAATATTATTCACAGAAACTAGTTACTCTGTAATGTAATTTAAAGGAACAGTTCCTCTTCATTTCACATTTTCAGGTCTGATATGAATATACTGATACAAACGATAAATAATGGCAAAATGTGAACATGATCAGGTACATTTTAAATAATCCAATTCAAAGTGCAGGTGAGTAGACTATTACTCGTCTGTGGGTGCTCCCATTTTGAAGCCAGACACAGACTGGTAGCTGCTAAAACTTGATATCATTAATTTTGTTAATACAAGCTATTTGTAATACTCAGCTATACCAATGTAAATAGTGGTGAGCCAAACATGTAATATAGGAAAAAAAGCATATTTACAAAAATTACAGTATAGTTGGTACAGGATGATTGACGTTTTATGGCCACTTTTGTGCACATGGTAGGCTAAATGGGCCTGGCGACCTACAAAGGTAATGAAGCAAAGTCAAATATGAAATATAGTACAAACAGCTTCATATGTTACTGAAATTGAAATAGCTAAAGAACACTATTTAATGAAATCTTCATACAAATTGTTTTTACTCCTTTAAAAAGAAGCATCTACTGAGATGAACCGATGACAGGATCAGTTACTAGTATTAGTTAGTACTGTAGGCTTAGTATGGGGAGAGGTAAGATCACAAGGATGGCTAAGCCAGAACAACCTTGACTTGATCTGGATCAAGATGACAATATGATTCTTGTGCCACTTGACATCAGAACACATCACTTTGTTTCTTTCTACGCAACAATCTACAATCAAGGAAGCTGTAATGGCTACCTTTCAGTAATTAGGATTATTTTCTTATATCTATGATAGCAGGTAGAGTGTATGATTACTATTGAGGGATATTGTGTTACCTTTATAAGCATTATACATTTAAGTAATATCACTTGAAGTGAACTGTTCCTTTAATAAAAAATACTCAACAAATGTAGACCTGGTTTTTATTACTCACCTCTGAACATCACCTTTGGTTGCATCCAACATCATCATAACTAGGTCAGCTGTTCGGGCAACCCCAATTACCTGTCGCCCCCTACCTTTACCTTAAACACCCAACAAATAAAAACTTATAACATCATACAACTTTATAGCTACTTTTTAATAATTAAAATAACATCTCATTAGGGCACTGTTTTTTTAATAGTTGTTTTACAAACCCACTGATCACAGCTGAAACCTGACCCAGGAAATAAAATAGACTTTTATTCTTAATATTATTATTTTCATGCAGACCTGCCTGAACACTAGCCTAATCCAAGATGGTGACAGGTCAGTTCCACATCGAAAATATTTCAGTTATTTCTACAATAAATCGGTCTTCAACCATGAAATATGTGATACAAATCTGTTATGATTTCCACATCAGCTAAGTAACATTAGTTAAGTAAATACTGCTGCATGTTCAATTGTTATCAACCTATATTAATTACTCTCTCTACAAGTGTTTCAGGTGCTTATTTTATAGACTAAAATAACCATCCCAATGAATACAAATCCAACTGAAGCAGCTATCAGCTGCTGTACATTTAATCTTATGCAGACCCATTACATGAGATATGATATAAATACATGTGGGGTTGTTACCTTGGGCTGCTCCTTCAATTATTCCTGGCAAATCAAGAAGCTGGATGTTAGCTCCATTGTACTGCAATGAGAAGAACAAATTTATCTTTTCAGTCTTTCTTCATAACATTTTTATTCAAAATGGCAAGGGAGTGAAAAACCTCAGTAAAAAAGGACAGAGATTCAGGTTCTGAATGAGGTTTATCAGGGATTGACAAGTAAGAATCAGATAGCTGAAGAGTATGGTAGAACATTTGAAATTAATTTCTTATGCAGTCATTGTCTCGTGTATAAATTTTAAAAGTTACGAGTCATTTATTTTTATTATATATCAAGTAAATAAACATGAAATTAGCTTATATTTTCACCCGCAGTTATGTATACACATCTTGGATATTATATTAAACTGTATATTTATCAAAGTGTCTATGAAAATCTCTTACAGGTTGCCATATGTTAATTATGCTGTATTTATTAATGTTTACAAAGAATATTACTAAGAATATATACTGATAACTGGGCAAATGCAAACTGAAGAAGTTTGTTGTTGATATTTAATAGTCTTTTTACATACCTCTATTACACCGGGTATACAGGTTAATGTTGTAAATTCATATGATGCAGATTCACTGTGTGTACTGGTCAACACATTTAACAAAGTAGACTGAAAGATTTAACATGGAAAGCTTGGTAACAACTTATAACCATTCTTCACTGCAGAATTATATTATTCCAAGACCATTATTATGTTTAAATCAAATCTTTGGTGCATTACAAAGTCTTAACTTTAACTCTGCTTAACAGAAAAAGAGAAGAAATTAAATAAGCTGAACAAACAACACACCTTTCCGACAGATGGAAAACCAATCAGTGCAACTCTAGCATCTCCAGATTTCATAACATCAAAACCCTCTCCCTGTGATAGTAAAATCAGAGTCATAACGTTAGTAGAAATACAGAATTGAACATGTTCACATTACTGTGAACTGAAGAAAAATAATTTTTTTGATAACAAGATGTGTGAAGAACAAATATTCACTATTTCTCACCTTGGGTCCAGCCTTTCCTTGTGGCTCAAGTAACTGGGCTCTCAATCTTGCCAGTTTAGCTTTAAGAAGGCCAAGATGGTACTCAGTTGCTGCCGAAGAAAACAAACCAAAAAAATAATATAATTTTAACAATGTTGCAGAAAGGAAAGCTTTAGGTTATTAACTATTATGTACTAAAAATATATTCTCAATTGGATAGTAACAAATTATGTTCGAATAATAAGGTTTACACTGCAAATGGGAATAGTTGTGGTGGTATTATATAAGATTTCTGCTTTGTAGGTGGAGCTAATGCAATTATCACTTCATCAGTTAGAGAACATAATTTAAGAAACCAGCACCCTCCTGACTTGAAAACTATTTCAAAACCAACTGGCAGGTATGAGTTTGAAATCTTTGGAAATAGGATAATGCAATTAATTTATCTACTCCACAGTAATGGAAGCTAATTATAAGTCACATTAACAGCTGGAGGTGGTTCTGTTGATTTATAAATTATCTGGTTAGATTTTGGTGTATTAAATTAATATAATAAACCAAGACATCATGAATTCTTAGATGTCTAAAACTAAGGTGATATAAACTTGAGTAAATGGGATATATTTGGAGTATGGTCTATACTTTCTATACAGTATACTAGACTCCAATAATCAGAAATAGGTTTCAGCCATCATTTTGGTAGAAATGCCAGAAATAGCTCAGTAGACCATGTATCTGATTACTTATTTAATTGGTTGTTTTGTTTCAATTCAAATGAGTGTTTTCAACCTTTGGACTTGTGCACAGCAAACTCCAAAACCAACTTGGTCTGGCCAAGGCAGCTAAATTAGTTCTTTGTTACAGGATGCTCAGAGGACATACAGACTTGGACTTTTGAATTCAACATTGTAGTGCACCTAATCACAAATGATTAATGATAGACTGATTACACTGGCTTCTTTCATTTCTTTGCTAAAAGTTGCCACGCTTAATGGCAGTCGAATGTATAATTTAATGCAGCAGTATAAACTTGGTTTTGATGTTATAACTTATGCTGTATGAATATCAACTAAATAAACTTGATCATGTTTTTCAAATCAGCTGCTTCTGCCAATTTCTCTGTTCTTGAAACCCTTGTAAATTTTCAACTAGCAATCCTTAAGAAGCATCCCACAATAATGACAATCTTAGTATAATTATTAGTATAAATTTAGAACTTCAGTTGCTGAACCAGTGGCTGCACCATGTTATAATTTCTGTTGGCAGAAAGTAGTTTCTACTACTTTCTGCCTGCCGTGTGGCTGAAATAAGTTTCTGCCGGCAGAAACACAACCCAGCTAGTAATAATATTAATAGAAGCAAAGCAGTCTCCGCGGAGGCTGAGCTGTAACACCTGCCAAGCTATTTATAATTCTGGGTGCACGCGCGTATACATGTCATGTGTGTGTGTGATCCCACCAGTAACCAGTTTATTTCAGGGGGAGGGTTAGTACCAAAAGACTCAGAGTGATGATAACCATCACCATGCCCATGGCATGTCGGCATGTGTGTCACTCACTGTGTGTGTCATTAAATACCTTTGTTTTTCTGAGTTCTTGCCATCTCCTTCTCTATCTCGGATATTCTTTCAAGGATCCCCATTATGACAATAGACGGACACGTTACCAAACAATTTACAGAGAAGGCCAAAACCTGTCTGCTGGCAAAAACATCACAAATGAATCTCCCTAAGCACACTTTCTTGTTCAGTCAGTAGTTGTCACATTATTTTATACTCCGATGTAGATTTCTGGTGTCATTATATGAGCTGTTCGCTTTAGCGTGGGGCGCATTTGTGGCCAAGTGAATCAACGGCCCGGAGAAACATTCAAAAGTAAAACGAAGTTTACGCATTGAAATCGTGCAGTTATTCAAGATATTAATGTCATGTTGTAAATATAGCATGTCAATATACATGAATGCATCCTTTTTTACGAGCTTGTTGATATTAAAAGGCCTTTTAAATAAGTTTACTTTCATGGAATCTTGTTGACTTTCGTACCTGGTTGGTAATTTAAGGCACAGAACGGAACAAACAAAACTTAGTTTACAACATGATTGTAGTATTTTTTTTCTGAAAGATGTGTTGTACAGTTAGTAAATGAAAATTTACCAATAGTATAATGTTAAAGAACTAATCTGTACATAAATGCCTCTAAGAATAGGTTTACATTACACGATTATTTTGATAACTGCCAAACAAGTCAATACATTCCAAAAACATGTTAAAAATTAGTTTTGCATAAGTTTAATTTTACTGACTCGCAGAAAGGCATAATGGGTAATATTTAGTTTACACATTCGCCAACAGCAAAGCTTGCACAATATGGTGTAATATTATACCGTAACATGACGAACACTACCGTGTAAACCATCTAGCTAATACAGAGACACTGTAAATACGTTCATACAACATAAACGTTGCTTCCTCACATATCATCATATTACCAAAGTGCCATTGCGAATACCATTATCATGCAGTTAGTTTTGACGTATGTTTACGGATATATATATATATATATATATATATATATTGTGTGTTGAATGACTATAAATATTGAATTATTTATTGTGATCAAAGTATTATCATCATGTCTGATATTACCGATTCAAATGTTGCTGGTTATGAACCCCCAGGGTTTCCAAGGTGGACAAACAACGCGTGACGTTGTACGATTTGCGCCTCAAACGTGATTTGGAACAAACTGTGGATTATGATCGCCTGTGACCTCATCTCTCTGGCTCACCAGTGCTTCATGGAGAATCATCGATACCAACCCAGACCATCAGCCCAGTGCCTTCCATCGTTCTCGTTTCTCCCATCACTTCGTCGGCTCCCACTCCAGTTTCAGCAGCATCTCCCGCTGCTCCAGTGTCCCCCGTAGCTCCAGTGCCTCCTGTTTCTCCAGTGTCGTTTGTTGTCGCAGAGCTTCCAGTCGTCTCTACACCAACCACGCAAAAGAAATGCAAATGTGTCGATGATGACGAAAATATGATATGGCCATCTAAATGTCATGGCAAGTTCTCGAGACCACTAAATCGATGTCTAGGTGTGATGCTGGAGCAACTCCGTGGCCGTGAGATGTTGAGCGATGAACATATATAGACCATGCTCTGTCAACTGTCAGCCAGGAAGCATCAAATTATATGACTCTGCGCCGACACGCCCCACAACCATCTCAACGTCTTCTGGGGCAATTATGTCACATGACATTGCACACACCAAGTGACAATCTCCGCCTGGAATGAGAAGATGCGATATCACGTTATCACATGTTTTGTGGTGGGTGAGCTGTTAAGATATCCCGTTAGTCTGCCACTGCAGACAACGAGCGAGTAAAAAGAAGATGCAACATGTAGCTTGTGCACGAAGGCAATTTCACATAAATTGTGATAAGCAAATTAAACAGAATATATCTGTCATACGTGCAAGAAATGAAAACAAATAAATTTCCATTCGTAAATTTCAGAAAATGTGTGCATATGTGCTACATTTGTTATTTTTTTAATGTAAGCGATATTTGTTTGTTATATGTTTAAATGAATGTATTTATTTGTTTATATTACATGTGCACTACATTATATGTGTTGTATACTCAGATGTGTATATGTATATATTTGTACATATTTTGTATGTACATTTGTATATATATCAACGAATAAATTTCTAAACATATAATTTCGTATATATTATGTGTATGTTCAACAGTCAGTAGTTAACTGCGTGTTTTGTATGTATTAAAGTATTGCATGTAATCATACAAAGAATTCGTTTTGTATTTATTTTCTCTAATTTCAAACTATAATAGTATAATTAAGTGTATTATAATATAGTTGTCTGTCAAATTAGCAAAAGACTGGGGTGTATGTTATTGTTAATAAATCAATGGATAAATACAAATATATTCAGTAAATTATACAAAACAATGGACACGCTGGTTGACTAATTGTAGCCAAGTAACATTTGAACTGACAAGATACTTGTTTTAATCGTGATAATCGCCAACATTGGTGACAACGGTGTGTTATCCACTCAACCGAGGGATATTAATTGGCGAGGAATATTGGCCCGCGACAACTTTTGGCCCGTATTAGGTCGGGACAATAGTTGTCGACACGTATTGGCACGACAACTTCTGTCTCGTAACACCGGGTTTTATTTTGTTGAGGGTGGTCACTGCCAGAGTGTTTTACGTCCTCAGGGTTTTTTTAACGTCCCCCTTTATTTTAAATAATTCAGTGGAGACGGCAGCGCCATTTAACGTGGTCAGCCAGCCACGATTTAGTGAGCCGAGAAATTAATCCCTGAAAAGTTTCGACCTCTTACGGGGTTCGAACCTGCGACCGTTGGCACCAAGTGCCGGGTGCTTAGCCGCTAGGCCACCGGAGCTCACAGTGAACACCGGGTTGTTGTTTTGTTGTTCGGGGAGAATCCCCAGGCTGTCGCTTAATCAGCACAGCCTCTAGTAACCACTAGAGAGCTTAAATATAGAGAGGCGTTACTCTTGCCGCGCCATGTTGAATGTTAAACCAGTGGCGCCTCTAGCGACCGGAGGTATTTCTCAGATAAACAAAAGCTCTCTGGTTGTCCACATGTGATCTTGTACATGTGTGCGATGGTTGAAATGAATTGCCAATACTAGTACTATATGTTACATGATCACATACTCTTTTAGTAATAAACACTTTAATTGTGCACACATGATTTTGAAGGAAACGAAGCTCTGAAACTGTAAATAAATAATTAAGTGATTTCACAGCCCAGTCACTTAATTAATTCATAGCCTACAATTTGCGATCACTTGACAGCTGATTAAAAAATAATCGAACGTGGTTTAGGTTATTTCACAGCTTTGTGTGTGGAAGGCGTAATTTTCACCAGTTTTTTTTTAATGAAAACAATTAAGTATATATGAGGTAAATGCATACTAACATACTTTCATCATGTCAGTTTATCATAGTCCATAAATTTTGATTTATTTGGATATATACATGTAATGATATATACAGCTATTATAACGCAACCATAACACAATTCATTATGTCCGTTTATCATATATTAACTTAAATTTATAAGTTCATTTAAAGTCTACACCTCAATAATATAGACCATGCAATATAGGCCTGCCCAGCTGAAAACAAAGAATATACATGGAATATTAACAATGTTTATGTTTGCGTTAACATGTTAGAGATAGAGAAATTAGTACTTTCATACAATAAGTTGCATCAAATCTCTTGTGCCACGGGTTCATCTAAAGTTACAATCAGTCATTTGTTATCAAATGGACAGCATAACCCAAAATCTGTAACCAAGAGATTGGCCTGTTTACATGGTATCTCATCATCATTGAACTTCAATGACTGAAACAGAACAATACCTTGTAAAATAATGACTTGAACCAAGTGCATACACAATGTGTAAACACATGTTTTCCTTTTTTCAAGTTGGTTATTTGATTTGATATGCATTTAAGTTATGAAGAGAAGTATACCAAGTAAACCACATGAGCTGAACATTCAAGTACTAATTCAGGTGCTGGTAATCCTTTTTTGTATTAAGATATGAAATGGGCTGACAAAATTTCATGGGTTTGATGCCTTGTTTCTTATTTAATTAATTTTATAATACCAATTTTCACCATTAATATTTATAAATATTAATTACCATCACAGCTGGCTCTGTCTCCTGTATAGTTCAAACAGCATTCTAGATATGTTGTCTGGTTCATGAATTCCGTTTCAGTGAAATGCATATCATATACATTCTACAATTAGTATTCAAGTAATTTAAATCTTTCTTCATCATATATCTGAACGACAACAATTAATAACCTATCTTTTACTTCTGTCAATAGAACAAATAACAAAATGTATGTTTCTACCACTAGTTGAGGTATTTAATAATTAATCTCATAACATTTAAATTATAAATAGAAGTCCATATATATCAATAAGTACCAATTGCTTACATTTAAAAATAAATATGGATGTAGGTGATCATGTAAATACTCAGCTACTTATAATTATTGTAATTAGGGAAAAAATATCTTATTTTAGTAATGTAATTTTAGAAGTGCAATTATATTATTAACAATAATAAAGTAAAATATCCCTCCCGCCCATTACATCTTCAGTGGCTCCAGTACATCTAACTGTAAGCTTGTATATCTTACATACCTGGCGGCAATTGGTACAACCCGCAGATGAGGGATAACTAGGCATAGCCTGGCTTAACTTTCATGACATTATATCATAGGCCTATTCATTTGATTTGCACGATCGACAGCTCCTCGACCTCAGCGCTCCTGGCCACCATTTTCCGTCTCCCGCCAGTTGTTAGTAAAGCGTACAGGGAATGCCAGTGTCTAAGCGGGATCGCCGGCGATCTTGGGCGGGTGCACAGCCGCTCAATCTTCAATGGGGAACCGAATCTTTGCCGGGTGGGCAGGAGACAAAATCTTCACTGGGGAACCGGAAGCCGGGTGAATAATAACTTTCATCTATTTTACAGTCCCTCGTCGCCTATTTTATCGACAGAAAATCGGTCGGCTACTTTGGTTTTGGTGAAAAGTGGCCTAGAATGCACCAAATACTCCACTTCCCCAGCCTTTTCAGGGGGAGAGCCCCATACATCCAACCTCATTCCTTCCAATGGAGAAGGGTCACTAGTGTGTTAGTGTGACTACCACTACCCCACGGTCAGGGGTCGTCGACTCTATTCCCTACTGAAATATATATATATATATATATATATATATATATATATATATACTATTGCACACGCTAGCTATTATTATTATTATTTTTGTTGTTGTTGCTCTTATCATAATCATCACCAACACCCTCAAAAAAGATTGACCATTCCCTCAACTTGATCTTCAAAAATATCGATGGATTGACCGACTCACAATACAACTTCCATATTCATATAGTTTAAAGTTAACCTTCTGCGACGTATTTATGTATTCTTGTATTCTTCAGCAACTTATCTTCCAGCTAGGCTCATCCACCCAGCGTCAATCGTAGATTCTTGTCGAAGCGGGAAATCTGATAAAATCACATACCCAATGATCTGGGAATTGTATTCTTAAAGTTTTTAGAAACGGCTACGTGTACTAGCTTCTCGGATATAGTTGTATATAGTCGTGTACGTACTTCTGATGGGCCAAGTTTGACGTTATAATTCTGGCAAGTCCGCGTGTAGACTTGTCAATAGTATAACGTCAAATTGGATTAGAAGTATATAGTTAGGAGTCCTAGCTATGTACAATTACCATAGCTTTCCTAATAATTTGTATTAAAAGGCACTCAATTAATTGTTAAAATTCGATAGTATCAATGGCAATATTTATTTGTATT
The DNA here is from genome assembly GCA_025642065.1 of Paralvinella palmiformis. Taxonomy (NCBI): domain Eukaryota; kingdom Metazoa; phylum Annelida; class Polychaeta; order Terebellida; family Alvinellidae; genus Paralvinella; species Paralvinella palmiformis. The sequence continues at coordinate 110,627 of JAODUP010000120.1, read as the reverse complement.
AAAATATGCAATTACATATATGAGTATTTAAAATAATCATATAGGCCTATCTAAAATGTATCTGAAATACATTTGCACTGCGTCTAGATAAGGGACAGTTACATTTGAAAAATTGACAAATGAATCTAGATACATATGTCAGTTACAATGAAAACGGGATAAATTATATCTAGATACAATGTATCTCGATATAAAATGTAACCGCCCCAGGTCTGGTTAGCACAATCGTGCCAATGCTCGTAAGCAAAAGCCGATATCATGTTTGGTGTGGTCTAGCTGGTCTTGGCACAATATGCTTCTGTTATTTTCCTGGCACAAATACTATTTCATATGGAAATATGAACTTTTCTCAACGAAGGCTAGATGATGATAATTGGTGTTTTACGGACACTTTTGTGCACACGGTAGGCGAAATGGGACGAGCGACCTCCAAAGGTAATGAAGCGAAGTCAAAGATTAAACACCCTTCAGATATGCCCAAGCCGAGATTTGAACATTCTTGGTAGTGATCTGTGGTCCAACACGCTACCGCTAGACCACGGAGGCGCCAAACACACACACACACATATATATATATATATATATATATATATATATGTGGGGGGGGGGGTGCGTTTTACTAATCGTAGTCAGAACTCGTTTTATTTCTTGAGATTGGCAGACTATGTGAGAAAAAGATGCATGATATAAAACATGTTTTCCAGTTATCTTTCTAATGAATGCCCCTTTTTAATAGAATTTTATATTTATAGTCTTTTAAGTAAAAGTTATACATAATGTGAAGAAAAAAACAACAAACAATAACAATCACCATTATTAGGTACCAGTCATACTACATTAGGTCATTAATATCATCAGCTCTTTTTATCTTTCGTTTGCACTGAACTAGGCTGAATTGGTTCTTACTGAACAAGGAACCATAATATATATATATATATATATATATATATATATTGGGAGTGGGGTCTGTCTTGTTTCCATCCCGATATTAGAGTCTACGGACCAGGATCTGAACACTGTATAAGAACGGGTTAATTCTTATTCAGAATGTTATAGAAAGCACACCAAACGCTTTATAATAATGTAAAGTCATGGCCGGTTAACGATTTGATTGATGTTGGGAAGAATTAGTGGTCGCCCGTTCGCGCCACTTAACGGATTGTGGCCGACCAATTGTAGGGCCAAATGGGTGTGAAACCATAGTTTTCCGATTGATTGATATGCGAAAGAAGTTGGTGGTCACCCGTTCGGTGCCGCTTGGCGATTTGTGGCCGACCGGTTGTTGAGATCGCACGGGTGTAGATGTCGTAGCCGCGGGGTTTGGTTGGGTTTGTACTGTCTTAATGTTTTCGGAATGTGGGTATGAATGGGTTCCGGTCAAAAGCCCTCTAGGTCAAAAGCCCTCACATATACTTGGATAATATGTTATTTTCGTGTTGAATGTGTGAAATATTTGTTAGTGAATGTTTGTTATGGTACAACGGAGATTGTATCAAGGGACATCCGAGTCTCCACTGGACAACACGCTGATTGTGCTGGGGGGGGGTGAATCCCCTTTATATACCTGTTTGGATGTGTGGGAGGAGTTTTAGTGGAGGATTGTTCTCGACTCATCCAAGTCAGCGGTGATTGGACCAGGTGACCATGTGGGGTCTACCGGACAACAACGTTGATGGTGCTGAGGAAACAATTCCCTATATATATATATATATATATATATATATCTTAAGTTTTGTAGATTTTTTGAGAGATTAGTGAGCTCCGGTGGCCTAGCGGTAAAGCACCCGCCACTTGGTGCCAACGGTCACAGGTTCAAATCCAGCAAGAGTTCGAAACTTTTCCAGAGATTAATTTCTCGGCTCACAACATCGTGGGTTGCTGACCACGTTAAATGGAGCTGCCGTCTCCACTGAATTATTAAAAATAAAGGGGGACGTTAAAACGCCCCTGGTGATGTAAAACACTCTGGCATCTTTCCGTACTGTTCCCCTGTGAGTGGTGGGGGAGGGATTTTCTTAATCACTCAAACATAGAGGCTGTGCCGAATAAGGGACAGCCTGGGGAATCTCCCCGAATAACAAAACAAGCCGATTTTTTGAGTGGTACGTGGTTCTCGAGTGTATAGTTTCGAGGAGTGTATAGTTTTTGGACAATTTTGGGTAGAGGAATAAAGTAGATTCAAGACCACATGAGTCTGGAGTTTTGAAAGAGAGAACTTGGCTAAGGCCGAAAGATCCGGGATGAACGGCCGAGCCGGCCGCGTCCCGGATCTCGGTACCTTTCAATAATGTCATGCTATACCTATATATAGCTGTGGTGGTGGTTTCAGATCCACGTGTATTAATATCGTTTCAGTTACGACGAAGGTTGGCAGAGTGAGAAATCTTCACTTGTTGAACTGAAACTGAATTTCATTTCGTCAAGTACTCCACAGAACGACATTAAATACTGAAGTCGAGCGTCACACGAACAGCAAATCTAGAACAATAAACTCTATACGTAGGATAACATATACACATAGTTAATTCACGGAGTCATAAGTTTAAATGATCTATGAATGTTTCATCAGGATAGACAAGTTTATTCTCATATATCAGCGTTATTTTTGCATTTCACATGTTGGTTAGACCCAGTATTCTTAAATTAGACACATATAATTTAATATTAACTTATTAACACAAATAATGATGTGCTTTCTACATTAGAGGATCGATAATTTATTTAAAATGGCTGACAAAAAGCGCATGTGAAATAGAAATTTGCTGTGTCTGCAGAAATAAGCTGATAACAACAGAGTAAATATCTTATTAGTTTATAGCAATAAAGTATTATTTGATTTGTGCATGTAATAGTTATGCTATATTTCAGATATGGCAGTAGCATTGACCTGAAAGAAAACATGGATTCGAAAATAAATTCGTTTGCTAGCTTTGTCTAAGCCTGACAACGCGTAAACGTATTTGCTGGTGGCAGTTAAAAGTGGTTATATTTCGTATTAGATGGGAAAGACTGCACGGTAAATTTGTGTAATTTTATTTATTAGTACAATATTTACACGTTTTTAGTTATTGGTTAGTCAAATGTCTTGTCACATAATTTTCATCGCGATAACTGTATCAGCCTCAGGCTGAACCGTCGTTGTAGTTGTAGACTAGTTACGTTATGATCCATAGACTAAGGCTAAGACTGGCATAGCCTATTAATAGTATTATCACAAATGATGATCATTATCATTATGGTGATAATGATTATCATTACTATTATGGGCTTTATGGGGCCTAATTTTGGCTTATTAGGGCATAAATATATCTCTATGAAATAAATAAAAAAAACTTTCTACTTCTGAACATGTTTGACACTAATTCTGACATGCCAATTAAGTTAACCGAGCAGACATGTCAGAATTCGAATTTAAATGTTAAAAAGGGATTGAAGTAAATGACCTTAAGTAATCTTCCCAGTTATCAGCATGTTAACTAAATATAGAAATGTCTTTCTCTTTGACTGAAATACCTTGATACAGAAAGTACAGATTATAGAGCCAGTCTTTGGCTGTTCTAGTAATATCAGTCTTAATTGGCAGTCTAAATAAAAACTTAGTCAAACATGGTAGGCCATATTTCTTGGTTTTTATGCTTCATGGTGAGTAAGAATGATCATTCCGCCAACATTCTGATGCTTATAGTCTTTCAGGTCTAGTCCAACTTTGACTTGCTATAAATATGCACCCTGGCATTGTTTTTTTCTGCACAATTGCCACTGGCTCTTTTAAGCTGTGCCATTCATTCTTCTTTACAAAAAACGTTTTCTTTTGTACAGTGTTGCCATGATATAAACAGGTCTCCAGTCCTTGCCTCATTTATGATCATTTTGAAAATGATATAGATCCGAGTTGTTGATAATTAGTATTATTGTTAGTGCGATGCATAATGTCTAATAACAATGTTTTAATGAATAGGTGGTGTCTTAAGACTATCATAATGGCTTAGGATTAAAAGTAGCTAAATAAATCTTCCCAAATATGACTATTCAAACAAAAGACACATACTGTTTATAATCCAGGGATAGTTGATAATATTTGAGTTTAATGATCAGTGATTTGCTACGGAATGACAGTTGACAAAAAATAGGTGTATGCCAATTGTCAGTTACTCTATCTTTTGCATTATTATCTGACAATCTTATTATGATGCATAGACTTTTTAATATTTCTCATTTTTGTGTTACTAACATTCTTTTGAAAAACCTTTATTGATGGTGTTTATAAATTTGTAATTGTTGCAACTTTTTCATGTTGAAAGTTCACAGTTAGCATTGGAATATTTTATTACAGAATGTATTGATCTGTAGTAAAAATGGGGGGAAAATGAACATTAATAAGTAAATAAATACCAATTTAAAATGAGAACATCATGGTGCCTGTATTAATTGATATATTCGGTACTTTCTTTGCTATATGTTTAATGTAGGTACAACTTGAAATAATGGTCTTGATATTTACAATGCAGAATAATAAACTTATATCAGAAGAAGAAATATGTGGCCGTAGATGATTAAGACCAAGAAAAACCTAAACTGTTGAACTAGGAAACAGTTTATTTGATGGGGTCACGTCCTTCTGTGATCAATTCTGCATCAGATGGGGACATCTACATTGTTCAGGCTAATGAGGTATGGCTGAAAGCAATTAAGACCTCCAGAATCACAGAAAGGGTGAAGAAGAAGCTGGTTATTAAGCATCAAGGTTGGAAAACTATTCGCATATTTGTGTCTTCAACATTTAAGGATTTTCATCAGGAGAGAGAATTTCTTGTAAAGAAGGTAATTTGTAACCATAAGCCTGTTTACTGATTTAGGTGACTCATCTGAAATACTTTCATGTAGAAAACTTTAAATATTAAAAATATGTTTTAACAAAAGAACTCTCTCAAAATCTACCCAAACCTGTCATCACTCAATCTAAACATCTCTCTTTTCATTATTCTCTTAAAGTATAGTGTACACTGAACAGGGATGTTTTTATTTTTAGGTATTTCCTGACTTGAGAGAGTGGTGTGAAGCCAGAAAGCTTTATTTGGTGGAATGCGATCTAAGATGGGTGAGCTATTTTGATAAATAACAAATGATATCCAGTTTTGTTCCATTATTTGAGTTATTTTGATATTTGAGTGTTGTGTAATACTAGTACACAGATACAGAATGCTGTTCAGGTAACATGAGGTAAGTGAATTTTTTTTACTAAAACTTTTAAATGTAAATGTATGATTTGTTTCATTCTATGTTATCTGAGTTATTAATGAAACACCTTCAATCAAACCTATCAGTACATAAGTATATTTAATGCCTGTGATTTTTAAATGCACATGTACCCTAATGGTGAATGGTTTTGATATCCAGATGTATTATTTGATATAGACTTACAATGTAAACAAGATAGGCTTTATGTAACAACATCAAATAAAAAAATTAAAGGTCATAGGAAAGGGTTTTTCAATAAGTCAAAATGTTAGTGTTATATATTAAAATCAATTTCAGTCAGAGATGTATTTAATTTATTTTCCTAGAAATAAAGTTACAGTGGTTTTAAAACTTGCTTTGCTAGCATCTTGCATGGTCAAAACTTTAATCAAGAATCTTCGGAATGTGACGTCATCTTTGCCAAACAAAGATTGTCTTTATTAAACATGTAAAATGGTGTATTGTGTCGTATACAATTGTGAAAAGAAACATACATCAAATACCAATAAATATATCTGACATGTAAGTGCTGTCAAAACCCAGCCCAAAACCCCCCCCCAAAAAAAAAATAACACAAAATGGCTAAAAGACACACTATAGACTAGCATAGGCCATATATGGGAGAACCCCATGCACCCACCAGGCTCCCGTGTACAGACAGATACCACTTTATTTTTAATGAAGTTATGCAACAGGAGGAGGGTAATACGCACATTCAGGCCCAACGTGTTTACTCATCAATTAAACTTATACCAAAACAAACAAATACACACTAATCCAACTCTTGTTGTTGACTGGGGCCGGGTGTTGGCAGTACAGGTGGCTACTCTGGGTCCATGCATGCCCTTGCTGCAGCTAGTTCCTCACAATTAACACCGTCTGTGATCTTTGTTGCTAGCGGTTCAAAGCTGTAGCGCTTGACATCTCTGAGAATGTCAACACTATCATCGGAATCTGATATTTTGTCTGTCAACTAGGTCAGAATACTTGTTAACAAGCTACGGCACTACATGATGTTTGGCAAGGGTGACGTCACACAATAACCCCTAGCGAGTGTAGTACACACTATCAATGGCTCCTGAAAGTTAGGAAATTAAGGATAATTTTAATGGAAATATGATAGCCTGTGGTTAGAATTGTTTTGCATCTTATAGGGAATAAAATAATTGTTTGTTATTTTATATTTACTTCAAAATTTACCATCACGTTTAATCAGTTAAAATTAAATAACACCTTCAGTTTTCTTTTACTTCATTTAATGATTAAATAAAAACAATAATGTGTATATGTGTGTATATATATATATATATATATATATATATATACACACACACACACACATGCAGTTACAGTATATACTCCTGTATAAATCAAAGAAATAATCCTAGAATCTAGTACGCAATCAGTTAATACTCGTCTTATAAATGAGTTATACTTAAAGTAAAAAAATATTAGATGAAATATATTGATAAACAAAGTAAACTACTGTGGATGATAATGGAACAAATGAATACTAACATTTATTTATTAAGTGCATGTTAATGTGCAACATTATATTACTATATATATATATATATATATATATATATGGGGGGGGAGTAAACCTTTAATGGCAAGAAACATTGACCAATGCAAGGCAAGAGCAGCCTTAATATTCCAAGCCAAATCAAGTGGATTCTCTTTTCTTTGGTGTTAATGTTAGCTGTGTCAAGTACACATTGCTACAGGTACAAAAATATTATAGGAAGTTTATTTAAATCAATTTTAAAAGTATTTGATGAATATATCTTTTTATATAATGTTGTTTATAACTTGATATCAATGGCAAAAGAGAAGAAATGTTGATATAAGATGGTTTAATTACCAGTTAGTTGATACAAGAGTTTGATGCAATTCTCTTTCAAGTAATCCTACATAGTGAAGCAGTAAATTACAGACCATATGCATCTCCCTCATTTGTAGTAGATAAGCCACGTAAAATAACTGCCATTTTGGCCATTATTATAAAATACAGTTTGTGTCATACACAAGTACATACTCTACATCATTTGAGATTATATTGTGTTTTCAAATAGATGCCACACAATCTGTATTGCATTTTTCGATGATAATTGTAGTATGTTTTTATCGATTATGTTGTAAGGGGGGCGCCTCCATGGTCTAGTGGTAGCATGCTGGACCACAGATCACTACCACTGTGTTCGAATCCCAGTGTGGGCATATCTGAAAGTTGTTTCGTCTTTTACTTCGTCTCATTACCTTTGGAAGTCGCTCGGCCCATTTAGCCTACCTTGTGCACAAAAGTGGCCATACAGCATCAATCAATCAATCGATTATGTTGTATGTGTGTATGCATGTCTTCTTCAAATGTGATGCAGTGCAGTATATACTATTTTAATAGATTTATGGTTTCTGTACTAAATATATGTTACACAAGTAGACTGCTTTAATTTTTGTTGTTGTTGATTATTTGCATCATGATCTTATTGCCACTTGGTTAGTGTATTATTTGTTATCTGAAGGATGTTTATATATTGGAAAAAATGAACTACATTTACTTATAAGTTTCAGGGTGTTCTAATAGCACAGCAGTTAGAGCAGTGTACTATAAAACTTTGGGTCATGTGTTCAAATCTGGATCATGCATCTGTTTGTTTAAAAAAAATTGTTTCCCTTTCAGCCACCTCACAAGTGTGAATAATTTCGGTTAAGATTTATGAGTTGGTTGACATTTTATATTTTAAACTGACCTCGGTATTTACACAGTCTTCTTAACTTTCCCAGTTGAAAAATAACCTGATTTCACGTTTGTTCCCCATATGATTTTTCTCAGGGTGTTCCAAAGGACTATACAACAGAAGCAACCATGAAAGCATGCCTAGGTGAAATAGATCGCTGTTATAGTGACAACGTAATGCCATTCTTCCTTAACATGACCAGTGAAAGGGTAGGATGGGTGCCAACAGTAGATGAAATACCAGAAGTGATACAGAGGGATTATGCCTGGGTTGAAGGACTCTCAGTAACAGAAATGGAAATAATGCATGGTGCATACAGAATTGATAACCCAAATGGTTAGTTCAGTACCTAAGTACAGTAAATGTTTGCATGAAACAATATTGTATGTGGTATATAAAGAAGTAGAAATTCTAGTGACCATATCAGTGATACATAGCTATAAGTAATACTTGAATGGACAGCTATATAACAGATATTTTGCTATATGAATGCAGAGATTGAATAATATTGAAAAAGCTACTTTTATTATAACTGTCTTTTGTTATAAATTATGTGTTTGCTGGAGTTATTTAGAACTAATATATTTGAATGTACCATAATTTTAGTTGTAACTGCAACTGGACATATTGCTAAAGATTCAATGCAACTTATTGCATGGTACAGGATATTTCAGGTGTATGAACAAATATGCATTTTTACTGAAGTGATTTAATGTTGCAGTTAATGGTTAAGGAAATCTCTGAGTATGCAGATGAATAGAGTAATTCATAATTTGTAATAATTTATATAATTCTTAGCATTGAACCTTGTAGAAATAAGTAGAATTAATCAGTAAGACTTACAGGTATTTTCCCAACTTTTTTAAAACATCCAGATGGGATTCGTGTCTGTGCTTGTGGGATTTGTTCTGAAGGGAATTGCTAATCAGCCATGTGTCCCAATTGTGATAGAAACTAAAGCTAATTAAAACATTTGTTCAGTCATACAGGTTCGTTAGGATGATATCAGTGCACTACATTGATCCACTACATTGTATCTGCATTATTTATTTGTAATTTTCTGAAGAAGGAGAGACAAATTATTTGCCCCAAACGTTTTTAAACATTCTAAATATAAGATGTCCTCTCCTCCCTGTGGGCAGCTAACTTGCTTTAGTTTTGCTTATCAGCTTTCTTGAAAAGTAAAAACAAATGATTATGTTCAAACTAATAACAGGCAACAATTTACCGTAGTCTCAGGTCTAAAATATAAAGATTTATGTTAGTTAAGCTGACCTAAAAATCTGAACTTTTCCCTGCAATATTTCCAGGTGACGTTTTGAATGCAGGAAATAGTTTTGTTTTCATAATTCGTTATTCGTACCAATGCCAATAGATTAAGGCAAATTATAACGATTGTTTACACAAACTATTAGCGCATACGTAGGACATCAAACTTAATTTAATGGTTTGATTAAACATTCAATGAACTGCATATGAAGTCAATGACTTAGAAATAATTAGACATATTGTTAGTACTGGGCCTTTGATGGTACGTTTTGGTCACTAATACGGCAGTAACCGAGACAATGTAAATTATTGGTATATGCGGTCAGTTAGTAACTAACTCTCTATATGATAATAAATAAATTAATCAGTAATTATATTGTTCTTAGTATTAATATGCCCAGACAAAATATGTATATGGGGGCACCCTAATGTCTATGCCGCCAAACGAATGAGATATGATGCTCTTGGGTATGGAATGTCTGGGTATGAGTTGTCTTGTTACAGACGCTGCCTTCATGAATTGCACTACTTAGTCTAACAACATTTATCTATAATTAAAAAAATCAGATAATTCTACATATAAATATTGATTTTCATTATAAAGACATGTATAATTATCATCAACTTGTTTCACTTCTATTTTCACTCCATGACTGTATGAGTTTAAATCAAAATGATGATTGATGTCCCTTTGCATCTAGACCTAGACTATCGTCTAGACGGCTGCTAACACGCTAACAAATTTTCCCCTGATGACTGGATATCTTGACACTGAAATAGCACCTGCCATTAAGCCAACCCCCCAAAATACGGGTCACAATGTTGACTCAAAGTATTGGCTTAATGACTGGGACCTACCGTAGTTGTATTTAAACTAGTAAAGAAACATTATATATATATATATATATATATATATATATGTATATATATGTGTGTGTGTGTGGTCTTGTCTTGTCTTGTGAAGTTTGGGCTAGAGACCCTTGCTGTTGCCTATTGGACACAGCCACCTGGTGTGTGTGTATGTTCTGTGAGATATATATATATATATATATATATATATATATATATATATATATATAATTAATACATTGAAACATATTTTAATTAATAAATGTATATTTATAATTGTAATTTATTTCAAAACTGTAACCCATGATTTATAATTGTGGTACTGATCGAGTTATGTTTTTAAATGTTCATTATTTAGTTGTTTATATTTCATTTGCAGCATTGTTCATGATCAGAGATACATCATTTGTTAAAGAGTTGCCTGAGGATTATAAAATAAACTATATAGAAAATACACCTTCTGCTTCAGCAAAACTACAAATTCTTAAGAAAAAGATTTGTGAGAAATTTGTAAGTATTTATATCAGGTAGTTTAACACACACACACACACACACACACACACACACACACACACACACACACACACACACACACACACACACACACACACACACACACACACACACACACACACATACATACACACACACATATATATATACACACATACTTATTGTATAGATAAAGTGCTATAACCTACAGTGATGTATGTAAAAATGGTCTCCTAAGCAGCTTCCAAACATAAAATCTAAGAACTTTAAGCATTTAAATTAAATTATCAGATAATAGCTGATGGTTATCTTAGAATTGAGAATATCTGCAGTCCATGGAATGATCTAATTTAGTTTAAATATAAGAATTATACCAAGAACATTTGATTTATTTGGATAACTTTCTTTATCATGGTAAGAGAAAATTTATAACTGACCAGTTTAGACACAAATCTCTTTTTCAAAAGGTAAGATTTCATAGTATTTCAACAAAGTAATGGCTTGCTTATGTTTAATGCATTCCCTATATGTATAGTAGCTGATCAAATACATCACAATTGGTTAGCTAGTTTCTATCTAAATGGCTGATATGTGTTGATAGAGAAAGCTTCTTTAAATAGATACATGGATTTGAGGTCTGTCTATATTCAGCGCGATCGAGTGGTTCACTACAAAGTAAACATCATTGGTCTCAACCCACAGAGAAAAATCGTTCAGTTGGGTGGTCTTGATGGAGTCTTCTCAAAGAAGGTAACTAATTACCATCATGTTTATTGTCATTAAATGATGCCATTTCTGGTATGATTTATAAGACAGCTGAATGCTAAATGTAATGTATAAGCATTTTCAGACATAGATAGTCTCTAAAAAATAATTTTGTGTTTTACACTGTCAATCTCGACTCCCTTCCCCTGTTCCCATATCAATCTTCTGCATGGAGACTTTTTTGAGAAGGTTATTTACAGCTAAATAAACTGAGACAGGTGAAGGCTGAAAGTGGTAGCTGTAAAACCAGAAAATGGATTTATGATCACTTTGTATATAAACCAATCTGTCTGCAGCATCATTAGTATACCAATGTCATGCACAGCAATTGTATGCAAACATATCTCCCAAAATTGTGGATTATTTTGCAGGTCTACGATTTCTTCCGCAAACGTATTGAAGAACAGTATCCACTGGAAAAAGAAGAAAAGGATCCTTATTTACACATGAAGGAGCGGCATGAGGCTTTTATGAAGAGCAGATGTGAGAATGTGATTGGTCGACAATCTATCATCAGTGAGGTAACATTCTACCTGTTCCAACTGTTATAGTACTTGAGATGTTGTTTTAACATCAGCTACATCTATAATACAGTATTTTTATCAGAAAACACCTGCCTTGTCTTCAAAGTTTGTGTTGCACTATTCATCAGTTTTAAAGATTTGCTTTTTCAGTAGCAATTGCTCAAGATTAGGCATGGACAGTGCTGTGCATTTTCTTGTGTGAATTTCTCTCTCCGAACAGGCAGCGGAGTAATGCTACAGTAGAACATGTTGGTTTGTTAGATAAGTAATAATCTGTCATATGATAGGATGGTATTCTTGAAACTATACAAGACTAAATATTAACTGGTGAATATTAAATATTGCATATTTCAAATTGTTAGTTTTCGCTGATATGAAAACAACATGGAAAACATAAATCAGCTTTTGAGCTTACATTTTAAACTCTTTTATGCATGTGTAAACTTATAATTTCAGTTAAATACAATTCACACAAATGCAGATAATTTGCAGCTGACCATTCAATCTAAATCTTCTGTAATGTTTAAGATAATTTAATAAAATGTCCATCCCACAATTTCCAACCTAGAAATATCTAGATATCATGTTGCTTCAAAGAATTCCTGATTAGGTACAGTTTATAGCATTGTATAGCATTCTACTTATTTTTCTTCAGATAGAAGCCTATTTATGTGGCACGGGCAGTGATGTCCCATTAATATTAGTGGGAGGCGCTGGTACTGGAAAGACCTCCATCTTGGCAAGAATTGCTGATCTTGCTGTGGACAAGGCTACGGCTGGAATTTTGCCTGGGTAATTATGAAGCAGTTTTAACTGGAACAACACTTTCTGCTCTTTTATAAGTGACTGCAGTAACAGCATTGAAATGAGTACTTTTGGTTGTTATATGACAATTCCCTCAGGAAGTTTTTAGCCTTCTGTGAGATTCTATTATTTTATCCTGGTATTGCAATTAATTTATCTTGAACCATAAATCATAAATGAAGCACATAAAACAGGCATTTTAATTAATTTAAGTTTTACTCTGAAATATTGTGATTATAAGAAACTGATATTAAGACTGATGAAATAATCAAATTAAACAGCATTTAATGTTCATAGTTAATTATTAATAGGTTTTTAACCTTAAAGCAGGCACTATAGACAACGCAATGATAGCATTACCCTTCTTCCATTCAATGATTATTTTGGAACGAAACTTAGCTCCATCATTTCAGAAGCTGTAATGGTGCTAACCGCTTCAACGAGCAAATAAATACTTACCAGTAATTCCTTTGATAATTTCGGCCGTCCATGGTGGCATGCGGAAGGCACGCATTTATGTCCTGTGTATCACTCCTGATTTGTGTTGATATTTGTGTACAGCCAAAGGAACTACCGTATTTTGCTTATGAAGGATTCTTCCTAATCTTAAATATTATCCGGTCTGTTTTGGGTGTTTATTGTAGAGGAGCAGGAAACAACTGGCATGTGTTCTACCATTTTGTTGGCGCTGTGCCAGGATCGACTGAGCTGCTGCTGATGTTACAACGATTACTAAAAGAACTTAATATGGTCAATGTAAGTGATTGGATGTAATGAAGTAATTAACCCTTCATAGACTTGTTTCCTCCCACACGTTTTACCATGTGACTGACTTTAAGGAAGTGGATAATAAACTACTCTTATGTGCTGATGTATTACTAAAACCTCTTCGCTCATGCATTAAAATATATTAGACATTAGTTTATTTAAATAAGCTGTACCATTGCTTATTTACGCTTGATATTTAGTTTTTGCAGTTTTTATTATGCAGTCTTGAGCATCACTTATTTATTTCGGTGTACTAGTCACTTTCAACATGGTGATATAGTTTTTAGTAATATCGTTATTTAGGTTATTTATCCTTTGTTATAACGTGCATTTCTTGGTTACCCATAGCATCCTTATTTTTTATCAAGCTTCAGCAGGAGTAGACAGCAAACAGGTTTTGTGGACAATATGCCATTTACTTGTGATTGGTTTTTGTTTACAGCTGGGTGGAATTCTAACCCAAGGATCATGAAAATAGAAGGTCTTATTTCTCCACAAACATTGCTGCCAACTCTGCTGACATATTGTTGAAGAAAAAATACTTTTTATCATATACGTTAATATATATTCTGTATAATTTGATCTTACTCATAACTTAATTGCCGCCATTGTTCATGATGCATATTTGTTTTCAATCCGTTTATTAAGGATTCATCACTGCCATCCGACACTGAAGTTGCAGTACAGCTGACATGCAGTGCATTAGCCAATCCTAACACTCGGCCTGCTGTAGTAGTTGTGGATGCATTGAACCAGGTAGTTATGATCCATACTAACAGGACACCTCAAATAAACAACATGAGGCCAAATACAAAAATTCACAGAATCATAACCTGTTGAGGATTAAACTATATCCAGTGAACAAACTTTACCATGAGGACAGCAGCACCGAATCTCTTGGAAACTTTGTCATCCATCTTGTTAATTGATGTTAATTTAAAATGTTTTATAACTATGCATAATTATTGTGAAATATTCCAAACTACTGGAGGGTAGCAATTCAGCTTCTTCAAATGGCAGAATGTACAGTGTTAAGAAGAAAACATTTGTCAGTTCATTAATATAAATCTGACAGCTGAGTAGATGCTTCATGCTACAAGATCCCCCAAAAAGTCATTTGGCCATTTCAGTAATTTTCTAGATTCCAATATTCTAAAACTTCATTGTATTCAGAACTGCTTAGTTATGGTTGTCACACCGGTCTCCTTGGTTTTCTCATTCTGCCTCACTCCTGGAATCTCTTCATTGACTTCTTTCTCAGTCTCGCATGATTTTCAAACGTTGTACCATTGCATATCAAACTCTTTCTTCCGGGGAACCTTCACATATATTTTCCATGCTTTCTCTAGCACCCAAGCCCAGAGAGCTCCGTTTATCTGGTTTTCACTTGTTGTCTGTTCCTAGAGTTAAAACTTATGCTGGGACTAGTGCTTTCTCAGTCGCTGTCCCTATTATTTGGAATTCGCTCCATGAACATGCTATATTCTGAAATAGCGTAGTTTTATTTTATTACCATTTGAAAACTCATCTTTTCATACCTGTTTATCCTTCCTAAGTTTCCACTCCATCTGATAATTTGTTGATGAATTTTGCATCGTACCCAGATAGAAGTTTGTAATTATTATTATTGTTTTGATTATGTTTTTAGACCAACTAGTCTTATAAATATGTTTTTGTTCTGAAATTTAATTTTGCCTGATGCTTGTTTACATTCTTGGAAGTGGATCGTTCCTTTAATTGAAGCAGACAGAATTGATTAAATTTTAACTTTAAATCCATGGTATGATTCTACACGTCTTCATACACAATTAATTCAATATTTAAGTGGATAATAAAGCCTAAAAATTTTACCATTATGTCATTTTGCTCAGGTTAAAAGCTTGATCTCTACCCAGTTCTGTATAGTCATCATGATGTAAGATGTATATGTTGCCAATTAATTGTTTTATAAAGTATCACAATCAGGTTAATATTTCAGTTATAATTTTGGTATGTTCTATTAACCTCCGCATGAGATTTAGGCAAATAAACAATGGTTGTAATAGATTTTGTATTTACTTCCAGTTTGATGATGAAACTGCATCTCAGATTATTAGCTGGGTTCCTAAGAAATTAGCACCTCATATCCGTTGCATTTTTTCTATGATAAATGACACCGTACACCACAATTCACTGATTAGTCGAGAACCACAGCCACAGCAGATTGTTGTCCTGCCATTGACAAAGGAAGACAGAAGGGTAACACCATTTTGTTAATCAGCGTTTTATTAAAGCAAGTAATTGTTACATCTTTGGTTTATCATTCATCTCTTTCTAACATCTAGTGGACGTTCTAATGGTGCAGTCATTGGTGCACTGTGTGGCAAATCTTCAGGCTGTTGATAGAAATGTGGCTTATACCTGTGTTTGTGGGATTTTTTCCCTTGGCAAATGTTCCTTGGCCTTCGTTTCAGGTGTGACTAAATAACTCGATCAAACTGTTTCTTGTTTCTGTTGCAACAGTTTTAAAATCTGTTCGTTCATTGATAAACATTTGTTACACTTTTTGTTTGTAGGCCATAGTAACATTTCTGCTGGAACGCTATAACAAGAAGCTGGACAGTACACAGATGGACACACTCCTCAGCAAGAACTCCTCTGATAACCCCTTATGGCTGTCGATAGCCTGTGAAGAACTTCGGGTGTTTGGCCAGTTTCGTCAGCTTTCTGATAAAATCAATCAGCTACCTGATGGACTGCTGGAGTAAGTTAGTTCTGTTTGGGATGCTAATTCCTATCGTTAGTTAGATATAAGAAGATAAAAGATCACATGTAAATATCTATACATGCTTTCGAGTTAAAATGAATGAACGAATGAATGATTGATTGGATTTCTTATTACAGACTGGAACAGTTCATTCTGTCTCGTTTTGAAGCCGAAAATGGCGGGGAACTGCTCATCGCAACCCTCTCCTTGCTAGAGGTGTCAGCCAGAGGTCTGTTAGAGATAGAAATGAAAATAATTCTAGGAGATGAGGAAAACTTGATGCCTCCTGAAAACTGTGATCGAGACGGAGCAGGAGAAGGTTAGCCATGTCAACTAGTATCATGTCAATCATCATGATGAAGCATTTAGTCATTACAAGTTAATGACTGCTCTTGATTTCTTTGCTGTGAGATTAACATTTCATGCTGTGCTCGTTTGTTACTAAAGTAATCTAATTTTGATGATGCACAGTTGACAGAAGGTGCGAGAAGAGTTTCATCCAGCTGCCCGCTTATAAATGGGCTGAAATCTATCGTGGTCTGAGAACATTTTTGCGGCCCTTCGGTGACAGCGGAGAGGGAAGGCTCGACTTCTACCACAGATCTTTGAGCAAGGCTGTCCGATTGAAGTGCGTAGGTGGAGAACATTCACTGAATTATCATGCAGCAGGAAGGGATTGTTACGGAGTAAAGCATATAACTATGCAGCATTGTTTTCCAGATACTTCAAGGGCAGTGACGAAGAGAAGAAGTACAAATGGTGGCATTGTAAACTGGCTCATTATTTTGAGATAGATTGTAACAATATCCATAGAAAGATTGAGGTACAGTAGAGTCTTTGTGTCTGTGATTAGCCTCTGTTAGTTTATGGTATTTGCCTTCTGGTTATTTCATGCAAGTCGGGTCATTATTCTAGCCAAGACTTTTTTTGGTATATTCTAAGTCTCAGAATTCTTTTATTGATATTACGGGGATCATGTAGGAAAAAAACACTTTAATACGAAATTTAGTAATCTGTAAGCTAGATAGCCTTCTAGTGGTTCATATAGTGTAGTATAGAAATTAAAGTTTTTGGTGTTCCATTGTGTGTGCTCAAAATTACACTTTTTTGGTTTATTCATCCGAAATGTGGAGTAGATGCATTTACTAAATCAACTCAACATTTATCATGCAGCAGGATATATATATATATATATATATATATATATATATTCAGATGAAGAAATTCAGATGAGGTGTGTAATCTGCCAACCTGCCAAAACTCCATTCACAAATAGTTACGTGTAATTAGACAAAGCTACTTGACATCAACAACAGTTTTAGTAGTTAGTCAGCTGCTAGAAATCTGGTTTTGTATCGTAATTAAGTGGCTGTTTTAATCTTAAATTATTTTAATCTTTAATTATTCATGAGACTATAGAAGATAAACCATAAAACTCTCACAGATTCTGAATTATTGGGAGCTCTTGATTTGAATTCCTCATTATTAACTTGATAAGTTTAGTAAATGTAGTATAGACACTGCACATAGCAAAAAGAAAGATTACAAGTTTGTTCTTGGAATAGAATATTGACGAAGAGTGATTTTTAAGTAGTCTAAATTTACAAGATATATTCAAAAACGTGGATAAATTAAAATTGCATAATTCAATACTGCTGCCATTATAGACAAGTACGAAGGAAGCAATATGTATATTTTAGCAGGAGTTAATAATGATTAAGGATGATAATTCTTCATTTAATGTATACTATGTTAGAAATGGGCTTCTGTTTTAAAGGGAGAAATACTGTAAATGCCAATGTGCCATCATCTGTGTAAATCTGGTCTAAACGAAGCGTTACATATTATTGTTTTAATACAAATGTATTAGACTTCAGACTATTAAATCATGTTATAAGATGATGATGATGATCAATAAGATGATGATGATGATGATGATTATAGTAATAATATCAGGAGCCATCCTGAAGTTTTGTAATGTGAAACCCCAAGTATGGTTTATTTAAAACTCGGTTAGAACTGTTGAACAATTGATATTATGTATTTGAGAAAACCTCAAATAGGTTGGTTTTGATAACAACGGATTTAAGTTTTTCGAGCAGTACTAATCTCTAGCAGTCTCTTCTACGAGGTGGGAGCTGCAACACTAAATGCAAGATTGCTAAAAGGCTTGACTTGAGACAAATTTAGGTACCTGCCATGTAGTATCTGACTGGTTTTGGGGATAACTCTAATGGAAAAGTCTTCAAATGGATATTCGTGTGCACTTCTATTTATAGATTTATAAGTTACTTGTTTGTAAAATCTTGTGAAGTGAAAATCAGTCAATATCATTTTGAAAAACCAGGTATATGATATATATTCTTGACAGTATAGTCTATATGAATTTTGACCAAAGAATAGATCATTTTAATGAGTGTGTCTTGTGTGAAAAATGGTTTTAGACAAATTATTATAAACAGCTAGCTTTGCTTACCAATGTGACATGTTCATTTATAATTATATTAATACATTTATCAAAAATAAAGACGATTTATTTTACTGATCATTGCAATTAACAGGTAGAATGGAAAGAGTAATTGTACTCCATGGCTTAATTATGCTGATTATTTCACATAATATATTAATTTTTCACATGAAGCAAAGCTATTCCCATGCTTTATCTAAATTTAAGTTCAGACTTGTTATTTATTAAATATTAGTTTAGAAGGACAGTTTATAACTGCTAGTTCTATAATTTTATACAAAAATTATAAATTTAAAACTTGCCTGTAATTCTTATAATCTAATTTTTTTTATAAATGGTCCTATAAGGGCAGCATTCATAAATAATGAATGACTAATTATATATTTTGGTTTATCTTAACATCTTCACCCTTCATTTGACAACTCTTGTCAATATAGGTTCAGCTGCACAGTTTTAATTATTCAATAACTATTAATGTTGAGTATTTGGTTGCCCAAATGGAAATATATCTTATGAACTAGCTTGATTACCTACAGTTGAAATACCTGAGATAGTTATTAGTTTTCTTTCACAAATTTTGAAAACAAGAAGCAGAACATCAAGTAATCTGTGTTGGATTATAAACCAATGAATGTGAATATAATGTGAGGGTACTTTCCTTTTAATTACTGCAGTGTGAGTTTTTCTTGATGAAATATACACTTTGATAATTCAGGACAAATTGCATAGCCCGCTGAGATACGTTTACGTGGTATCTGTTAACTATGAACCTTTAAGAATGTCCTGACAAAGCCTGTATAACTCGGTTTTATTCTTTTTTGTTATCACCTTATTTTTAATACAACAGGAGCTGCCTACTCATTTGATAGCGATTGAGGCACAGAAGCGACTTGAAACTTTCCTCACTGATTGGGATGTTTTTGATCTGATGTTTGATGAAGATTACAGCATGAAATTGCTTATTTATTGGAGAAAGGTATACTAGTACATTGGATGCAGATTATTGTTTGGGTAATAAATATTCACTTGGAACACAGCAGGACTATACTGGCCTGTACTGTAATGGCATTGAACTGAATATTACTTTAACAATATATTTTATCAGGGATCGAACTTTGAAAACATGGAAAAAGCATATGTTGCTGCAACAGACAAGTTGAAAAATGATGCCAAAACATCAAAGAAGGACCTGTGCATCCGTTATGAACAGATTGCCAAGTTTTTGTATGTTTGATGATGCAATTATCTATTGAAATTAAGTTTTGTAAACCACAACTTTCTGAAGAATGGCCAAGAGTTTTGTAATATTTATGTTCGCAGCATTAGTCATGAGGAACAATTAATTTAATCTCTTCTCAGAACCCAAGGTGGTTGTCATGATATGGCAAAAGAATTAAGTACCAAAGCTCAGGAAATTGAGGAAAAAGAGCTCGGTGCTCGTCCTGAAAGAATGGCAGACCTTTTTTTCCTGAAAGCATTAATTCAGGATGAGGTATGTATGTATTTATATACGATAAACATTTGCATGCTTTTGCTAAGTTCTACTTCACATATAATGATACAATTGACTTCATTGTACATCATTGTAAATACTGACAGTATTCCTTTGGCTGACGACAGGTTTACTACACTTCCTCGCCTATCATGGTAGTATATCCAGCATATAGTTTTGTTAATATGTTTTCCTCACATTTTGTCTCCAACTTTTTGCTACATGTATATCATCTGGGTTAATGGAGCCATATTTTTCAACATTAATAATTAGTGAAGAATTTCCAGTGCTATCCTCACTGGCTTATTTATGCTGTACTTAAAATAAGTAAAAATAGCAATAATATTAATGTCATATTATTATTATTATTATTAAAACCCACACTCATTATATCAGTAGTACAATTTCCATTTGAAACATTCAAATGTGTTGTTTAACAAATGTGTAGTAAACAGTGAATAAATGTAATAATAGAAAGAAGAAAACACGTAACATTAATAATAATTGGTTTAGAACGTTTGAGCTGATTAGACTTTATGTACGTTCAAGTTTATTTTATTTATGAAAGAATAACGAAGATGTTAAACACAGAGATACTGATGTTGTTAATCCTTTTGTTTCTTAATATAGAAGATGAGGTTGGAAGAGTTCATGTATAGAAGTCAGTTGCCTAGGTTGAAAGCAATCATTGATAATTATGAAAAATCAGTAGCAATATATGAAACCTTACCTGGGGATAACATAAAGGTGAGATAATGTTGGATTAGGTTAAAATGTTTCATCACAACAACAATAGTTTTATGTGATAGTTTGTTGTTATTATTAGTATGTAAGTTATAATGATAGATTAAGTATGGTGTGTACTGTGAAGGTGAATTTTAAATGTGGATTTAATTGGCTTAATATTTTAACACTTAATTTATTATAGATATTTGGATACTGATTAGGCAATTAGGTTGTTCATTTGAGACCAATTAAGTGCTAGTTCACACACATAGACACACACATATATATATATATATATATATATACACACACACACACATACATTTAAATTATTATTAGAAAAGATATACCTGTAAAGCATTATAAGGACTTTTGTTTTGGGGCTGGAATATTGAGCAATGGCCAACTTCATGATCAAAACCTCAGTTGACAAAACATCCGGAGGATGTAACCCCACAAAATGACCTATTTGATGTAACCCCCTATATTTCAGTGGTGGTTTTGTAAAATGATTTTTTTATGTAACAGACATTCTTAGATTGTACTAATGAAATGATTTATCCTATCTGAAATAAAGGGGTTTTTCCAATGTGAAAGATATTTTACCCATATAGCTGTTTTTGTTTTAAAATTATCAATGGATGAATTCCGAGTAGATGAACTGAGTTAGGCAAATTTAAAGTGGTCAAATTCTTAATAAAATCTTTTTTCGATTTTCTATATTTTATCACTCAGTTTTGTTGCTAGTTAAATACAAAGTTAAACAGCAATGACAAATTGTACACAATAAGTATAATATCTCAGGTCTTTAAGCATAATTGTGGAAGTGAAGATGATATAGGAATGATAAGACATTTATTTATTAAATTTTTGTCTTCATCATCATCATCATCATCATCCTGTTTACTGTGATAAAGCAAGTTGCTGATAGTAGAAATCTACAACCCTTTGTCCCAAAACAATACACAACGTATTAGAATTTAGATATGTTTATTTATAAGATGTAATTATGTATAAATGCAATGTTTAACTTCAAATGTTGTCTGTTTAGTTGATTTCTGAGAAAAGATGACAATTTATTCCTTCACAAATAACAACAAAATATGTTTTTAATGGCCTCCCATGTAAATGGGTCATTTGTTTGGAATTTGCCCATTTGGAATAGTCTTCTGAGTAGTGTGGGATTTGTCTATTTTGAATTTCCTCCATTGAGAATGGCACCACCATATTTTATCACCATGGTCATTAATTTTGTACAAATGTGCATCTTAGCAGTATCTTAACTGTTCTTGGTCCAAATGTGCACACATCGGTCCATTTCCAATTATCTACTTGATAGAAGATCCAGAAAATTAAACCAGTTAAATGATTTCATACTGATGTAGATGTTCGGCTTTTCTGTGGCATGCTTCATGGACAGAACCTTCTATCCGTGTCTGAGAATATCTACATAAACATGTGCACACACGTGCACACACACACACACACATGCACCTAATGATCTTGAGCAACTTGCTACTTCAGTGCAAGATATGTATTCAGCCCAAATTGAATGTGAAAAATTCCTCCCTTGTTCCCTGCTAAATTCTGAAATAATCCTGAGATTACGGTGTGTGGTCGATCCAGAACCAGCAACACTTGTGAATCCTGGACCAATGCTTCTGATCTCTATTTGGACATTCTCACCCTATTCTATATAGGGAGTGCTATTGCCATCATCTGTAAGGATCAGGACAATGTATACATTGATATATTGTTGGATTATCATGGGCGGTCATCAGAGAAGTGACAATGGCACAAAATAAGTCGCTGTATGTAGACAAATCTCTTCAAGCTTTTTGTCCTCAGGGGGACTATTTCAAAGGGTTTTATCAGTCAGTGTTTTGTCTTGAGTATTTTATTCAGATAGTGCAGTGGCATTAATTGGGCTTATCTTCTGGTTGGTGTGTTTTATATGATAACTTTATTCGTATACATAATTCACTTTAGTAGTATGTGGCAATAAAATCATGTTTCAAAAGTCCAGTTAAATCTAGTCTGTACTATGACATTCAAGGCTAGCTTTAGTTTGATTGTCATAAATAACATTAAAACCCATTATTAAAACATTATAGTTAGTATAGTAGACATTGGGTGTGGTTTTAAAATGTTATATATATATATATAATGTGTGCGTGTGTCCACACATAATATTTTCCAGAGGAAGATGGGTCGTATATATAATCGACTGTCCTTCTATTACACTGGTTACTTCTTAAGAAAGGGCAATGATGATATTAGTATGGATGAGGCAAAAAGAAAGGCTTTGGAATGTGTAGACAAGGCCATTGATATCTTTAAGAAGGTAACTGTTTTACTTTTATCAGAAGTCTCTGTTTATATATATATATATATATATATATATATGTTTATAGTGTATAGTCCTTACAGGATTGTGGACATTTATTTTCTTACACCACAATACTAGAAGCTCTTTAGGTATCGGCATACCCAGCTGCAGAGGGCATATCCTGCAGTATTTATTACATTGGACATCACCGACTATTTGTGGTCATTTAAGCGGTTGGCTCACCTGGAAGTTCAAATGCAATTCCAATTTGACTTGTTCAATATACAGCCATGAAGCTAGCTATATTAAGCATTGTCACATACATTCTTTCCGTTCTTTAATGTACATCAGCAATCTTTTACTCTTCAATTAGATATTTAATATGCCAAGCCTTATTGATATTACTGATTATTGATTTATTGATTGTTTTATATTCATTACTATTTTACTTCATTTGGTCGCTCTATATTTCATGTTAGCTGAAAGATGAATTAAATATGGCTGATTGTTTGGTGACAAAAGCTGTTACATTTGGCACAGCAGGTCCAGAACAACTTAAAGTAAGAATTGTTTTTAGCAGTGCACACACACACACACACACACACAGGCACACACACAAACTCACACATACACACACACAACACCTATACTTTTTACCTAACTGTAACATGGTTAACTGAAACATTATATCAAAAATTATAAAGAAACAAATACATATCTGTATATAGAAAATTCATCATTCAGCAAGATTAAGTTTTTCTGTAATTAGTCTGGGAGAGAACATACTTTTCTTCATCAACATATTTATATTTTTCCAAGAGATTAATTATAACATTATTGCTGTTACTTAGTTCTGGCTTCCTAACATTCCAGTATTTGAAAGAGGCAGAAGAATTAACTTTAGCAATCACAGG
Source organism: Paralvinella palmiformis (assembly GCA_025642065.1). Lineage (NCBI taxonomy): Eukaryota > Metazoa > Annelida > Polychaeta > Terebellida > Alvinellidae > Paralvinella > Paralvinella palmiformis. The sequence continues at coordinate 86,506 of JAODUP010000120.1, read as the reverse complement.
AGGGCTTCATCAGAATATGGATCGACTCTACTTAAACACAGCAATATATTTTGAGGAATCAAATGACTACTATTCAGCGTATGAATACTTCTACAAGTGGCATACCATGTGTGTAGATTTTTATGGGAAAACACATCCAAGAACACTGCGCACATATTCCACCCTTCAAGAACCAGTATACCGACGTTTTGCTGCAGAACGTGGCCACCAAGTGCCTGAATTACCATAAGTAAAGTGTCTATATTTTGAGGAAATGTTAATCTACAGACAGTGATTTAAGACATGTGTCTTTTCATCGTTGATAGTGCTATTGCATTTGGTTTCCTACCATATACTCAGTGTAGTGTGTACACACACACACACACACACACACACGCACAGAGAGAGAGATATGCATGCAGAAGAGAGAGAGAGAGAGAGAGAGAGAGGTTTTATGAGGCAAAACATAACACCTATATATAGCTAAGGATAAGCTGATATTGCACAAGAATGGTTATGTTCATATAATATTTACTTTCTTTTACAAAGAATGTTCATAACTTCGGTCATCTTTTAGTATGTTTGTTTTCTTGGTTTATGTTTATAGAGAAGCATTGGGTGTGACTTAATTTATTTTCTTTTACCGAGTCTAGTCTATATACCTTAGTGATATATATACAGGTGTATTTCTTTTAAATCTCAATTTAGACAGGATCTACTTTCTAAATCTTTTAAAAATATTTTGTGTTTATATTTTTAGTTTTGTAGTACTGGTAGATGTATTTAGTTTTTCTTCTTGGTTACATATTTAAGACAATACAAAATATTTTATGTAAGACTAATTATGGTTATTCTAGGCTGAAATTTGGGACTAGCTTTGGATTGAGAATAAATTGTTTACTTCTGGGGTATGTATTTTGTAATGCCATCTATCATCCTCCACTGTGCCAGCCTCCTTCAAAATGATTGAAGTCTTGTACACTACAGAAAGTTACAATATTTAAATGTGTTTTGATCAATTAAATCCTGAGTAAATTTTCTTTGAAAGGTTAATATGATGGTTAATTTCTTCAGTGCTTATTTCCTATTAAAATGGAATAATGTTATTGGTTTTTAAAGTATGATTGTCTTTTCAGGTGCATCGCTTCGGAATGCAAAAATACAAATTTATTCCTTTATTTAACTGTACTGTGTAACTTTACCAGTATTTTAGTATGCTTACTTTAATAATTAAATCAATTATTTTAATTGAGAATATTAAAGTTAATGGAAATCACCCCATAATTACATGGAAATATTTTGAACTTAAGAAACTAATGGCAAATTCAATCAGTGAAATTAAGAAGTAAAGATGATATATATATATCAAAATTGAATTGGAATTGAGTAATTTGGAATTGATCAAAATTTGGTATTTGAAGTGTCATACAAAACAATTAAATCCAAAAATTAATATACCATTTTTACAATGTTAACACTTACATGTGGTGTTTTGTAAACTTACCATATGTCATTGGTTTAGTACCCAGCAGGGTTGTGAAAGTAAATACAGGATCTGACCCCTGCTGGGCGAAGCTAAGCAAATACATTCGTTTCAAGGCTCCTACTGGGCAGTGGAATATAAACACACCTTTGATGATTAGAAAATATACTCTTACATGGGGATTCCAAGACTATGATCCACCACGTGATATAATACCTCTTTATCTAAAGCGCCTTGTGGTTACCAATATACTGGAACCAAATTGATCCAGAACTTTGGCTCCTTATATATATATATATATATATATATATATAATATGCACACTGACTGTGACACCACCATGTGCATTTAACCAATTAAAATGGTCTGTATACCTTGGGCTCCATACACAACATGGTGACACCAACACATAGCATGCCTGTAATCTATATAGAGATATTGTTATTTAGGAATATACCCCCTTCAATGTTTAGAACAGGCAAAATTAAATTGAATCCACAAATTAATTTACCATTTAATTTTTTAATTCAGAAATATTTCTTCCATGACATTTCTACTTGGAATATAAACTACTTTGTATTCCAAGTAGGTACTCGGAGTATCTACTCATGGTAAAAAATATTAGGCAAAAAAAGAGTCGGGGGGGGGAAAGGAATTGGAATTGAAAATTTTGGAATTAGAATTGAATTGGAAAATTTGAGGTAGAATTGACCAAATGGAATTGAGTGGAATTGGAATTGACAAAATGGAATTGACCCCATGTCTGATATATATATATATATATATATATATATAATGCACATTTTTATAGTACTAAAACCACGCAACATGTTCTAAAACCCTTTTAAATTTAAATTTAAAAAAATGGATAAATAACTTTTTGTGTAAAGTTGAAATATTTCTTAAAATTATGTAATGACATACTGTTTTCTATATATGATTAGGTACATTGTTTGAGGGCACCAAAAAACAAGCTAAAACAATTGGTAGCAAATTTTAAAATGTGCTCTTGAGATGACTTTGAGGATGATGCATAGGTGACTTTTCTGTTTCTATGTTGCTAGATGTTGAAATGATGTATCTCTGTAAATTGGAGTGCCTGCTCTGGGATCAACCTATGGAAAGAACTTAAAGTATTACACACTGAAGTAATTTTTTATTGGTAGTACACTGTGGTATTTATATAGAATACATAATTATCACACGTAAAAGAAGTTATACACTGATTATCCATTAAAGTTACGTAGTAAAAATACTCCAGCTGGACAGAAAAATATTAGATGTACTACAGATCAGAATAGGTAAGTGCCATGCAAGATACCATGTCCATACAAACATGTAACCTTTATTGCATGTTGATAACATATAGGAATTCTTGTCCGCAATGAGAGTAACTTGCTTAAAATAAAATACAAACATTTAATGCCAACATGTTGGATGGCAACCAGACATGACCCGGCTCAGAGACAAAACACCACTTGACAAAAGCCACTGGAGAGCAACAAGTAAACAGCTTACTTACACAGAACCCCTACATTATTCATATTAAACAAAAATAAGCTTTCTTTTCAATTTTTGTATCACAAATATAACAACAGAACAATCCATAAATAAGGCATGTGACTGTTTGTTGGTGTTCATTATGACTACCTGGTGTTTAGCTAGTCAAAGCTTTATCTGGATAGGAATAAATGTTTTATGTGTCATATGTTAACAAAACAGATTTTCCCCTGGCAATTTAACCATTGGATAAACAAAGTTGAGAAATAAACTGGGATTTTTTCAAGTCTAAAATTGTATGTAACATTATTTTTAATCACGCTGTGCTAACCTAACCCCAACCCTAATCCTGAACGCTCCCATCTCGCAGTCTCCTTGTCATACTTCCTGTAGCCCTTGTGTACTAGCTTCAAACCACCCATGTGTGGTTAGTAATGACCTCCATATGTTATAGGTATATTACCAACTTCGTAATATTTCATTATATAGATATGTTTATGTGCAGATCACTTTTGACGTAACCAGCAATGAAGAGAGCCCATCTACTATTAAAATACCTCCCCCCACCAACACATTGATCCCCCAATATAATTAGATTGATTGTACTCATCATTTAAGATAAATTATTATTATACTAGAGGATAACACCCTTGCAGTATATTATTCGTGGCTTCATTAAAAATGAACAGAATCAATGAATCCCAATTCGATATTTGATAGGAATACAAGATCCAGACTATCAATTTTCACTGATCAAAATATACAGAAATATATTGATGATTCTTATTTACATATTGATTGATACATGAACTAATTAGGGCAGATCTTGGTTTAGATGTTATTTATATTATTTCCAATATAATCAACATTTGTAAACACACACACACGTACACACGCGTACGCGCACACACAACTATCTATGCAATGCCAATGATTGCCATAGTTCATAATTATTATAAAATACAGCTGTATATATAGAGAAACAGTTTACGGAAAATATTAAGTTCCACTTCAGTGACTGACTATACTTTTCCATATATATATATATATATATATATATATACACATATATATACTGTTTGTTTTTGAAGAAAAAACTATCAACAGTAAAGTTGCAAATCTTTGGATACACCAATATTTATGTTGAATCAGTGCTCTATGATGAGCGCAGTAATGTGCTTGTGGCTCCCTCTGTGTCCCAAATGGCGTTCCATCTCGTAAAGGATAATCATAATGTCATGTGACTCTTTTTGTGGTTTTGTTTGTAAAATTTATAATTTTTCTAATTGCTGATGAGTTATCACTGATTAAATTTGCCGTGTCAGTGTTTGGTTTAAGATGAGATCGTTGCTATTCGTTTTCTCTTTTGGCCTGCTGTTATTGGGATTTTGTGACACTTCTTCGAAAGTGAAGAGACGGCATACGAGATTTACAGATTACAACAACATTAGATCTAATAGATATGTGTGGGTGTACGATAACTTGTCTAACAGACAGAGTATCCAGAATGTTCTCCAGATGTCACGTCCAGATATCGATCAGTCACAGTGTGGCTACGATGTGAGCATTATCCTTGTATTAGAGTCTATTATTATTATGTGAAACCAGTATATCACTATAACAAGTATATGTCTATCTAAAGACTAATTGCCAAACAAATGAAACATTACATGGCTAGACAGTAGATTATACAGTATACTTATAATACTATAGACTATAGTCACTATAGCATAGTATACACTCACTGACTCAGATATCTATTTAAAGCTTAAAATACGAGGAAAATGTCAGGTCATGCCTCATCATGGTATGTAAATTTATGATGGATATATTTTACTAGCACCAATAAGCTAACAAATGTGGATTGAGCCTTTTGGCCAAGTTCTTAAATAGATTTATTTCACACAAAGAAACAGTCTTATATACAGTTGCTCACGCAATAGACCCCACCTAAAGATAATAACCCCAAACATCATTCTGTACACTCAAGCAGAGACCAGGCTACTTTTCTGAGACACAGCTTTGCACCACCGTAGGCCCTTGAGGCCCAATAATATATGACCCAGGTACTTTATCATTGGGCCCCCCCTACTTTAATTATTTCTCAAGAAAACCACTGCTTGTTTCAGGTACCAGAGCACCCGTAGTAAAATCATTCTTGGCTTAGTTTACATCTCTGATTTCTTTTGGCTTTTATATATTCCTTTGTTTCTAATTATATTAAAAGCCACGATACGGTACATTTATTTGTAATGCGGGTTCTATATTTTTATTGCCAATTTGAAGACGTTATAGTTATGTCAACATTTACAAGTGGAACTAGTTTTATTACAGTGTGTGGGCTAACCCATCTCCCATTCTAATAAATTTATATCAGCATTGATCTCATTACGTCAGCTATCATTCTAATGTAGACTATTTCTTTCAGCAGAAATAGTTCTCGGATCGCCTATTTTATCAGCAGAAAATCGATCATCTAATTTGGTTCTTGGCAAAAATGTGGTCTAGAATGCATCAAATACTCCATTTTCCCCAACCTTTTCAGGGGAGAGCCCCCCTATTCCAGTGAAGGACAACTACTGTGTTCGTGTGGCTACCACTGCCACATGGCCAGCCCTTCACCAACCCCCTCCCTGCATCCATACCTCCCTCTAGCAATGCTGCAGCAATGGCATGGCAGTTGTTAACGGGCCACCACAGGGTCTTCTACTTTATTCCCTACTGAAAACGCTGGATGATCTGAGCCAAAAAATTAATCCATGGAAAGGTTTTGACCTCTTGATGGAATTGATCCTTGGCAGTCAGAGAAAATCCACCCTTTAGCACAAAGTGCAATGTGCTTAACTGCTAGACCTCCGGAGCTCAGGGAGATAATTTACCTGATGAAGTTATAATTTATTTACTGAGAAACAGTGCATTTTATTGATTGTCCATTCAGATAAATATATCAGAATATAAGAATTTTTAAATGCATCTACTGATATAGACCTATACCATAGTTTATAATTATTTCAAGTGTGAATATTCTTTTATTATAATATTTTGCAAATTTTTTATTATCTTCAAAGCAATATATTCAGTTACTTCATTGGATTCATATCTTTGTTAATATGTTAATAATATTAACATTCTAGGCATGTAATCTAGGAAAGCAGGGAATGCTCAATGTGCACCTTGTACCACACACTCATGATGATGTTGGCTGGTTAAAGACCATTGATCAGTATTATTATGGAAGTAAGTTTCCTAACATTTCATATGATGAAGTAATTTCAGTTTTGTGCAGTTTTATTTCAAAATATTATTTCACTTACAGTTTTGGCGTGCTACATGATTCATGAAATCCCAAGAGTTCCATATAATTATTTTCTTTCCATTTGGAAATGAGTTATCAATATTTTACGTGTATGTCTGTCTGTTTGTCTCTCTCCCTCTTTCTCTCTCTGTCTGTCTGTATGTGTGTGTTAAAGGTATTTCACTGAGAAAGCAGAACATAAAGATGGTGCTAAAATTCTTTGAGAGTACTAAATGACTAATCTTCTCCATAAGAGTGTTTTACCTACCTAAAGGATTATCTCAGTTTAATTCTGAATATTGGGTCTTTGAGAATGTAAATTGCTCTTCAAGTATAATCTATTTCAGTGTTTGGCCGTATGTAATTTTAATGAGGCTGTTCACCTACAGGGAACACATTATTGTGAACCAAAAATAATTCTTCCATTTAGCTGGTACAATAAGACACTTTAATAAAATTCACTAGAATCTCAGATCTGGTAATGAAAGCATATTTGACTGATGGTGATACCATTTGACTGATACCATTGCATAATAATTGATTTCCAGCTTTGTTTTGCTTAATAACATAAAATGTTGGGGTTTATTATTTTGTGGTTTAGCAAGTAGCAAGGTATTGGACTAAAAATATAGTAGAATGCAGCATTTGACAATGAATGTTTCATTTGTTTACTGGTTCACTTATCTATAAACTGGGTATAATATTGGATGAGATTGTGAATTTTGGGCCCATATGCTATCTACCCATAACCGGGGATTTGATGATGCCTTTGGCTCGGGTGGATCCAAACCAAGTGTAAATGAATAAGACCCGTAGTCCTAACTACAAAGGTAAGTCCTTAGAACATCTCAAGTATAATGTTCATGCTGCATAGCATTTCTTATGCATCATGTTTATAGCCTTGCTGAGAGTCAGTGCTTTGTTTAGCCTTGATGCTAATCACATGTTAGATATATGCTGAAGGAGATAGTCTCCAGTGTTATGAAAGGGTCAAGTGAAACATCCCAGATATCTAAGTAACTCTAAGATTCAGACCTATGACTTGGGAGATCTGAATCAGTGCATTACCAACTCTGCTACAGGGATGCCGATTTGATTGGTTTAGATGAAGTATTCTGTGTTTTATCCTAAAGCTCACAATGAGATTCAGCATGCAGGAGTACAGTACATACTCGATACGGTTGTTGATCAACTGCTTAAAGACCCGAGAAAGAGGATGATATACGTGGAGATTGCATTTTTCTATCGGTGGTGGGAAGAGCAACATGATAGCCTTAGGCACATAGTGAAAGGGCTTGTTAACCAAGGTTAGTACTCCGAATTTGATTTAAATTCTTACTTGCTGTGGTCAGCTGATAAAAGTGTGTGTGTTTGTATATATGTGTGTGTGTGTGTGAACATTTCTATCCAGTGAAGCTGTTAACCTTGCATGTCCCCGTCACAAAGTATTAAAGTGTCGTTAAAGGTCGTCTGGAATTCATCCTTGGTGGTTGGTGCATGAACGATGAAGCGTCCACTCATTACAATGCCATCATTGATCAGCACACGGTCGGATTTCGATTCCTGAAACGTAACTTTGGCGACTGTGGCATACCAAAAATCGGGTGGCAGATAGATCCCTTCGGCCATTCCAGAGAACAGGCATCACTCTTTGCACAGGTAGAACAATTGATAGAATTATTATAGTTGAGATTGATGAAAATGTAAAAAGAAAAACAGTTTGATAAAAGTTGACTGTCACTAATGTAATAGAAAATTTAAATAATTTTGAAATTATTATTTTCAATTAGAGCTTGACTAACACAACGAGTCTTCATATGTGTGTATTTGATTTACTATATATTATTGTTTCCATCTGTTTATCTTTGACATGTTGATATGTAGTGGTTTTTAAAGCTCATCTGTAGGTGTTCTGTTGTCCTATTTCTATTTGGTGTCTTCATTCCTATGTGTGCTTAACTTAAAATAGGATGTGCAGCACTCATTCTTGCAGAATTGTCTGATAAAATACCAGAATATGAAATGTCAGGAGTTACTGCCCTGTTCAATACTTTAAAAAGTGGGAAATACGGGATTACTCTGGAAATTCCAGGATTACCTGGGGAATACAGGGAATACTGGGAAATACTCTTTCAATATGGGATTAATGTTAGCAATTATTCTATTCGTTGAGAATCAGAATATTGATGTTAGCTGTTGTTTGATTGGAAATGCTAACTTATTAAATAGTTGCAGGATGTATATTTTATTTTAAATATTTATATCCACGTAACTATATCATGATAGTTATAAACACTATGACATTATAATTTTTATGATTGATTTATACTAATAATAACACTTGATATAGAGTTATACATAATAATAACAATGCTAACAATACAATATTTTTTTTATGGAGAACCATGTATCAACTAAAATAGTTTGAAAGGGGACCATAAATAAGTAGCATTAGCTGTAGTTGTAAATAATAGCATTAGAACCATATTTATACGATGATATTATGTACAGTTAAATAATTAAATTTACATCTGTACCAAATGAAGGAATAAACAGAAAATTTTATTTTTACCTAAAACTTATGGGATTATTTTCAACTGATCTTAATTAGTAGCTGCAAATGATCTGTGTATTGTGTAAACTCATCATCATTAAATGCTCATGAGAAAAATGGACTCTTGCTACAAGATTTGATTCTGCTTAATTATATGTCTGAATGTCTAGAAAAGTTCTTATTTATGTGAAATCTGATAAAATATGTTGATTACATGAAGTACTATTAATAGCAGATATTATGGTAAGAATAATATATATATATATATATATATATATATATATATATATATATATTGTTTATAAAAGACTGCAAGCAATACATATGAAGTCTTGAAGTTAGTAGATTGGAATTCCCACATTCAGGTTTCAGTTCTTCCGTTAGAAGTTTCACCGAGTTCTTTATGTTATTATTAACTTAAGCCACTCAGTTGTGAATCAGTATCTTTTAAAGTTAAATGACAGGAATGAACTTAGTTTCAGAGAGCTGGATAAGTGCTTCATTCTGTATGTGCGGTGTTATCATTGATGTAAAATCACTTATGTATAGGTGCTATCATCAGAGATTCCATGTATTGAACATCTAGCAAGCAACATTATTATATGAAAAATAAACACCTAAAATAATCAGACTGACGAAGGCCAACTTTCTTTCAGTTTGGTTTTGATGGTCTGTTTTTTGGTCGCCTTGACTACCAAGATAAGGACAAACGTCTTAAGGATAAGACTATGGAGCATATCTGGATGGCTAGTGATAACCTTGGTATGTCTGTAAAACTGTCCAAAATGATATTTACATTTTATTAATATTTGCGTTTAATTTGGATGCAGCATGCTGGCAATCGCTGAAAATTCATAACATTTCTAATCCCGCTAATTTCTGTATCTGTTTATAAACTATTAATTCCCTTTTAATCAACATTCCACATAATTTCGCAGTTAACATTTATTGAGTAGCAGATGAGAAATCTAGCTGTTGTATTTATCTGTCGTCCGTTGCTTTATCATATGTTTTCACTGATTGTCGGTACAGAAAGCCATATATTTCATGTTTGTTTTCGATCGCCCGACGGTGTGAGATGATGTGTCATTGGATGTACTAACCAAGTGTTTTATGTACAATTTCAGGTGATGCCTCAGCCCTTTTTACAGGTGTTAATTACAATGGCTATGGCCCACCTGATGGATTCTGTTTTGATAGAGGTTGTAATGATCCACCAATAATGGTAAGATGATACAAATAAATTTGAACTACCTTTATATTACGTATAAATGATACTAAAAATTTGATGCTTGAACTTGTCTGTACTTGAATCTGTTAAATTACAAACTCCTTATGAGATGGACTGTGGCTGTCCAGGACTGTGAATCACATAACCTATGGACTGCAGCAAACTCCTGATTTTTTAAAACTCGATGCTGAAGTATGGTGGACATTGGCAGGCTATTTTTAATTAATGCCATTTTTGACAAAAGTACTTGTTTATACACGTGTGTGTGCATATACATACACACAGCAATATTTATATGGAACTTTTATATATCAATACTGCAATAAATAAAAAGAGCGGTTGTAAATTGGAAAAAAAAGATCCAGATGAGATATTTTCCAGTGAGCAGACTTATGTCTTGAAAACGAAATTTGGTCAATTGTTTGGCATTATTTTTGCTTGGCATGGATTATCACTGGATGTGATGACCTATGATCTTGTTATTATTATTATTATCATCCATTACCACTTAGCATTAAGTAGATTTTAATATACACCAATTATTTTGGCATCCATTTTTAAGAATTGTTACACCATTGCTGTGGCTGATATCATAAAAGTATTCCTGTTTGTCCTAAGCTCCCTCGGGAACTTACTACAGCATCCCACCTGTTAATTACAGTGTTTGTTTTATAACAGCATCATTCATATTGACCAGGAAATCATTTATGGCTCACTGAAATGAGGAATATGATCTTTAGAATTTACTCAAAATATTAGTGGCAGCATAATTCCAATGATCAAGTCTCTAGTTATGTGTTATACATAGATCCAGATGTATATTAATAGTACTATAATGAGACCTTTGAAACTATCCATCCTTAAACATTACTGCACACATAATCAGTTGTCAATGTTTAAAATGTGTTTTTCAGGCCTTTTTTCTGTTGAGTTCACAAAAACTCTCAGTTTTGAAGTCTGTGAACACAACTTTTAATTTTTATATTTAATTTTTATTTGAAAGAATTTCAAGTGTATCACAGCCACTTCAAACAAAGTACATTGTATCAAGCAGCCATTGTCTAGTATAGAGTATTGTAGTTTATCTTGTAACATTTAATTATTCATACAAACTTCACCTGTAATATTAAAGTTTATCATGATTATGCTTTAAACGATGCAAAAGTAGTCATTTTAAATGAATTTTTTTATGAAGTCAGGAATCCATTTACTAAGTGTTTTCACTAAACATGTTTCCATACATGCTGTTGTTTATACAATGTGCCACCAACTTTTGACATCATAAACATGAATCAGCCTGTGAAGACAGTCCTGGAATGAGTTCAGAATTCTATTATATGAGCCATAACATGTCATGTTTGATAGTATATGTCTTAGCCTTGTTGTGATATGTATGGCTGTAACAGGGTTCTCGTATGTGATCACAAATACTTAATGGTTAGCTGCAACAACTATGATGTTTAGTTTGCAAATCACTAAACATTAATCTCAAAAGGTTGGTTTTTATTATATTTTACAGGATGATCCTAGTCTTGAAGATTACAATGTTGATCAGAAAGTAAAAGATTTTATAAAGGTTGCCAAAGAGCAGGTAAGCAGTTTACTGGTAATATACTGTAATAATAAAATGACATGTGATAACCTGTAATCATAAAATAAGAATGATCTTTTTTTAAATATTTGTGATGATATAAAATGTGGGTAATGAATCATCTTTAGTAAAACATATGTTTGATACGTTACTTACTATATTTTCTTTTGTAAATGTTCAGTTAAGTTTGTATACGTTTTGTAAATGTTGATTATCTGTATTAACAATATTCCACCATTGTAATCTTTGATGTGATTTAAATTTGAAAATAACGCATACCTGTATGCGATATCTGTTATTTCTATATATACATATTGTATTTGAACCAAATATTGATTCCGATGCTTACCACGTTTATGCGTACGGTGTGCTTCTGTGGCATTGTCTCTATATTTGTAGTAAAATAAATGAAATAGAAAAACATGATTTCAGAACATATTTATGGTTGTTCATATCTTGTTTATCAGTCTTCCCTTTAAATATATTACCTTGCTGCATCAGTTAGTTTGCATTTTAGGATTGATTAAAACAAACCCAAAAAATATATTAATTTAACCTTTTCATCACTTAAAAAATCGTAATTACAAACCTCACCAGGCTTATTCCAATAATAATGTATTTTTTTGTTGACTTCAGGCTGCTCATTTTACAACTAATCACATCATGATGACTATGGGAAGTGATTTCCAGTTTGAAAATGCATGGCAGAACTATAAAAACCTGGACAAACTTATCAAATATGTAAATGAGCAGGTAGGTGATTTTATGTTAGTAGACGTATATATCAGTAAATGTTGCCAAAACTTCTTTACAAATATCAGAGACTCATAGACCAGTCTACCAACTCTGCTTATTTACAGTGCCTACTAAATTTCCTACATTAACTGTTTAATTGACAGATAAAGCTAGAATTCTGCAAATATTTGTAATGTTTGTCTTCTGTTCTGGAACCATGCAGTCACCGAGTGACACCATATTTGTTTTATGGTTGTAATTGTATTGTGAGTCTAAATTAACAAAATCTTAGTGTTGCTCACTTCTTTCAAACCACGAGCAGAGTACTCTAACTTGGGAACTCATTGTTGCCATGAATATATAGCTTCCTGAGAGGCTCTTTCTGTTCTTCCTTCTTTGCCATAATACCCTGGAAATGGTTACTGCCAGAGCATTTTATGTCATTTACATCCCTTACAACCGACACTAAAGGAATGTGATTGTAATCTGTGACGAATGTGTTTTTCTCCACGATGCAGCAAGCAAATGGCAGTAATGTCAATCTTCTGTACTCAACTCCATCATGTTATCTGTATGCTGTACATCAAATGAACCAAACGTATACCACCAAGTCGGATGATTTCTTCCCCTATGCCAGTCGTGCTCATACCTTCTGGACAGGATACTTTACTAGTCGTCCTGCACTCAAGGGATATGTTCGAAGCACAAACAATTTCTTGCAGGTGAGTTAAATCCAATTTGCTTGGGGATGTATTTATTTATAATGGACACTGTTTACACGAAGAAGACTATATAAGTTGAAGGTGATGATATTTCTTTTACGATGAGAGCTTTATAAACAGCTGCCACCATCATATTTATCACCATATAATTACATAGCTGATCTTCCGGTTGTGTGTAGTAAAATGTGTGTTTCTCATTTATTTTAATTTGTCATATTTATGCATGCACAAACACAATAACACAAACACAAAAACATACCAACACACAAACTCAACAACATACAAACACAACAACACACATGCACAAACTCAGCAACATACACACACTAACACAACACACACACACAAACTCAACAACATACAGACACACACACACACCCCATAATTTAAAGTTAGGTGTTGCTTCACCTATTTGTGTATTTTAACCTTTTTAAATATTAAAAAAAAGTATTTCTTATAATGGAATTTAGGACTTGCCATGTTTTCATTTTGTTTAAGGTGTGCAAACAGCTTGATGTGCTCTCTAACTTAGGCCCAGAATATGGTAGTTCTATTAAATTAGATGTTCTGAGTGAGTATTATTATAGTTTGTTGATACCTGATCACATGTTGATATAGTGTGAAATAACTTATATCAGTAGCTCGTGCTATCCACATCCATTATTTATCTATGGTTTGGAATCTTTATGTATGCACTAATAAATTAACATTATGATATTTATGGTTAGGGGAAGATTTCATGTTATTTAGCTATCATGTCCTTTTTTGGTCACTTGTCAGTGGGTATGTGTTATGCTTACAGGTATGTTTTCACTAATTATTATATTTTTGGTTTTTTGTTGCCAGGAAACGCAATGGGAACAGCTCAGCATCATGATGCAGTAAGGTCTGTATGAGGATAGTACATTGAGAGTCCATTTACAATTTGTCATAACTCTAAATTGAAAAAGATATACATGTAACGGTAATACATAATGATGATGATGACGGGATGATGATGATGATGATGACAATAAAGATGATGATCATAATGATGACATGTTTATAATATCAGTCAGATATGTGTTACATATTTACATCTCTATATAACATCATAAACTTGTTTTTGTCTCTGAATTTATTAAATAGTAAATGTCTATGCAGATTCATTTCTTTTTATGCTAAATGTGCAGTGGCACTGAGAAGCAAGCGGTTGCTGATGATTATGCACTGAGGTTAGCTAAAGGTGTGCATGCTTGTGAGGTAGGCACCACTTACAATACAATTATAATAAAAATATTATTAAATTAATTAACAGTTTAAAGACTGCCAAATTCAGTAATCTGTTCTCTTGTGTTAAGATAAAATAAATATAATATGACACATAATAAGGTGGTAAAACATGAAATATTGTATTAAATATACAATAATTTTTTTTGTTAATTAAAAATAGTATTGAAAAGATTTATCTACATAGATTAGTTAAACCAGTTAATGTATTTAGGGCATGAAGATGAGCAACGTGGAATTTTTGATTTTTTAGTCAACTTGACGATAAATGAGTACTGCTACTTGATGGATCTGTTTCAAAAATTTGCTTTTATTAATAATATAGTTGGGCAATTTGCAAGAAAAAATATATTATCTTTGACTGAATCTGTCATTAACTACTCAATTACAGCTTATTTTGACCCTATAACTTCAAAAAACACTTCTAAAAATGATAGTATTGTTTATTGAAATTCTCTCTCTCTCTCTCTCTTATATATATATATATATATGTATATATATATATATATATATATATGTTAAGTTAATCTATATAATCAGGTAATATATTACCTGAAAAGTTTAGGTAATGTGTATTAAATCTCAGTTAGCAATACACATATTATCTGAATATTTCAGGTAATATACATATTACCTGATTATACAGATTAAATGTAACATATATATATATATATATATATATGTGTTTGTGTGTGTGAGTCTCTCTTTCTCTGTGTGTGTGTGTGTGTCCAGATTTTAAATGACATTTATTAACGAAACAATGTTCAGCTCTTTTTCTACATTTATTGGCAAGTATTATACAAAATCACATTATTTGGCATCAGTCCTGACTATCATCTACCTTACATCATTATTTCACTAAGACAACCAACCTCCAACACAGACCATGACAGTAGACATAGCCATGTGTATACTATAGTAGAGCCATTTGTTGTCACTGAATGTGATGATGACCCATGATATTATTATTATTGTTATTATTATTATAATAAGCAGTATAACACTTACCTCATTCTCAGTTACAGTGTCTTTCTAATTTATTAAAAAAATATTTATGATACTTGGATGTGCTCTGTTCAGGTGTGTGATGACTGATTGGTTTGGAAGATTTGCTGAATCCTGTACTTTATTATTATTTTTAACAGTAGTAGTATCCATTACTGGTTAACATTAAGCAGATTTTAATATGCAACAATTTCCTCAGCATCCATCACTAAGAATTGTAACACCATTGTTACCACTGATATCATAAAAGTATTCCTTTGCGTCTTAAGCTCCCCCAGGAACTTCCAACTTCCGCTGTTCCAGGCTGTTAATTACAGTGTTCTGTCATAACAGCATCATTCATCTTGACCAGGAAATCATTTACAAATCACTGAAATGAGGAATATGACCGTTAGAAATTACTCAAAATACTAACAGCAGCATGATTCCAATGATTGTGTCTCGAGTTATTTGTTTAACACGGATCCAAATATCCAGTTCTCTACTGACCTGACTGTATTATAAAACTATTAATGTAATAATAATGGCTGAAATGGCAGTTGTTTTATTTGGCTGGCTACCTCAAATGAGGGAATCACATATGGTCTGTAATTTTCAATATATATCATATTCGGTGGAGAAAACCTTGCATTTTCCTGGTCTGATGAAAAACTCCTCCCACTAGAGTGCCACAGCCTGGATTCGAACCTCTTCTTACCTCCCGCATAGTATGACCATGAGCAAGAGAGTCCCACACTCACTCTAATCCCTGAGGCCATAGAGGCCTAATAATAATAATAATAAATGAATTCTTGGGACTGGATCAATTGGACCTTTACTTCATATAACCAAAGAGAGGATGGGTGCCCTTTAGCTAACTATTTAAGATTGTTGATACTCTTACAACCAGTAGTCAAGAAGATAGGTTTTCCTGTAAACTAAGTATTTTTAGATTATATATGTTTACCTTCATTATCTCCGTGAGCTACTATTCTAAGTACATCGTTGTATTCTGTTGACAGGATGTTATAAATGATGCCCTCTCTAAGCTGTTGCCCACACCCGGTGGTCATGTTAGTGTGCGAAGAAGCTTCTGTCACCTGATGAATGTGTCATTCTGTCCACTCTCAGAACAGTCTAATCAGGTGAGTGAGTGTCGTACAGTAACTGTCAATCTATCAGTAGATAACTGATTAATTATTAACAAATAGGTCACTGCTATGTTTTAGCTGCATTATGAAAAGAAAACAAAATCAATACAAAAAAACATTTGTTCTAATGTCTGGTCTGAAACCAAAAAGTTAATTTAGTATCTTTTTTAACTTTGAAGCACTCTATGTTGTTATATAACGGCTGAGTGATTAACTTTGAATACCTCCATGTTGTTTTACAATGGCCAAGTTATTAACCTTTTGTGAAATGGCATAAATGTCATCCTTGAGTTCAGTTAGTAATATACAGGACAGACATATGTTGATCAAATTAAAAAAATTAAATGTAACATTTTGTTGGTAAAACGATAAATCAGTTGTATTCCTTCTGGTTTGCAAAATAGTATTTTATGCTGATATACTCACAAGGACCATTCGGTATCTGCTCGGATGGCGATCAAAGAGTTTATCCTGTAACTAACATAACCATGGATATTATTACCTATTTTATTGTAGTTAATATACAGTCATAAAAAATGTTTTGCTTTTATGTTTAATAAATGTAATATTTTAAAACTTTGTGTGTCCATTGTGACTCATCGTGAGTAATTTGTGTGTTATATATCTTTATAAAATATCCAGATTATGATGCCTATGCATAATTAGACTTGGATACATTATTTACTCTCTCTTACCCACACACATACATCACACACACAACACACACACACACACACACACACACTATTATGACATTTATTCATGTGTACTATGTTTATTTCAACCATAGTTTACTGTACTGGTATATAACC
This sequence comes from Paralvinella palmiformis, assembly GCA_025642065.1. Classification (NCBI taxonomy): domain Eukaryota; kingdom Metazoa; phylum Annelida; class Polychaeta; order Terebellida; family Alvinellidae; genus Paralvinella; species Paralvinella palmiformis. The sequence goes on along the minus strand of JAODUP010000120.1, from coordinate 69,200 downwards.
CAGTTGGTCGTCCAGTGACCTACTGGACTCAGATACCTGTAAATGGAAAGACATTCAAAATTTTAGATAAGAATTTGTCACCTGTACAGTCTCAGGTAAGTCAACTTTCCTAAATGGAAATTGTCTAAAACAGGTTTTTATTTTGAGTTATTAATATCTTCATATTAGTCTGTTATTAACCTTAATTTTAATCATTATTATACCAAGTTTTTAATAATAATTTTTGGTATAGTTTTATAATGTTATATATTCTTTATTGAATATGGTTGCTATAAGTTCCATGTTATACAGTTTCTAAGTTTATTGATTTCTTTTAGCGCAATGGATAATTTTATGTTAAATTTCACTCTTAAGGTTAGAAGCATTCTGTACAATTTTGAAAAATTATATTCTTTGGTTGTTTTTCTTTTCCATATGAAGATACTTGGGATGTTTAAAAACATACTATAAAACCTTGTTTGTCATACTTCAGTTTATGTTAAGGCTGTAGGGTCAGATTTTAGATTTACCAGGTATCATCCACCTGCAGTGAATAGGCCAATCAAAGAAATGCTGCTTGAGTTTATTTACCTTTTAAGAGTGCAGCTATACAGGATTCTCATGGTTTTTATTACCTGGATGCTAAAATATTAATCTGGTGTAATGAGGGGCAACATTATGCCCATCTTATAGTTCTTTTATTGACATGTGTATAACTGGTTCCTTTTTTATAAGTGCCTTGTTTCATTTGTATAAAAACGAGGAATTTGTGGTTTTCCACCAATGACAGCACAGATTAAATAAATCTTGACATCTAGTCAGTGAATGTGGCTAGAATTTGGAGTTACTTCAGTATGTGGACCAAGTCTTGGTTATAGAAACCTTGCAGCAACTATGACAGTTAAAATAGTGATGAATATACTCAAATCTGTTGTACAACATTTGTAAACTCCTTTCTTTCAACACAAACTAGTTAAGATATTTTGTTTATTGAATTTATAAATATACAAATATTAAGACTTGTTTGCTTCAAATTTTAATCGCCTCTGTTTAATATAAACCTAAACTAGACGGATTTAGAAGTGGAAAAGTGGCCTCGAGATGTAAACATTGAGAAAATACCATGTCTGTATCACTAGAACAATTAAAAGTAGGCATTATTGATTAACATATGGTGGCAACAATCATTTATGGATCTGGATAGTATTTGTAAGAAACGAACTGGGGATCTTCGTCTGTCAGTTTGCCTTTAATAATAGGCTACAATCAAGGCATAAATACACTCCAGAATCAAATGTTCATTTCCCTGCAACAAGAGGATTTCGGGATGAAAAAAAGAAATCTATTTATTAAAACACATCAAACTACAAGTGACATTTTCTTGGGGATTATCAACTGCCACTGATGATAGCTTTTAATGGGTCTTCTTCAGGATTTCAAATATAATTTTTTTATAACTATCCTTTAAATGTGAGAATGATGGTGGTTAGGTCACTGTTTTCCTGATTTTTATCATTAACATTCTCCACTTTATTAGCAGTTCAGCAGAACTTTCCCGACAACAGTTGAATCAGAGAAACAACTCGATAAAACTAAACCTTGACTCTAAAATACTAATTGGAGATGGAAGGAAATAGTTTTCTTTATTCTGAGGAGTGCAGTTTTAAAGTTCAAGGGAATGCAGTTGATCTTAATAATTTAGTTGTATACAAAGTTTTACGTTGTTCGTAAAATGTATCCCAGGACAGATAAGAAAACTAGACTGATATTGCTTCAGTCATTTACAATGAAAGTGTTAGGAGATGAAAATTATTAAAATAATTCAGATAAAAAAAATGAATCGTGAATATTTTATTGTTAACAAATGGAATCCCCAAAAGATGGAAAACTAGCCTTAATGTCAAATGTTATACAGACAAGTAAAATGATACATAACTGTATGCGGAAAAAATGGCTTTTGATACAGGCTGTATTTATAACAGTTACAAATTGCAAGATTAACAAATCCTTTTTTTCAAAGGTTAGATACAGTACTGATGGGATCTCTCTGTTATGTATTTGCTATCCATTAATTCTTTGTATTCCTGTCATGTTGTATCATTGTTTAATGGTAAATTATAATGCCACTGCACTCCTATATCCATTCTAGCTCATTCCACTAAGTCCTCAAACGGTCAACATACCCGATCACAATGGCAGTCATGCCACTGCTAACCTCGTTTTTAAGACCGTGCTGCCACCTCTTGGCTATACCACATACTTCATATCTAGGTCAAAGTCAAATGTAAATGGTAAGTTACATGGTTGGGAACAGTTACAGTAATTATACATAAACAAGTAAATGGCTGGATTTTTTAAATTAACTTTTCTATTTGTAAAATTAGGTCCATTATAATGGTCTGTGATGAATGCATTTATAAGACAAACATAGGTTAATTGGAACACACACACACACACACACACACACACACACACACTCAGAGAGAGGGGGAGAGAGAATGAGAGAGAGAGAGACATTTACATAAGGACCTAAAGCAAGCTATCATATTAAATATAAATCGTGTTCATTTTTTCTTGTTTTGCTTAGTCTACAAGCACATATGTGTAGGGTGACTGAGTGACTGTGGTTGAGTTATCAACACAGCATAATCAAAATGGGTGATTGACTACTGTTAAAATCTTTACAATTTTTGTTTATTTTACTTTATTGCAATAAAAGCTTAGTATTTGTTTAATAAAGTTATTTAATTCATAAATAGATTTTTTTGTTGCTGACAGTTTCATAACCTATCACTGATGAATACTCTCTTCATACTATTAACTCTTGATTACTCTTTAAGTTACAACCTTATGGCTGTTATAAGTTTATTTAATTTTTTTAGTGAAAACTGTTTCCTGAAATAAAATTGATTGACACCTACCTACACCGAGCCATTCAGACCCACTCCACACATATCAGAAATCATCGTATATGTTAATACTCACTGTCACTTTACTGACCAGATGATATCATCTTTCAGCTGGTGACAATATACCAGGAATCAGCAAATTCTCTAAACCAATCAGTGATCATATACCTGAACAGAGTACACCTAAACATGATAAATATCTTTCAAATGGATTTAGAAAAGACACTGTAATTGAGAATGAGGTAAGTGTTATGATGCCTACTTAATAATAATAATAATAATAATTCTGGTTTATATTTATATAGCATTATATTCAACACCAGGGCATGTTGGAATGCAGACATAAAACTATATTATACTTGACAAAGCATAACATATAGAAATAGATTTAAATAGAGAAATATAACTTTGTTTAATTAGGCCAATTTAGGCAGCAATTGGTTTTCTGAACATTACCTAATATTTTCTGACTGTTCCAACTTTATTTTAAGCAACAAATTTCAGCCCAGATTAATTACTCCCAAGGTGACTACTGTATAATTTCCAGTTGATGAGCAATATTGATCAGATGCATGTATGCACTCCAGCAATAAAGAAACATCACACAAATGTAGAAATATCATTGAATCCTTAACCCCAGTTTCTATGATATCCAATAATGGTTTGGATAATAAATTAGCTTCTCTTCAAAAAATCAATAACAAACATGACTATTGTTTCAGGGACCATACATTTTAGATACAAATTTTCCATGCTCCCCAGTTAATTGTTACCTAAAACCCTGCACTTGCTTTTGGAAACTATTTATGAATAAATATACAATGGAAATTTTGTTCGTGGTACAGTAAAACCTATAACTTATCATGGACTGACCAAAAATCTTTAAAGACAACCAAAATCTGGCTGGTCTTATTTTGGTTCAAGGCTACAACCTATCTTAAGATACCACGTTTCTGTTAAAGGGTGCCATCGGAATGGGTTTAATTAATACATAATTTATGAACATACGTATATTGTATTATATCAGACAACATTTCTCTATTTTCAGCATTTACGACTGACATTCAGTCAATCAACAGGGCTACTTACCTCGATGACAGAACTCAATTCTGGAATCTCTATGCCTATGACCCAGAATATCCTTTATTATAAGTCATTTAATGGTATGTGTATAATTCATTTATTAAAAACAATTAACTTTATCTTAACTATTTAACAATATTCAAACCACATTATGATAGCAAAGTATTTATCAAATACCTGAACCACAGTATTTTTTTATAAAAGATTTTTTTAAATGACACACAAACGATAAAACATGTATTCGTTAAACGTTTTGGTGAAAAGAAGTTTTAAGATGAGTTTTAAAGCCAGATGTTGCTTTGACACATTTTGTATCTCTAAATAAGTTACTCTGTAACATGGCCACAGCAACATGGACTGTGCTATCACCAAAATATTTCTTATTGATTTGATATTTGCTAATATAAGAGAGAGAGAGAGAGTGTGTGTGGTGTGTGTGTCTGTTACAATAAAAACAGATGTTAAAACAACAGTGTTCAGAACAGGTTTTAATTCTGAATATTTCAAAGATGGAAATATGATGCTCTGCAATTTGTGTGTAACATGTGCATCCATGTTCAGCTGTTCCTTACATAGTACTCCAAATTTTGGTGGACCTGACACATCTTTATCTGTTACGTCTTCAGTAACTGGTTTGAAACTGTCAACTGTGATGTAACAGACCCATCAGTCAGATCAGCTTTCAATGTTGTTGTGTCTTTATTTGATTTATTCATTGGAAATTAGTTTTTATGTCCACATTACTGGAGATAACTCTGGTTTCTATCTGAATTTTCGGTTTCCATGTGTAAACCTGTGTTTGTTTTTAGCTTCTTCAGTCAGTATTTTTCACATTGTTTCTGACACTCCTGTACAGTTGTTGGTGCACCGTGGGGTCAGTATGACTCTGTGTTCAATGATCTCTATACATCCTGTATCACCTTGTTAAAGCATGGAAATTCAAGGCTTGGAACAAAATACTTTGACTTCAGTGGAGTAGGTCTGTCCATTAGTTAATTTGTGTATGTATACTTCAACTGGCAACTGATTAGGATAAGCAGAGATGTTTGTAAGCCATCACAGAATGTTACAAATAAATGCTATTTTCAGTGTAAAATCACATCTTACACCTGATGAAGGCAGGACATGCTCTATTCAGCTCAGATAATAAAACCCTTCAAGAGTACCCTTATGATTACAAAGTCTATAATATGATCTGGTCACTTGTGTTTTAATAATGAAGTTTGTTCTCGTTCTCAGTTGGTAAATCTCAGTCAGTCTATAGTGAATATTGCAGTATGATATAGACTATAAAGTTAACACATTTATTACCAGAATTAGATGTACAAGTTGCCAACTATTCATAATTTAATTTTCATATAAATACCTCAGCATTTATTCACAAACAGTCTTATATTTAATCATAATAGTCATTTGCCATAACTGGAAATACCAACAAGTTATAATGATGTATAGGAATGTGAAGTGAACTTGGTAATTGATCATTTGATGGGTGTTGTCGGTGTACCGCCACCATCATATCCATTTAAATAATTTGTATATGATAACAGCTTTTGAAGTTATAGCGGTTTAACTTATTTTGATGTTTTTCACTATGTGAAGGTGTGCAAATATGTAACTTCTCATCCACAACATCTCCTTTACAGAGATGGGACAACTATAATAGGCAGGTGTGGCTTGTAGTCCAGAAAATATGGTATAATTAATGATCGAATCTGAGCTACTGATGATGATGACAAAGGTGTTACTTCTCTCTTTTGGTTGCTAGACATTTGTGTGTCTAATCAAGTTAACGTAGTTGTTTGAGTGTCCTAATTTTACCAGTTGTAACACAGTTCCATCTCAACTTCCAGGGTAGTAGATATCATTATGTTCAAATATTACCATCACTTATTTTTGGATCAAATTTCATATATAGAAATATTGCCATCATCTATATAACATAGGCTGGTTGCGCATTGGATCACAGATCACTAACAACTGAGTTCGAACCTTGGCATGGATATATCTGAAGGGTGTTTCATCTCTGATTTTGCTTCATTACTTTTGGAGGTTGCTTGGCCCATTTAACCTATCATGTGCTTAAAGTATCCTTAAATTAATAATCAATAATTCATTTTTATTTCACAGGAAATAACAGTAAACCTCTGGATCAGTCCTCAGGAGCTTATATCTTCCGACCAAATGGCTCTGCTCCTATTTCTGTATCTGAGAAACAGGTGAATGTGGAAGTGATCCAGGTAAGTTAACACTTGTATATTAATAACCGGAATCCCAGCACTGATAAGAATCAGATTTAAGACTATCTAATTAGAATGATGGAGCAAAAGAAAGAATATAAAAATTATATATTAATGAATGCAGTTGATTTGTTTATTTCAAGTACTAAATTTCTGTGCATAACCTAAACAAGGAAAAACCTCATTTAAATAACACTTTGCATTAATGTATATTAGGTACTGTGTACTATACATATACTAAATAAGAAGTGCAGAACCAATTCCTGTTGGATGATCTACAGTTGATTTCCCCTGTCAAGAACTTATGATCAGCATTTTTCTCCAAACTTATTGAAAAATTACTGGCAATAATATATAGACAAGCACTTAGAACACAATGACCTCAGTGACAATTATCTGTCTGCTTACTGTAGGCATCATTCAACAGAAACTGCTCACTCTGAATTGTACAGTAACATTGCTCAGGATCTTGGCTCAGGATTCATAACTGCATAAATTTTTGCTCGATTTATCTGCTCCCATTGATGTAATTGATCACCCGATTATACAGAGGCATTTCGAATTTCTTTAACATCAAGGAAACAAACAGGTTTTGATTCTGTTTACCATGTAAAGTGTCTTAGAGCAACTGAAATTGATTACGGTGTTATATAAAATGCTATTATTATTATTATTATGTGTGTGTGTGTGTGTGTGTGTGTTTGTGTGTGTGTGTAATAAATAAACATATATGGAGTACAGAATTTATGCACTATAATCTTCTAAACATATTCATTCAACATGCGACATAAAGATACTTTTCTAGTTATAAACAAACTGGGTTAATTCTTGTAGTTATAGATGACTCATTTAAATCTTATTTTAGACAAAGTGTAAACAATACAATGGTCAATTATGAGACTGACTACGTAGTGCCAACAGTTGCTCAGGAAAATGTTACTGTTAGCTTTCATGGTAAATAACCAAGCCCCCAAAATGGGTTTACATGTAATCAGTAAACAAACTAATACAAACTGGAACCTTAATTGCAGTGCAGAATTCTATTAGTCTGATATTTTGGCAGGGTGACCTTGTTCAGGAAGTTCGGCAAACCTTCAGTGACTGGGCATCACAGACAGTTCGGCTGTACAAAGGTGCTAAATATGCAGAATTTGAATGGACAGTTGGTCCAATCCCTATTAAGTAAGTGCTTTATTTATTTTTTAAATCACTTGCTGTGTTTTGGTGAGTATCCTCACTGACGCATACTTAATACTTAAATTAACCGTTGATAGATATAAGATTTGTAAACAGTAAGGAATATTTCTAAACATTAATAAACAGTAATTGTTTATTTTTGGTTAGTAGTATTTATAGAATTGTTTTGTTTAATTACATGTAATCACTATGTACAGTGATTCTGTAATGAACGATTGTTTATATTGAATTTATAAATATTAGTTTGAGAAAAAGAAGAATATGATTACTGTAAATAATATTTGTAATCATCATCAGCATTATTTGTTGGAATAAGTTACCTCATTTGTTAATTAGGCTTATCAAATATATAAACAAACCTTCATGTGATGTATGAGGTATATTCTAAAACCAATATAGATATAGTTGTGAATTATAATAAACATAGGTAGGTCACATTCCTTTTAATAAGTACATTACAAACAAATCTGTTGTAAATATAATTCATCATTGTAGTGATGGTATTGGCAAGGAAGTAATATCTGAATTCTCATCAGATTTGGAAACAAACGCTACATTTTATACAGATTCAAATGGACGTGAAATTCTGAAACGTGTGTAAGTATTTGTCGGAAATCAGCTTTGCAACAGCTTTACTGACTTATTCTGTTTAATCTCTGAACTGCTTCCAAAAGTGAAATTTTCGCTAGACTTTAAATTAATCTGTCAATTTAAATACATGTCAGTAGTTGTTTTGTACGTTCATTACATGAATTAATCATAGATTAATATTTTACAGATATGATTGGTTGGCATCAAATTAAGAAAATATGTGCACATATCTGACCTGTCTATTTCCATTTTTAGTTTGTCTAACTATTGTTACTAATTTTAACAGGCTAGATTATCGTCCAACCTGGAAGTTGAATCAGACGGAGGCAGTTGCAGGCAACTACTTCCCTGTCAACAGTCGTATATTCATCCGAGTAAGTTGATCTTTGGGTTCCCATTTGTGCTAAGGATGCTCAAACAATTACACAGAATTGATTTAAAACTATCTGTTGTGTTCTTTAAAATACAACTGACTGCGAGAATTTAACACAATTGGCAAACCGCTAAAATGGACTTATACTAATAGATAAAAAGTTACAAAGTGGTGATGAGCTGTTTATATTTGAGGTAATTAAAATTTGGGAAATCTATGGTTTGTAGTTGTTGGTAATCAAATACTCAATTATTTGATTTGATTTTGTAATTCACCAGTTCACTAATTAATGACAGGTTTTCATGTTTGAGTTGGCACTTTGCTAGGATGTAATAAACCGAAGATTTCCCTTTTTTTGTTTACATGTTAAATAAACTGTATGCCTTAATGTTGTAGCATTTGTTAATAAGAGGAGTAACCTGCCATTTTATATTAATTATAGGATGAAAAGAAAGGCATTCAGCTGACTGTATTAACTGATCGTTCACAAGGTGGAGCCAGCGTGCATGATGGTCAACTTGAGTTGATGGTAAGTGGCTAAAATGAACAGCCAACATTTGTACTCTTTATACGTGTGCACAAAGCCATGCCGTATACAGGCATGTACACACAACCAATCTTGATCATTTCAATGTCATGAAATATTAACTACTGTCAGATTCATAGGCGTACTCTGGTGGATGATGCATTTGGTGTTGGAGAGCCACTTAATGAGACAGGAATCAGTGGAAAGGGTCTCGTAGTGAGAGGTTGGTGTTTTTAATCATTTACTTGAAGAATCAGCTTCACGAAGAATAAAGTTGGATAATGGTGTTTGTTAATTGTAAT
>JAODUP010000120.1:0-55000 GCA_025642065.1 Paralvinella palmiformis | reverse complement strand
TATATAGAAGAGAGAGAGAGAGAGAGAGAGAGAGAGAATACTAATTAATGTATGTAATAGAGCCTAATAAGTATTTGATTATTATTAATGAGTATTATAACTTGATATAATAGAAAAAATGAATCTGTGATTGTATCTTAATAATAATGATAATAATAATAACAATAATAATACTACTAGTATTTTATTGTATTTTAGTATTTTAAAGTGTTTTTGTAGCACCTTATTCAACTTGAATTGCTCTAAGGCACACTAAGTTTAAATATAATTAAAAGATATATCACAAACATATTTTATACATAAATACACTGATTTGTAGATATTATAAATAGGCTAATTTAAATAAGAGGGTTTTAAAATCCGTACAAAATATTTCTTTATTTGCTGCAAGTTTAAATATGATTTGGCAACTTAGTCCACATCCTGGGACCTGATGCCTCGCAAAGATTTCTCTCCACACATTGCTGTATGTCTTTTTGGTACTGTCATTATTAGGTTTGGATCTGTTGATAATGGCTGTTATCAGTGGTGGAAATTGATCCACACATTTCTTCAAAAACCAAATTGGCAGTGGATCCAAGTCACATGACTTGTTCAGAGACTTGGTCATTATCTCCATTAAGCATAATATCTGCATCTTGTTTGTTATTAAAAGCATCAATGAGACAAGTTGTCATGATTATGAAGATGAATTTTTTACCTTGTTTTGGGTAGCTACTAGGAGCTTTGTACAGTAATGTTATTCACGTTCTTATTTTATTCCATTCTTTGAATGTGCACATCTCCCTTGTCAATAACATTATATTTATAATGTGGATCATAATTATGAATCTAGTTTATAGTTTATATTGCCAATCAGATGTACTAATACCCGACACGTCCTCAAAAACAAAGTTGTTAAACCGTAAATGAGATTTCTTTAAAGTTATGGTATCCATCTGAAGGAAAATTGTGCATAAGCATAAGTCACAATTCTCAAACATAAGCACATTTTTAATTCCTCAGTAATCTTCATTGCAGACATGGCAAGCTTTGTGGTACCAGTTGATCCAGCAACGTTAGAAGTCACTTTAAAACCTATGCAGATAAGGACATTCCAGGTGTTTTTCAAATGAATTAACAAAGTGTTCCTCTGCACATTAGTATGTGCACAGTGTGTGTGGGGGGGGGGCGGGTATGATTGTCACGAAATATCACTGATCACTTTTTGATATTTAACTGCTCTTCAATATTATTGTGAAGGTAATTCAGTACATATTTGTTTATGTAAGGGGGAGTAATAATGTTCTGCCTGTTTAGAAATGTGTTTACATATATGTTTATAATTATATATGTATGTATACATGCCTAGGTTAATAGAAAATAATTTGTATTTGTCTTGTTACATGTTTCTCTCATACAACATTATAAACTAAACAAATCAACATCTGATATAGGAATAATAACAGAAGGGTACACAAATAATAATAATATGTTACATTTATATAATGCCCTATTCAGCTAGCTAACTGCCCTAATGTGCTTTTACACACACACACACATGCACACACACATACATACACACACACACAGACTAGGTCTTTGATGTACAATTATTTCACTGTACTGTTTGAAGACCTAAACACTGTATTTCAACATTTAATAATAATAATAGTTTGTTTACATATTTAGCAAAAAGGGATAATTTCTTAAATAGCACGCTTAAATATTTATATAATATATGTCATGTACAGAAGCAGCTAGTATGTTTGCAATTATAAAGTCTCAGCTTCAGGACCAATAAAATTTAATAAATATCTATTTTCATTGATGAAAGCCTATAAAATTTGTCTAAACCAATACAATAAGTGAAAGAAAATAGCTATTGGAAGAAAGAAATGGATTGCATGAATATTAATATGCATATCTAGTATAATTGGTATTTTGCTAATTTAATGTAATTAAAATGATTGGACTTATATGAGTTTGTTAGCATAGGTGCTAGTCAGCTGTAGGACATATAGCCCAGGGTCTATTCCACGCAAAAAAAAACATATTTCTCAAACACAGCTATGAGTCTGATTCGAACCCACATCCTCAAGGTTTGTAGCACAGTGCTCTAATGACCCTGTAATTAAAATGAAAAACACAAATATAAGCAGTAGTGAAATTTGGCATCTGCGTCAAAAAACTGATTGAAGATTATAAAACTTGTGACGTAATCCTATCCTGAATCACGAAATTTGCTTTATAATTAATTAGTTCTCCAAATTTATCGTATTTATGTGGAATTGTGTGGAATTTTGTGGAATTAGTTTTGCTCCACATTATTTTTCAGTGTTATTTTAATTTTTAAAGTGTTAGGTAAACGTAAAAAGGATAAAAGGTTTGACGATCCGTGCAGAATATATTATGATAATTTGTACATTGTTATGATGGTGCTGCTAACGATGACAATAAAAGTGAAATTAATGATCTTAAACTTAATTCGTAAAATGCCAAAATATATGTCTCATATAAAATCGACGAATAGATTACATTTAGAATGATTGGTTAGAAGATATCATCAAAGGCTTTGATGGAATCACTAAGTCTGGTAGTCATCATTATTAAAGCATTGTTTAAAGGCAAAATATAATGAAATCAATTAACAGTCCCAGGCTCTAATTTATTTCGAGATCACTGACCTTGTGCCATTATTCGAGATAGGGCCCTTATTGGAACTCGGGACTATAATATAGATTATAATATATATATATATATATATATTCTGTCATATTCAAAGTATTATTTTTTTCTGGATTTAATTAAAATGAAGGCGGACTTCGTGCACGGTTATTACATATTACAAAAAACATTTGAGTAAATTGTTGATTATATTGCCTACACAGCCTTGATATATATATATATGAACGCCTACACTTTTATGTCATTATCTTCCAACTACGAGTACACGATTGAACCAGTTATTATAATATATTACTTCAGTTTTTAAACAAAATCAACTTACACTCTTATCGCTTCGAGTCGTGATGGCACAGTTTGTTGGAGATTAGGACTCGTAACCGAAGGGTCGCGGGTTCGAGGCTCCCGACCCGCTACGCTGTCATGTGGCGACTGGTTCAGTCGGCCGGAAATGAGAACCTGACAGGACGTTATGATTATGTGCCTGAGTAACGCTTTGCGCCTATGCTAGCAGCATGCGTCGTATGCTCCCATGGGAGTTGAGGTGTTGTGGATTAAAACTGGTCTGAGTTGGAGATAATAATACTGTAAACCGCCTTGGAGTATAGCTGGATAAGACGCTATATATATATATATATATATATATATATATATATATTTCACTTATTATTATTGAAAACGATTGCTGCTGATAATAATTTTTCTTGATCAAACTGTTCACTAATTCCTCTCAACATTAATATTTATCTGTAAAAGTCGGATCACAACATGCAATTATCTGTTTATCTGTAGTTTATTAAATTAAATCGTTTAGCCTCGGCAGTTGTCATACCCGAAGCCAAATGGCCGAAGGGCAACTGGTTAAGAACCTATATTCCACAAATGCAGCTATGGGTCGGATTTGATTACACAACGTGGAAGTTTACGGTGCACTACTCTGCCATCGGAACGCCCTTTATCTATATTGAGCGGGACACGACAGATACTCTCTCTATATCAACTATCTAATCAATATAGAAATTATTGATAGAGGGAACATAGTACGGAACGTTACAAATAAAAGGAGCTCTGAAGTCCTTTTCTGTTGTTGGTGACCTAGTCTCAAGACCTGAATAAGTAATCAGGCAATGCTTCTATATATTCCGTATATCCGATATTATCGAAAAACAGATAAGTTAAGAAAAGCCAAGCTTAGTTCAAGAGTATTCCAGTTGTCTCGCTAATGAAGTTTCTGTTCCGTTCTTGGGACAACTCTATGGAAGAGTAACATGGTCAGATGAAACATCCCACAGACGTGGAAACACGCCCCTACGACTAGAAGATCTGATGAGCAGTACACTACCGACTGTGCTTGCGGGACGCTATTTCTTATGGAGGAAAGACATTAATCGGATATTAATTTTGAGGTATTGATTTCTATGATTGGTTCCTTTATGGTGTTCCAGTCGATTTAATTTACTTCAAGTATTTAATAGATATAAATATCAGGTTTGTATTCCGCTTAATAAAATAAACCGGAACAATTCAGTGCGCCTGGATTATCTGAGGTTTGTAAGGTTTTTTTTATAATGATGGCTAATGGAATCCTTTGATCTAACAGGTTGCGGGTTAGAAAGGTTCCTCGTTTTCCAATACCATCACCCAATCTTTACAGTACGCCACCGGCCATTTATCTACAAACGCGTAAATGTCTGCGTTGTCACGGTGATTGGAGTAAAGATATGAAATGGCTTAAAACTAATTTATTAAAAACCGAAGAAAGGACAAATATCGAGCTGGATATAGGATCCTTCCGAATACGCACAATACACAATGATGTATAAATAGGATGATAATAATGACCGTGCCATTTTAAAACTGACTGAACAAATAGTATCGACTTAAAATAGATTATCGTGTTCAACCGTATTCGGGTGAGCACTAAACAGCAATTGATTTTTTCAATTGTGAGTATGGGACGCCTCCGTGGTCTAGCGAACCTCGGCGTGGGTGTATCTGAAGGTTGTTTCACCTTCGACTTCGTTTCATTACCTTTGGAGGTCGCTCGGCCCATTTAACCTACCACGTGCACGAAAGTGGCCCTAAAACACCAATCATCATCATCATCATCTTTTGCGGGTGAAAATATAAAAGCGTATATAATCGTAATTTGTCGCTACTGGAAAGTGTGAAAACCGGGTTACTCTTGAAAATGTCGAGGCTTTCCCGACTTGAATCTCATTTGGTTATTATTTAAGTGTGTTTACTTGAAAAAAGATACCCTCACTTACGAGTTTTGTATTTGGAGTGTATGCGTGTATTTGTGTATGGGATGAGGGGATCGCAACGTGTGTACGTAAGAGAGCAAGTGTGCGTGTTGGATGTGTGCCTGTTGGTGTGTATGTGTGTGGATGTTGCACGCTCAAGTAGGTGACGTGTTTCACCTGTGGGTATATTTATAAATAATGTATTTATTCACAAAAGGTAATAATAAAAATAACAATCGTTATAATTTATGGGACAACAAAACTATAGTTCTCCATATTGTCGTTTATGGCTTTATGTTTGTCAATCGTTTAGTTCTTGTTTTCTCCGACTAGTTATCGCCAAACCAAAATCGTCTTTGTTATGAAGGATAGCATCTTATTTATTATCTGGCATCCGACCGGAATTCTTCAGATATCCACGCCTGGAATAAATAAGGTCAGTCTTACTATGCCGATGACGTTGTTATAGATCACACACACACACACACACACACACACACACACACACACACACACACACAAAAAGATATATATATATATAATCCCAAACTCACAGTAACGTATTAGATTCTTGAAGTTCCTCTATTTTCTTTTCCGTTTTATCGATCCATTCTTTGTATCTTTCACCCCATTCTCGACTCAACTGAAAGAGAGTTTTGTTATTTGGACGGACGTGAGGGTAATATGTTGAGTTCCCAATTTTAATACCAATTCTACTGGGGGGGGATTCATTTTGTTCAGTTAATATGTCGTGCCATATTTGATCTAGTTACGGCTATTAGATCTTAAACCGACCTGTTTCTTGTATTCTTCCTCCCTTTCACAAGCTTTGGCTTCCTTCACACTCAGTTGATGCATCAGATTCGACACTCGCTCCTTTAATTGGTCGTTTTCAACGATGAGAGCACCATTATCACCCTCTAGCGACAGAACCAATTGATTAAGACGTTCTATTTCTTGCTCGTGGTTACAGGAGGGCGCCACCTGCATGAAAACATAAAAACACGTAATGTTCACTTTTCAATAAAAAAAGTAATTTATTTTTATTATCACGATAACTGGTGTTTTACGGCCACTTTTGCGCACATGGTAGGCTAAATGGGCCGAGCGACCTCCAAATGTAATGAAGCGAAGTCAAAGATGAAAACACCTTTCAGATATGCCCACGTCGAGATTCGAACACGGGTGATAGTGATCTAGGTTCAAACACGCTACCGCTAGACCACGGAGGCGCCTGATAACGGGAACAAATAGGATTAAAGTAAGGAGGTTTACTAACCAGTCGAAAAGTAAAATGGCGATTTATGGTGCTTGAAATAAATAGTTCAACTATTAAAATTGATTTACTGAAGAGCTACAAACTTGATCTGTTATAGTTGTTTTGTGCTGGCATTATTATAATTAATATTTATCTGCTATTATCTATTATTAACATTTATCGAATAATATTTATTAATCTGCATAATTAAAATTAATAATCATAAATTCAATAAAATCACCGAAATATATAGTGATACGTATATATATATATATATATATATATATATCCTAATTAAGGCGACTGCTATAACGGAAGCCAACCGATAGTTTTTATAACGACACATGTGTATAATAAGTACAAAGGTATTTTAATTATACCTCAGTTTTACTGGCTTTCAGTTTAGCTATCTCTGAAGCATGTCTCCTTTCTTGCTCTTCCAGCTGTTTTTGTAAATCCTGTAACTTGCCATCATTTAATGTCTGTCTGTTAAAGTAAGAAAATGTATGTATTTATCTAGTGGTTCACGTCTTCAACAACAAAAAACCTCCAACAAATCAACATAAAACTAAAAATATGATTCACGTATGGGCAGATATTGGCGCATTCATACTGACACGTCTACGCGAGGCATGAAAAATCAGTGTAAAATAATTTTGAGAACAAGCAAACGCGTTTCACTTAGTTTATGTGCAGTATGACGTCACAACAATAATTGCTTAGATTAGCCAATCCCGGCAATCTCTTTATTAATTGCGTTAAATCCTAGTTGATAATCCGTTTACCGTAGCTTATAATTCTTATTATGATAGGAGACATATGTAGCCGGCTATATGTATTGATCATTTAGACATATTTGAGAGAACTTTGTAGATTAATACCAGAAAACGTCCGCTAAATACATTTAGAGAGAATCTGCCATGATTATCAGTATTTAATAACACAAAGGAGGCATCAATAAACTTGGGTGAGTGAGTGAGTGAGTCACCCAGAAATTTGGTCACCTCTGGGATTCTAGTGAAATGCATTACACCACATGTTGTACACGACCCACGACCAATTTGTTAACTCGAATTTCACCAGATAAATGTTCTATGATTAGAATAGGGTTTTGATATGAGTGGGAAAGTTCGCATTGAAGATTGTTTGTTAACCATCACAAGTCTATTATTGGAATAATAGATTGTGGTAGATGGTTTTCTCTCTCTCTCTCTCTATATATATATATATATATATATATAGAGAGAGAGAGAGAGAGAGAAACTAATCTTTCAGGGTGAATGATCACTAAGCAAATTTTATTTAGGAAACAAAGAACCTATTCAAGTTTCAGCTGTCTTCTATCTATCTTACCTAACACCTAATTGAGGAGGATTGATCTCGACCATCTCCTTTTGTGTTTTGATCAAAGTTGTATTTTTGGCCTTTCGTAAATCATCTAACCGTCTTCTGTACTCGGACACTTGCTTCTCAAGCTGCGCGAAGTGACAAATTCGATAGTTAATACTGACTATTGATTTATTTCTGATTCGTTGCCAACAATTCTATGTTAAAAGTTAAAACTTAAATAGCAACATTAGACATATCTATACCTCTTTGACACGTAAGTTAAGCGTTACCACTTCAGCAGCAGAGTTTTTACGACCTGTAGCCATAATCTCCTTCACGTCTTGTCAGATCTCGCATCCTATAAAATAACAAACAAATACAGGTAAACAATTAGTTGTGTTAGTATTTCTAACATTTTGACTGTTACCATCTTCATCAACCCCATAATAATAATAATAATAATAATAACAATAATGTACATTTATTAAAGCGCCCTTACTACTACTACTACTATTACTACTACTACTACTATTTCTACTATTAATACTACTTTTTCTACTACTGCCCAGTGGCTAGAACAGAACTAAACTTCCAGATTAGAGTGCGATCATCAGTTATGCTGGTGTGTGTATATATATATATATATATATATATATATGTGTGTGTGTGTGTGTGTGTGTAAGATGTTTCCGTTGCGTGTAGCTTCTCAGCATCATGCTTTAGGTGTCACCAACACTAAAGCAAACAAGCCACTCACTCACTCACTCACTCGCTCGCTCACTCACTCACTCACTCACTCACTAGAGACAGTCTCTAATTCTACTTCTAATTACATTTAGCATTATAACGAGAAATTCATTTTAATATAATTTTCTTGTCAAGTTTAATGAACATCAGATTAATCCTTAGCATGAAGAGCTTTGATAAATACCACAACGGATGGATGAAATAACTAGTATGATTACTGTATATTTATTACCATATTTTAAGAACTTATCTCTATTATGATACATAACTTGATGCATTTAGCATATTTAAACGTATTATTTGGAGTATTATTATATTACGTATTATTTGTACAGCGACTTTGAGTGGCTCCTGTTAGTAAAGACGCTTTATTAAATATACATTATTATTATTATTGTTATTATTATTATTGTGAGGTAGATGATCTGAGAAGATCATTATCGTTTTATAAAGTGTTTCACTCGCTGTGAGTTATTAAATGGTGAATATATCGAGACAGAAATCCATAACCCGGATATAAATTAGCCATTGATCTTACTATTAGTCCCAAAACAGCGCAGCGTCTATTAAAACCATTGACCTAAAAGAAAACTAGACCAAACACGGCCACCGATTTGATGGCAAACAGGTCCCAACTTCCGGCCGGGGCAAAAAGGAACGCAGACTGCAAAATCGGGTTTATAAACATGGTAAATTCTTGTTGTGTCGTTAGCTGCATAAGCCATGGGCGTGGAAGTAATACAAAAGGCATATCTTTTCATTAGTAAGTATAAGGAAGACATTTAAAATAGCTGTTAAAACGTTTTTGTTTTGGCGGGAAATTAAGCTGAACTATTATTATATTTAAACTATTCAACAATCCCAATCGGTCTCTGAAGTTTGATCCCAACTACACTAGATCTACGGACTTGTATAAAACGACCTTTACATATTTGACGCACAAAATTATAATGCACACATCACAATAAATGTCCGTATTCATAGGTTCAAAACTCGAAGCGCAGCCGCTTCAACGTTGCTTTTGCCCCTACCGGAAGTCAGCGTTGTTTGGTCATGGCGGCCCAATCAAACACCACCGAGTGCTCGGTCTAGTTTTCTTTCAGCTCAATGATACAAACGAATAATTTATTGCCGTCCATAAATTTGTATCAACTACCACATCGAGAGTACATATTTATCAAATTTCGCAGACCCGGACATCCTGAGGACAGCACTGACCCAGATAAATCGATAATCGAACTTTAAGCTCAGATCAGCTGAAGCTGCGTAGCCAATAGAATCGATCTCAATCATTGTTCTAATAATCTTTATATTACTAAGTTATAGCTGCTCCATTTCAATGCTATATTCCCTATTTAATATAACTTATCGATCACACGTAAAAATATCCCAAACCTGCTCACATAGATCGACGATTTAGCTCCTTTCGGATGTGGTTTGACCAATAAATATCCGATAATCACACCAATAATAATATTCCTCCAACTAATGTTAACCGCTCAACATCGGCCAAGGTCACGGTCGTCTGTAGAGCTCTTTACCCAGAATACCACCAACGACAGACTCGAGTATTTGTTTGGTGTCAGGTGACTCGCTGTACGGACTCGCTCCTACAGCTAATCAATACTGGCGTCTAAATATAAACATCTTACAGGTAACGAAGTCTTATGATACCTGTCTCGTCAATACTTTCGTATATCGTAGTTATAGGGCTGTTGTATTAATACTACAACTACAACAACTACTACAACATTGCTATCGTTGTGACCGAACTAACAGAACGACTGACCGTAGATATCTAGCTCTGTCCGAAAGGTGTTTCATCCTTCACTTCGCCTCATTACCTCATTCAGCCCATTTAGAGTACTGTGTGCACCGATGTGGTCATAAAACAGCAGCAGCTGCAACAACAACAACAACAACGACAACAACAGCAGCAACAACGACATCAGCAGCAGCAATAGCAGAAATGACAACAATAATAGTTGTAATGATAGTTATTCTTAATGTTTACTTGAGCGCTTCTCTAGCGCAGTGTTTAGGTTCCGGATTCGAAACGTTTCTTGGATATTTTCCTCGGAAGTGACCCCTATGCCATTGGGGATGTTTGGGATGTTTGATGTTTTACCGCCTGTTTTACGCACAAGGTTACACAGAATTGTTAATAATAATAATAATAACTGAATTAATAATAATAATAATAATGTAATTACGTGCACAATATATGTATAACTAGTAATTATTCGGAATACAGTGTCATAAACTTGTCGTAAACTTGTCGTAAATACCTTTATGACGTCATATACTGTGATAAACTGTCGTAAATCTCTATTCACTATTTTTTTTTCTTCTTCAAATTTTTATCTATTTTGCTTATAATAAGTTGTGGATGATACTTATATCATAGTTAGTATATTTATATATTACAAACATGAATATAAAATAATATTTTATGTTGGTCTCACTTACTGTTTTCCAAATCAGTAATAACAGAAATAATTTAGAAGTATCTTTTATTCAGTAACCATAACAGACTCTCACATTTTCACACATGCACAATTTAATCAGTCCATTTAGTGATATGTCAATCATCAATTATCCAAATCACAAAGTGTGACAAAATACCAACTTGGCTGTTATTTCAAACAAGTCAATTGATTTTGGTTACAAACAATTACACCAGTGTAATAATGAGGCCCTAACTTATTGTATAATAATTTTACTTTTAATATTACAATATTAGATTAGTAACATATGAATAATTTAAGCCATTCTAAAAAATACTTTTCAGGTATGTCTGGGAAAAATATGTCACAAACTTGTTTATGACATGACGACATAAACCCTGGATTAATCCATGTTTTTTGACATTGTATCACAAACTTACCAACCTTGACACCCCACACACTTTATTTCAGATCTATGCGATTTATAAGGAAATGACGTACCATGTCATTTTCAGTTTTGACTTCCGGTTCTATCAGACGCGTTTTTTAAAAGTTGGTCACCGCTAATTAATATTTTACAATATTTAATATCTATCCGCTGTTTTATTGTATACATTTGGTGCATGTAACCATGGTAAATGTTCAGAGAATATTATGACAATTCCGTTAGCGTGTTACAGGTCTGTAACCAGTCCGAAGACGGCATATGTGTAAGTTATGGTTCCACCTGGAGAATGTGTTTAACAGAGGATCCAAAAAGTGGAATGTGCATGTACAAAGTGTATGTTAAGTGTATGTTAAGGTGGCACTGGAACACAATCGGCGTTTGACCTTAAGGTCTTGTTTCTTGCACCTAGACAGTCCTAGATAAGACAGACGGTCGTTCGGAGTTGTTCGGTGGAACTTTTTATAAAACCTTCTAAATGAGAAACAAAGGTCACAGACACAGTACGGAAATGCGAACGAAAAGGCCAAATATAAGCTCAAACAATCATGGGGTCATAATCGTTGTAACCAAGGTCAGCAATTTCGCACCCAGTCGGGAACTTTTCAAGAGAAACACCAGTTCAGAGGACGCGGCCAGAAATCCAGAGGAACCAACAAGCTAAAGTCCAGGTATTTTGTTTAATGATCTTACCTATCATAAACACATCCCAGACACCGGGGAAATTTAATCCCGAAGTGATTCAGCTAAAACTGATTGTGTGCGATTGCCCAGAGGATGTGGAAGTTGGTTAATGTTCTTCCAAAAGAAAAGGGAGAAGGTAACGAACGATCCTCGGATCTTAGACACAATCAAGCGAATAAAAGTTGACTAGCATATCTCAACAGAGTCGGGAGCTATTTTGCCCAAATTTCTCAGCAAGGGAAAACAGTTTACTAGCCCACGAAGTGGAATGACCTTTAAACAATAGGGCAGTAGGGGGAATTTTACATAACTGGACCAGATCCCAGGTCTTATCGAACAGTTTTTAATATAAAGTAGCTAAATCAGTTTGAAATTCAAGATGGAGGGTAGCCAATGTTGTGCATATTATTGGAGAAAAACGATCGAATGACAAAAATCGATCTAAAAGATGCACATTTGTGGCTTCGAATAGCCGAACGAACACATGAAACTGTTCATATTCGGAAATTCTGAAATCAGTAAAAAGGATTCGTCGAAGACTAAGCTATCGACTCCTGATCTATCCTGAGGATACGATTATTCTCAATCAGAATTCAGAGAATCTTATTGCAGACACCAATTCCATCATTAGGATCTTACAGCACCTAGGTTTCGTGATAACTTGGAGGGGGGGGGATCGGGACAAGTGCCGCAGCAACAACGACGGTGATAGTAGACATATAATATTTCAGTAGACAAAACCGTATCACTCGGTATTTTAATAAAAACGGTTAAATGAGCTTGATCAACAAATTTCACGACATTTAACGTGGCGCAGAAAAAAGCTGAACACCGTGTGCATAAACTGTGCTAAAATATTTTATATTAACGAGTTTATTGAAGACATTTGATACCGTCATTCATGTTGACATTTAGGACCCATCTCTGAGCAGGTACCTTTTGGTGATACCTGTATTCGTTATTATCATTGGCCGCCAACGTTGAAGCGCAGCTCTCGTACATCTTCCGTACAACAGCTAATACATATTTGTGCGTTAAGCAGCGTAATATCATGTGATCCGGAGATCAGATATTATCACGAATAGCAAATTATCATTAATTTGCGTGTGCTCTTGTCAGGTTAAATGAAGGCGCCGGGATCTGTAAACAAGAATATACGGAGAGAGAGACATGGATAGAGATGTATTTGTTTACGGTAGCAGCGTATGAAGTGAATTGTTTGAACTGAAGGATACTCGTCCAATAACCGACTAAAGACCACGAAGGAAATGATCCTTACACAATATCTAGACATTTTGCTGTGTATATAGCAATTCTGTTGGAACGGTGCAAGTATAGTAACAATCTATACAAATCCAACCCCGCCTCCCTAAAATCATTTAATTATGCTGTCAGCAAGTCTACGGTTCAAACGTAGATTAATAAAGCATCGTTTATTTCACAGTATTGTTCTTCTCGCTATAAGCGTGTTTCCTCCTGGAAGTGCTCCAGTGCAATTGTATTTACAAATTCATAATTTCCACAGTTTCTTGATTCCACGGCGGTACATGATCGCGTCATGATCGTAAAGCTATCTACTTCGTGTCCCTCTTTGGTTTCCATATTATGATTACACGTGTTTACGTTTATAGAGTCGCCAATGAGTTTTTTTCCTGTTTGTGAAAATCCCCTTAGGAACTCTTGTTCCAGAGAAACAAAACTGAGGGAATAATCAACAATGTGATATTTGTCCTTCGCGTTTTCGATTTTCTCCAGAACTTCCGAGAATTGCGTGCTATTGGTGACCTTGTAAATCAACAAACCGGTACGCGGATCCTGAACGTTCAGCTTTGCTTCAGGAAGAGACATTTTGATATAACCTTTAAATAGTTTTATCGTATTTTGAGTTGTCCCTTTACGGCCTAAACTTGATGGGTCTATCACGACGACAAGCGTGTAGCCATCAGAGTAACTACCAGCTAGCGAGTCAACGGTGTCTAAAGCTCTTATGTATCCATTGACGAGGACGGCGATACGTCTGGCCACAGGAAAACATTCGTCCATACTGCAATATTGACAATATAATGATGCTTACAGGTCGTTAGGGGTATAATGCGCACGCACACGACACACGCATACACATACATACATACACATACTCATGCACACAACACACATATGTATATGTTCGGGTGTTCGTGCAAGCCTGCTTCCGTACGTCTGTATTAGTTGCTGATTGATGTTTTACGGCCACCTTTGTGCACATGGTAGGCTGAATGGGCCGAGCGACCTCTAAAGGTAATGAATCGAAGTCAAAGATGAAACACCTTTCAGATATGCCTACGCCGAGATTCGAACTCAGGTGGTAGTGATCTGTGGTCCAACGCGCTACCGTTAGACCAAAGAGGCGCCATTCCGTATTAGTGGAATAATATGTCTATGTATTATATTAATGTTTGGTTATATACTGATCGACTTACCTCCGTGATGTGATGATTATGGCAATATTCTCAGAACAAACAGAGTCATTCAGAGTTTCCCAAACTCGAGCCTTCGACACAGGATCTAAACCAACAACGGGCTCATCGAGTAATACAACCGCCGGTTCACCAATAAGGGCTATAGCCGTACTAAGTATTCTCTTAGTGCCATCACTGGAAAATCGAATTGAATACACCGTTTAGTTGAGTTTATTATACGTCTGTGTATAAAGAATGCCAAATGTTTACCGTTTTCAGTTCACATCCGGTATTGTAAGAGATGAATTTCATTAACTATTCGCTTAGAAACGTAAACAACATCAGACGTCATACATAACTGCTTGGGTAGTGTAGCTCATAAGAATGCGATAGGTCTCATGTTCGAATCACACCCAAAATGTGCCTGGCTATAACTGCTAAATCGCAGTGTCATCTGGGTCTGTTGGATGTTTCATCATTGAACAGAACGCGTCAGACTGGTCATTTCATTTCCAACGAGTGGATATGCTTCGTTTGGGGGAACTTCTGACAAATACGGAAAAAAAACTAGGGATTCTCACCCTGGCCTATAGGTGTCTTATCCAGTACTCTTACCACTCTCCAAAAGAAGGAACCACACACCAACAGGCAAAGATGCACCATTCTTACGTTAATACTGTCTACCCATAAGGAGATAATGAACTTGGTCCAATCACCATTACTTGTTGTCATCACATTTTAGACCGAAGAAATGCTACTCTAACTCTCACCATAAGCACATCTATGCCCATCCTTGGGCAGCACGGTGTGGATGTGAATATTATACCTGGCCAGATATTTAAAAAGTAGATCACGATGATGTTACCTGAGGTGTACAATATTTTTCCCAGCCTGCTGAATCAAGTCGAGATTGACCAGTAATTTGTCGGTGATGTCTTGAATGATCCGTGGGCCAAGACCTCTAAGGTGAGCATACAGAACCAGTACTTCTCTAACTGTCATATTGTATGGTAGCTGTATACGCTGGGGACAGTAGCCGAGAAACTGAAGCATACAACAAGGATAGCATAACGTTTGATGAACACTGAATGCAAACTATCAAAGAGAAGAGGGGGGGGGGAGTTGGTTAACAACTTTCTAATTGGCTCACAAACAAATCTACTGACTGATTTACTAACTGACTAATTGACTGATAGACCGACCGAGACTGACTGACTGACTGACTGACTCACTCACTCACTCATAACCAACTGACTCACTCACTCATACTGCGCGTACCCTGTTCTTGTTCTGGCTTATCCTGACGCCAGAAATCAAGGCGTCTCCCCCAGTAACACTCTCTTCTCCCGTCAGCAACTTGAGTAGAGATGACTTTCCGGCTCCATTTACGCCAACTGCTACCAATACATCTCCTTGTGACACCCCAAACGTTAGCCTACTAACGGCTCTTGTCATTCCGTATTGCTTGCTGAGGTCAAAGGACGCGATTTCATCTCCGGCGACTTCCAGAAGATCGTTTTCGACGTGTTTCTCAGTTTTCGCCCGTTTTTTCGCTATTCTGCCGCGAATTACATAGACGAGGTTTGATTCAATGAAGGCAAGGATCCCGAAAAAGAGCAAACCTTGAATGGTCATAAACGTCAAACCTCGTCCTATTCCTGGATAGCTAAAGTTGAATACGCTCTCATGGTACGGCATACAGTAATTTCCGCATTTATCTAAACAGAATATCGGTTACTTCAAAGCCGAATCAGTTATTTGTGTAATTTTATTAATTTAATTATATAAAAAATAAATGGACGTCTTAATTCTATTATTACTGGTTTTACCTGGACAGCAAGCACCTTCAAAGTTTGGTTGTGATTGGCAAATTTCTGTTCTAGACATGTTGATAGCCGGAATATTGACTGTACAGTATTGTTTATTGCGGGCATTGGTTGCTATATCCTGCAAGCGATATATGTGTTGAATAATATATATATATATATATATATATATATAATAAAAATATGCATAATAATATCAAGTTAATTAAATTTTTCAGAAAACCAAGCTTAATAACGACATACTTAACAAATTCATTTAATCATCTGTAATTTTTGAAACAAAATGCTGCGGATGTCATAAAAAGAAAAAAGCTTTATATTCGGGTAAGGTCACTGCCATAAATACTTGTTTTTTATCGTATGGTTTTGGTTTTGTTGTTCGGGGAGAATCCCCAGGCTGTCGCTTAATCAGCACAGTCTCTATGTTGGAGTGGTTGAGAAACCTCCTTCTCCACCACTCACAGGGGAGCAGTACGGAAAGATGGAGCCGAAATACCCCGAGGGTGGTCACTGCCAGTGTTTTACGGCCTCAGGAGTTTTTAACGTCCCTCTTTATTTTAAATAATAGTTCCCCCAAAAAAGTATATATTTCCTCTGTGTATGCGTGCGTATGTGTGTGTGCATGTGTTTATATATATATATATATATATATATATATATATATCAGTATATATATCAGAGTTTACCACTATGATATTCTGCAAAGCATAATGCGGTAGCACTCCATACAATATCCACTCTGTCATAAGAGACTCGCGCTCTAAATGAAGGGCGGGCATTGCCAGAATACCGACGGCAATAAGTACAGCAGTAGCTGAAATAAAATTATGAATTCTAAAAAAAAAATATTTAAACAAACAAACGCCGCCTTCCTTCCCACCGATGGCATAACAATATAGAAATATATATTTAATAACGGAATAGACAGATAGATGGGTATAAGAAGTATACGCTGTCATCTAATTGTTTCAGATCTTCTTCAGGCTTAATTTTGAAAATAAATATCCTCCACATTAATACCCGTAGTCAATAAAGTCGATTTATGTCGAGATCTAGATGAAAATTACTACTACTACTCCTACTACTACTACTACTACTACGGCTACATCAATTATAATATGTGTAATATAACTGAGCCATAATGTGTTACTTACAGCAACAATTTTGAATAGCGGTAATCCATCCATAAGCAGCGGCTGGTTCATTAAACAGGAATGTCAATACATAGTTCAATGGTATAGCTGCCCAACCGTATAAGAAAAAACCAGATAAAAGGGCGCTGAAATAAAATATACAGCAATAACTTCTCTGAAAGGAAATACTCAGGCATACTGTTTGTCATGGGGTTTTTCTCGCAAATTGAAAACGCATTTAAAACCTCGTGCTTCATTAATCTGGTTATGCAGAAAATAAATTGGAATGGAAGGTAAGGAATTACAGTTGAGGAATGCAGTCGAGAAATTGAAGCCAAACGAGAAGCACGATGATGAGGAACGTACCCGAATCCTTCGCACGACGTATAGGCATCCAACTGGAAGGCGAGCAGTATGCAGGTCGTGATTAAACCACAGATAAGTAGTACGATATAATCCCAAACAAATGTGGAACACCAAAAGAGGCCCGCCGTCACGCCGCACATGTGCTGCGAGCGCTTCAAGCCCGACTTCCTCTGTTCCACGATGACAGTAGTGAAAGACGACGTGAGGAACACAAACCCGAACATGATGCAGAAGGCCAGAACCAACGCGTCGGCGACGTTCGGGCTGAACATGTCATCCAGCGTCAGCCGCTCGTCTCGTGGCAGCGGATGGTTCGTTGGCCGTATACTGTAGGAGTCGCCGAGCAGGTACTTGACCAGCGTGTTGCTGATCAGGTTCAGAGAGATGGCCGACGTGTGGTACGCCTCGTTGTTGAAGTGTCCCGTCAGTGTTGTCCGGAGTGCGCCGTCGGAGAACGTGGCTGCCGTCAACAGGTCGTGTACGTAATGATCCATGTCCTGTTCGCCGTTCCACAGCAGGTAATCATCCATGTTTGTGTCGTTGGCGAACCACGGGACATCATTAACCAGCGGAGAATCCGCTGCTTTCGTATCTTTCAGCACCTTTCTGTATTTCTCGCCCAGTTCGTCGATGACGCTGATGTTTGGGTCTCTGAGTAGATATGGCGCTGACGGCTGGTGGAAGCGGTTCAGGTGGAGCGAGTACGGAGGCAGCTCCCTTAGTTTCGGCGAGGCAACGACTATGCTACAGCCGGCAACGACGAACAGCACGACCAGAAAGATGTGCACGAGGAAGTAGCCCAGATTTCGGACGCTGGTGATAACTCGCTGATGGAAGATGGCATTGAAGCGCTGAAGACAAAGTTTGTGGTTGATCATTCCATTGGTGATGGCTGGTGGAGATATTGGTAGATAAAGATACTCGATTAAACTACACAGAAATAATATGAGACGTGTACACTTTGATATCCTCTACTATACTTTTGTGTACTACTGTACTGTCACACCCACACACGCGTACACAAACCCCCTCCCCCCGCGCGCATACACACACACACACACACACACACACACGGAGGGTATGTATTATCATATATGTACGACTGTTATTGTATTCATTATATACTCTCTTTTCATCACTATCATTATTAAGATCATTATAATAAATTAATACTCACTTGAATTAATACATTTAGCTTCCAATTTTGACTCAATCAATGGGTTTTTAGCCTGTATAAGTCTATAAAACGTAATGCAAATTTCTTAACACACACACAGACACACATTCACTCTCTCGCTCTGTCTTCAACTCATAAAGATGTGTATGCGGGAGTTTTTGTCTATCTTTATGTAAACATTATATATATATATATATATATATATATATATATATATACGTGCCTATTTCTCGTAGTATATTGAATGAAAGTGTCACTACCTACTTGATAAAAACATCTTCTATTGTACTGATACCGGCTTTAAAGTTTAATATTTTCAGACTGTCCATATTCTTCTCTAAATAGGTCAACATTCCGAGAAAATATCTAAATCCAGATCGTGGGACGGTGAAAAACAATTGCCTGCCTAAATGAAAAACAAACGAAATAACCTCTACAAATCTCCCCCCCTCCCTCTCTCTCTCTCTCTCTCTATATATATATATATATATATATATATATATATACATACACAGTTAATTTGTATAATCAGGTAATATGTATATTACCTGATATTTTAAGGTAATCTGTATTAAATCTCAGCAATAGACGTATAACCTGAATATTTCAGGTAATATACATATAACCCGATAACACACACACACACACATATATATAAATATACATATATATATATATATATATATATATAGTATTAATGAAAAGTATTAATGGTATTTGATACAAGCATCCATGTCTAACAAACCAGTATGGTCGACTATGACATTTGAAAAAGACATGTTCTTATATGATCTTTGATAAACCTTTAAGATTTATTATTATTTCTCCAATTAAAGTAATTACAGTTCGTTCAAACTTATCTATAAATCCTGAATGTTGACTATATAATTATACATCACTGAAGACAGTTTAATAGCCATTATTTACCGAAGCTTAGCTGAAGTTGAGCTGAAGGAACTTCAGTTTTAATAATATTCACAATAGACTTCCTATCGCAGGCTGGTTTCGATACAACAAAAACGGTGTATTCATCACCTAGAAAGATAACATTGATTCATAATAGCCAATAATTATGCTAATTTCTCCAGTTAATTTACAAATACGCAGTACAGGTGAACTATTACATTGATTTGATTAAATGTTGCAGGTAGAGGAATTTTGCAGCGATGTCGAAAGTTTTGGATTAAAATGTACAAACCGTTTCCGTCTTTCAGCGTGAATGATCGACAAAGAGGTAAAAACACAGGAAGTATCTATAACCTAATTTGGAATTGATGGGTTACCTGCTGGCGTGGGTGTTGGGACAATTTGTTGATCTTGCTACCTAATTGTAAATGATCAGCTTGAAAGATATATGTATATGTCCAAGGATGGAATCTCTCTCTCACGAAAGAGATGAGGAAGTACAAACAGACGCCTACGGGGGGGGGGGGTGAAGTGTTTATAGAGGTGTGTTCATGGATATAGGGATATATCGCAAGATTAGAGATATCTGGTAATGGCCACCGACTTATCTCGGGGTAGTACGATAGGCCAATAATGTAGTCACCACGTTGATTATTTGTTGCGGAGATGACATCGTTATCTGATCATATCTCATTTGTTTTAAAGCTCTCTCTCTCTCTCTCTCTCTCTCTCTCTCTCTCTCTCGCCGTTTCTGAGCTATAAAACTGAGTAATAATTTAAACTAGAACATTATACTTTGTTAATAAGCCACATGGTGTAAGATTCATGCTATGTGTATGGGATATCACACTCGACTACAACTCCACTACCATCCTCCTTCCACGCGAGTCTTTATTTACCGAAATTTCGCTTAATAAAAGTCGGACTTCCACACGTAAGTATGGCCCCATCAGCCATAATGGCTATTCTATCAGCCAAAGCGAGGGCTTCTTCCATCGATTGCGTGGCCAAAAATATGGTTCTGTTTGTTTTTGCTCTCCTAATAAACTCCCAGACCTGTCTTTTGGCCACCGGATCCATACCATCTGTAGGAGCATCTAACACAACACACTAAATAAACACGAAAAGATCAGTACAAGTAGTATTGGTGCTCGAAGAGAAAGATTGATCAATTTCTGCTTATTTTAACTTTTTTCCCTTCAGTCAGTCTGTACTTGCCTTGGAATCAGCTATAAATGCAATAGCTATGGCCAACTTTCGTCTCTGGGCCTCGGACAGATGTCTTGCCTGTATATGACGGCTGTTCTCCAGATGTAGGAATTTAACGTATCGTTCCATTTCATCTGTTACTTTTTTGTTGACGCCCTTCAACTACAACAGACGTCAAGAGATTGTTATATCGTTATCAACGCCCCACGAATTAAACATCCGGTTTATAACATAATCAATTCAATCTACAATCTACATTTGAGGGGGAAAAACAGAGAAGGTTTTTGTGTGGAATTTATTTGAAGTACATGTATTCTACTCTTCAGAGACGAAGCCATACCTGGCCATAAAATAACAGATGTTCTCTGACCGTCATAATATCGTACAGGATATAGTCTTGTGGACAATATCCCAGAGAAGACCTGGCGTATTCCGGATTGCTGTTCAGCCGATAACCATTAATATAAATCTCACCTGAACCGGATTTCCTAAAACCTGATATAAGAATGTATTATTGCATTAGACAGAGATATGTCAGAACGAAAAAGAGAAATTTAGACCCGCGTTATTTACGAAGAGAACACGAATATATAGCAACTTCAACGAAAACCGAAATTGTGTCGTATATATTAGACAGAGTAAATCCGGACTTCAGCCAGACAAACCGGAGTGTAATAGCTTACCTGTAAGTAGCGAAATGATGGTAGTTTTACCGCAGCCATTCCTTCCCACTAATGCAGTAATTTGCCCATGTTGGGCATCCAGACTGATTCCAGAAATAACAGCTTTATCCTCATTTGAGTACTTCTGTGGATTATAATTGAACAGAAGGAATACCGTGAGATATACCAACTATCTAATATTTGATCGCTTCACGCTGATTTTGGTCTGTTTACTCTCGGCACTGGTTACATCTCGGTCACGTGATCGTGCTTCACGTGGAATTACGTTCAATACGAACAGTGTTTTGTATACAACGTCTCGTTATAAAAACCCCGGTTATCGCCGTCTGACTGACTGACTCAAATATTTCTTAAGGCACAATATTAATAGCCCCTGTGACATATTGACCTGGTGTTGGGTTTTGAGAAATTTGTCTGTTCAAGTAGAATCTTTTTATTCAAAGATGACCTTCTCCATGGCCAAACTGAGGCGTCTCCATGGTCTCATTAGTAGCGCGTTTGACTACAGTTCACTACCATCTGTGTTCTAATCTCGGCGTGGACATATCTCAAGGGTGTTTCATCTTTGACTTCGTTTCATTACCTTTGGGGGTCGCTCGCTCCATTTAGCCTACCATGTGCATAAAAGTGGCCGTAAAACATCAATCATCAATCAATCAATCAATCGATCTCCATGGCCAAATTGGTAGCACTGTCGGCCACAGACCTCTAGCACCTGGGTTTAAACCACGACCAGGTTGGTCTGAACTGCTTCCTCTTTTATTCACTCACTCAGCCACCCATTGGCGGGGAGGAGGAGTTCCAGATCTGGGTGGCAGGACAGTGGATACAGAGTTTTCAAGGTCTGGGTTCGATTCCACCAACCACGTTAATTTTCACGATACACTCACTGGATGACTCTTCGGTTGTAAACGAGATGATAATTTGATGAACTAGATTACCGGCTGCGGACTTTATTAATTCCATTAAAGTATCACAGTAAATACTGATAATTCCCCTAAGTATGTAATAATGTAATTGGAAGAAAATGACAACTGTAGCAAAGACACAATGTCTCGGTCTTCGCCGTATGGAATTGGCTCATTTAGTATCAACAGTATGGGAAATATTAAAATAGAAATGGAAATAAGTACGATTTATATATATATATATATATATATATATGTGTGTGTGTGTGTGTGTGTTGATTGTTTCATGACTAAATGTTTTACTAACCTTTACCAGATTCCTCATCTGTATACCAACTTCTAATCCGGAATCGTAATCCTCGAAGTCATCGCCTATAAAACTAGGGCTCGGTTCAGTTCTGACTCTCTTCGGATGAGTTCGGCACCAGAATTGTTTCTTACGTATATAAAAAATATCAACACAGAATGAGCGCTCATTTTTAAAACCGACCCCGTTTTCTAATTGCTTCAAATAAATTACAAGACGCCAAATAATTTCCCAAATTTATCTCTATTGCGCTGGTAACTCGGTTACATCCGGTGATGTGATAGTGCTGTGTGCAAAATTACTCTTTAGGATAAATAAATTAACTCATTTAGACGTTTTTAGATAACAACCAGTAAAATGATGATAGCTTACGGTGAAGATAAAACGAAGAGGACTCGGTATTCCATGTTCTCTGGGTAATGTGTTGTCCAAATACCAGGCCATAATGCCATATATAAACATATCCAGAATGAAGAAGAGAAAACAGTGCAGGATTGTATGATTAATCTCCGGATTCAAGGGAACGTTAATGGCACACCAATGGGCACCAACACCTGTTATTGTTATCAATATATCATTAATGATTTAAGAAATCTGATGGACGGATTCACGGCCTGAAGATAGACACTTGATTAATACAATCTTTACACTTTCATTCTCTATGGTGTATATGTGAGTGTGTTGTGTGTGTGTTGTGTGTGTGTTGTGTGAGTTTGGGAGGAGGATGTATTGTTTGTCTATTTTTTATTGGGGGGCGATTTGCCTTCAATGTAAGCATCTCAATTAAACCATTCAAATCGCTTTTTAATTCTAAGTCGTAATTTATACATTACGATGATAATTTAATATTCTGTGCACTCATTTTAACTCTTTCCAGCGTTTTTTCAACATAAATATATCTGACGGGATAAGCGTAGCAGTAACCTATTATATACAGAACAGCCATCTTGAAGTTAGAATAGTTATGTATGCATATTTTATAATTGTAAATTATTTTGTGGCGTCATCTTAAAATTGACATTAACGTAACGGGTTCCAAATTACATTTTAAAGGCGCATCATGCAGATACATAAACCTGTACTCACAAATAAATACTGACGAGAGATAGAGAGGGGGAATAGGGGGTTGGGAGGGGGATGAGAGTGGACACACATATTCTTAGTTAGCAGCTTAATTAACACACACACGCGCCCCCCCCACACACACACACCCACACACACACACGCGCGCGCGCACACACACACACACACACATATATCCAGAGAAAAAAAGAGAGTACAGTCATTCTAGCTTTAACATAATATCTGATTATTAGCCTACCTCGGCCCTCAATCGCAGCGATATAATGACCGGAGTAAGCCAGAGTTAGACCCGGTGAGAGAGATGTCCACAATCTGACGCTGGCCGAGAATTGATTCAAGTGGAATTGTAAATAGAAGAATGGAATATAGCTGATGAGCATCAAGGCTCCTGTAGCTAACACTCCATTAACAGCTGGTAAACAAAAACAAAAATAGATTTAAATTAACTAACAACATTTAGGTAAATCATTAAATCCGGGCAACGGAAGGTGTCATTCGTCGTACGAATTGAATATTCTTGATAACAATGGCCAGAATGGCGGTTATTTTACGTGGCTGGCAACCTGGAATGAGGGAAACCCATAGGGTCTGTTATTTAAAGCTTCACCACGGGAACTAATTCTAAATAAATGTATAATTTACAATATATGGCGTGTTTCGGTGGATAAAATCTTGCCAGTTGCCTGGTTCGATGAAAAACTACTATGATGCCACGACCGGGATTCGAACCTCCGACCTTCCGCAGAACATGACCATTACCATGTGTAAATAGTCCCACGCTCTACCCAAGAGGTCACAAATGTACTTATTGATGATGATAAGACAACGTCGATTGGAAAGTTGACTCGATCTCCAAGTTCTGCTGATAGTCTGAGGCGTACGGAAACCGGATATAAACATACCTTTGTCGAAGAAAGCCGAGACAAAGAACGTGAAGATGATCATGACAGTAGAATACAGGACGAGTAGGACAAATATCACACTGGCTGAAGTATAATTAAGTATAGCACCGTACTTGGTCGGCAGGTATAGAAACAGCGTATTGATGGCGGCTGATACGGTGTAAATGATGAAATAGCGAGTAAAGAACGCCCCATCAGCAGCCGAGCAACGCAATCCATGCAATTTGCCGAATTCCTGGAAAAAAGAAGGGCCTTTATTTTTGGACCGTTTCGGTTCGACTCGGATTTTAGCTATCCCTTCGTTTCTTTTCGTTTGGAGAACGTCATGAAAGCAGACCCGAATTTACGGCGCTCAATTAATTAGCTAACAAGATGATGATTGGTATTTTACGGCCACTTTTGTGCACGTGGTTGGCTAAATGGGCCGAGCGACCTCCAACGGTAATGAAGCGAAGTCAAAGATGAAACACCCTTCGGATATGCCCACGCCGAGGTTCGAACTCAGGTGGTAGTGATCCGTGGTCCAACGCGCTACCAACTATACCACGGAGGCGCCCCGAACTAACTAACAAAAAGAAATGGAAATGCCTTGTTTGGATTGCACTTATTAAAATAATAACTGAAAATGTAAATAAATTTATGTTTACATTTCTCCAGTCGAAACGCTAAATCGAAATATGTTTTTGTTTATTTTGCACGTGGTCAGAATCTAATTGAAAATCCGAATACATTTTGTTTGCCCTGGCTCAGTAGAACTACCGAAAAATGTCCAAACAACATGTAATTATTTTAGTTAGCAAGATACCGTGTTTAATTACAGAAGCGTTGATAAACATACACATAAGCATCAGAGTGCTAAGGAAAAACCTTTGAAACTCGGACATTATGTGCTATGTTAATGTTGTTAACAAAGGACAAACTGCAAAAACGCAGCACAAATGTAGAGGTAGGAAAGCTACCGAGACGAGTTCAGCTCGTGAATGGCAGTATGTGTGGAGTTTTTTTAATTTCTGAGGTCCTCATAGTAATTTTGAGATGATTCAGACATGCTGTGACCTCATTTTAAAATGATACTTACATACTTTTAAATTATGTCCGATGTTTTTCCGTAACACTGGCATAAACCTACCCTTTGTCTTCGTTCCTTTTCCACACCTATTTCCATTGCTATATTAGGCACACAGAAGAAGTAGCTAAAGAATATCAGCAACGGCAGTTCGGCATTGAGTATGTTTAGGAAGGTATCTTCTCTGTATGCGGGGTAGGCGTGTCTCTTAAGACGTATGGTTACCCTGTCCAAGCGTTGAGCCGCAGTCTGGTTATGGTGCGCGATGAGGGCAAAGTCGATGGCTCGTTGCAGAGTGAGAAAACCTTGGCCATAATAATCTGGAGTGCGGTGTGATTGAATTGAGAAATAAAAAGTCGACAGTTTATGGATAGTCCAGGTCCCGATCAGGAAAACAGGACACACACACACACACACGCACATACACACACACGACTCACCGGGCAAACCACCATTTCTTCTTGATTTCTGTCTTGGCCCAACGACACTGTATCCTGGAAATGACAATCCCGTATGCCAATCAGCTAACGATGTCACACCAAATGACCCTATCCGTATCTCAGATAGAAGACGTAGTTTATACGACATATTCTCAGACAACTTATTGTTTGAGAATTCTGACGTCATCACTACTGCCGCGAGTATGTGTGTTCTGGAACAGGAGTCCATTTCTTGGAGATACTGCTCCAGTTGCTCCTCGGATACAAAGCCGAATGCTGAAACATTAAAAAAAGTTTGGACGAACGTTGATTTAATATTATTTCCACATTTTTTTTGCAGGTCGGTCGGTCTTGTGACACTGAAAATAAGGCTTTTGGGTACATTAATGGGTGTGTGTGTGTGTATGATGTATATATATATATATATATGTGTGTGTGTGTGTGTGTATATGTGCGCGCGTGCGTGCGTGTGTGTTTGTGTCTATTATATCCATAACATCATAGAGACAGGTTCTTGTGATATTATTAAATTCTATTAACTTGTGATGATGACAATTGAGTGTATGGGGGGGGGGGTATATACGTTTCATTTAGATAACGTGAACAATGGTTTATTTACGTTTCAACTGCCAGCAGAAGACCGTCTCATGTAACAAATAAGAACAAATACGAATAAGAGCTGAACAACCTGCCTTAATAAACGACCTTAAATGACCTACTGAACTAGATGACGGTTATTTTTGTACCGAAACTGTCATTTGTTATCAACCTTTTATCAACAAACATTTAACACTGTAAGCTAGTAAAATAAACCAGGCCAGTTTCGTTGAATACATTATTTGATAAGTACTGATACAGACATCTTATTGACCTTGACTCTTCAGTCTCACAACAAGACAATTGATATGCTTATAATACTTCTTGACATATATGTCAAAGGCCAATTATCAACACTTCTATTTCCTTTGTTTAATGTATTGATCAATCTGAAATATTCAAAAGGATATTGACTTCTGTCCAAATAAGACGAGTCACAGATATGAATACATCAACATATTATAATTAAGGTTTTATATATATATATATATATATATATATATATATATATATATATATATATATATATTCATATATCATATATATTAATTCAGGTTCACACATGACAACATTGCAGCTCCATCAGCAGTTGTTGGACTGATTTGAAACGTACTTGAAGCTTAAACGATACTAACGATAATAATAATATTTTTAATCAAGAATAAGGCATACATATACAAACATATATCTGAACAGTCAATAAGTTGTTCGTGCATTTTGATGTCAAAGGATATACGAATAAGTAACTATAAAAGGAGAAAACATGTAAAAACCTAGCTAACTCTTATTCAAATATCATAGAGTACAAATGACCCAATCAGGTTAGCGGAGTGATTTGTCTATCGTGACCTAATTTCCATATACGAGTTTTATTCACCTTTAACAAATACCAGCACAGAGAAGTGACTGTTATACCCAGGGTTCATCGTCTATAACATCAGACATTAATGTACATTACGCATCGCGTAATAATACCGTATACGCCGTTGATATACTTTGCAAATTTGCTCTTGGAAGTTTCTTGATCTTTGGAATTTTGTTTCTTCGATCTTTGGAATTATTTTGATCTTTAGAACAACAACTGAAGATACGAAGACAACAACATGATAATTATCAGATTGGTGGGGGTTTCAGTTACAGATATTTCTACTTTCTGTCTAGAATTATGTACAATTTGTAATTTTATGATTTTGGAGAAAAAAATGGTGTTTTATTTTGTAAATAGTTTTAAAAGTTTGAGTTATAATTTTTACAGTATTTTATTTTTTAAATAGTGTTAATACGTTGCACAGTAACGTTCACCTTTTTGTGCACTTACATCTATGTACACTAACTTCCATGCATACACTAATATGCAGTGCGATAACGTTCACTTCGTTGTGCGCTAAAATCCAGTACACCAATGTCAGGTCAACTAACATCTATGTACACTAACGTCCAATACACTAACACCCGGATACCGCAGGAAAACATTAATATTATCAGTTCGTATTTAGATTTTTCCAAATATTGTGTGTGTGTGTTTGGTGGGGACTTCAATGTAATGTACGAACGGTGATGAACATCAAATTGCCTGTACTTTACCATATATGCTTAAATCTTGTTCACATGTTCATACGAAATATATTATAACGTAGTACCAGCGAATATCAATTATGTATAACCATCAATTTTCAAACTGTTACAGGGCGAGCACATTCAGTTGTTTAAATTACCTGTTCCATTCACGTCCAAACTTAGCCTATCTGTGACGCTCTTCATTACCTGATACATGACGGTGTTGTTGGGAACGTAAGTCAGAGTGAAGAGACGTGGCTTCGAACCATTACACTGCTGTGGTTTCAATCCCAGAGGTAGGCGGTCACTAATCCGAAAGGACAGCCACGTCGTACGGTCGTAGTCTTCGACCAAAGCGTTAATACGCACTATGGCCAAAAGCAAGACGGCAAAGAATCCCGGTAAGCCGACCTGAATTATCGTCCATAAAACGTTCCTTTTCACCTCGATCCATTGCCTCCACATGAGGAGAGCATACTGTCGCAGGAAGTGGACCATGATCGAAGTTTCAGTTCTAATCGTGTACCTCTTTCGAAATATTACCGATTCTACGATGAGTTCTGATGCAGCTGCAATCCGCACTGATATATTGCTATACCGAGACGGGTGCCATCTTATCTCTATTGCTAAGGTGTTTCGTTGAGAAGACCATCAGTAGCCGATCACTCGCTTGTTGATCGGTTTATTTATAAACAATTGGCTGTTCGTCATCGGTGATAACGGATATTTATAACGAATACTCGATCTTTGTCACTTAGATTCTTGTAACCGATCCAAAGTGTTAGTGGAATCTGGCTCATAAGGCAATGTTTATAGTCCAGTTTAACTACATCTATGGTGGACCATCCCTAAAAGTAGCCACGTTTTGAACCGTAAATGATTGTTCCGTTTGGTTTCCTAAATGGTCAGTTTTTGACGTAAAGCGGACGTAATGCCTTACTTTTTCAGATGTAAACATTTTATTAATGTATATACATTTGTTTAATATTTATTTTTATCTTTAATTTATTTATTTCACGGAAATTTACTCTAGAAAAGTGGCGTAAAGGTGAATTTGACGTAGGCCGAAATGACATAAAGCGGGTTATTACTGTGTATGAAATAATGGTAGGGTTTATGATGAGAGCACATAAAATGGCGCATATTATGTTACGAAATATTGCACGAGACATTGCCAAGTTGAAGTGTTGTTAGGGCGTCAGTATCGTGGGAAAAAACTAAAATGACCTCCTCCCGAATTTAAATATCTCTTCATCCGTGAGTAGGTAACAAAATGTTAACTTTTTTCACGGTCGACAGTCATCCGCGTTTTCAGGATATTCTCGTCGCAAGTCGCTGATATCTATCAGGTGTGACGAGCACCAAGACAAAACACGATACCACTCACTGTTTGAGGAGATCAATTACATGTCAATTGTTGATGGTAACAGCAGCCTTGATACACTACACTCTGAATTCAAAATCAACAGATGAAAGATCAATTACTGCTTGTTAAAAAAATCCGTTAGTTTTCGTTGGATCTCGGATTACATTGTGTGGGTTAAGCTTATATTAGGCAATCGTTATTTACTGACAGAAAACCAGACAGTACATTCTTTATAATTATTATAATATCTTAAGTATATCGAACTGAAGGGCTAATTATATCATAAATACCAATAGGTCACTGTTTACATCTATGTGTGTACTTTTCATCTGAAGACATGATTTCTTTTATTTTCGGTACTTACTATATCATGCTATTTTGTTTACACAGCCAATATTTTACAGGTTAAAATTTACACTGCAAATGACTGCCCTCGTGTATAAGAAATGACACCATATGTACATCAAATTGTTATTA
Organism: Paralvinella palmiformis; assembly: GCA_025642065.1. Taxonomy (NCBI): domain Eukaryota; kingdom Metazoa; phylum Annelida; class Polychaeta; order Terebellida; family Alvinellidae; genus Paralvinella; species Paralvinella palmiformis. The sequence continues at coordinate 24,739 of JAODUP010000120.1, read as the reverse complement.
AAAGACGAGTATAAATCATGGTTAGAGGAGGGTACTCAGAACACTTGACTCAAGATCCTTTCCTCCTCCACCCAAGTCTAGTGTCATTACACATGGTTCTTTTGGATTCTTCACGTTCAAGTACACATACATACATACATAGACTCACACACACCCACACACGCGCGCATTATGTTACTGACACAATTAATGTTGTAACAGTTTATGTGACAGGTGTTACCGTTCACTCACAACACAGAACCAACAGATAGACTTCATATTCATAACAAGATCTTTCACTTTAATGGTGCATAGAGAACATATAAGAAAATTACATCTTCAAAACAAATGTAAATATAGTGTAAAACATCTCATAAAACTAGGGAACAATCTGTCTAATGCAATTAATCATAAAAAAATACTTCTGAGTTGGGCCAAAGACCTATAATAGCAACCCATCACTGGTTGGCACGTCGTATTTCCACCCGCATCGAGTCGCAGAACTTCGGGGTAAATGGTATGCAGTTGAAGTAATGACAATAAGGACAGTTGTAGACAGGCGACACGTAGAAAAGAATGATCAACACTGCAAAGAGGCCGGATGCTATAATCAAGCAGACGACGATCCCCGCAATCTTTCCGCGCCTGTCCAACTTGTTAAATGTTATGTACGGCAAAAGGGCAAACGACAACATGAAACCAATCAGAAATCCTATAAGGTGCGCATAATTGTCGATGTAAGGCAACAGTCCCAATATGAACAGGAAGAGCAAAATGGCAAACTGTTTGGCCAGCGTACGCCATGGATGCTTGATGATGTAAAAGTTCTGGATCACCTCGACGAATAACATGGCCAAGACACCGAACTGTGAGCCAGCGGGACCTGCCTGCAAGATAGAAAACAGAAATGTGTGGTTGGTTGTGTTTCTACAATTAAAATTAACTGAGTGACCATGAAAAACTTGGCCAAAGAAAAAAAAAACTGTTTTAAATGGATTCTATCAACAAACAATCCAGTGACAGTTTATTCTAGCTTTTAAGACATAAATGATTAAAGTGGGACTTAGTCAAACATCTAACTGCTTGTGTACCAGTTTGGTCTTTTATTTGCCATTTCTCCAACATACTTCAGCCTGTTTTTACCTAAAAGGCCATGTTTGTTATCTCACCCAGCGATTAAGCGACTCTTACCTCAACATGATAAGGCAAAAATATTGCACTGGCCAGACTACCAGCTATACCACTGCCTATGTATATTATGGCTAATCGGAGCCAGCCAGCCAATTTCTCCATGTCTCTCATGATGAAGATCTGGAGGCCTACCGACACCAACAGCTGCAATAATCTAGATGGAACAAATATATGTTATAATAAGATGGATTGTTTCATCTACAGAGGGCATGATAACAAAAGATAAGACTGTTGTCAATTACAATCACAACTCACAGAAATCAACCATTATAATCAAAGGTACCACTGATAAACACTGATAATCAGTTATGACTTAAATTACCATTCCTCGTTTGGCATTACATAAAAGGACATTCTGGATTGCGGTAAATCACCTCAGTAGAGTGATAATGTTGTTTGCTGTAGGTTGACCGCACAAAAGATAAATCTCATTTTACTTTCTTAACTTTTGCGTACACAACGAAGTATGTCCAATGTCTTACTTACCCTGCATGTAGAAAGAGAGATGTCCACAGACGATAAAACTGATCCGGAACCTTGGGATCCAAGAACTCGATCATACCACAGATTTCATTCATGCATGACACCTGGAAGACCAAATGGGGAATACACAACATGACCGAATATAACAGTAGAGATGCCAACTGGTCTATTTTGGTTGGACGGTTTTCCAAAATTATCATGTCACCAATAAATCTTTTAATTTATTGTCCTGGCAAATAGTGGTAAGGTTTTCTTCACCGAATATGCCATCAATTGTATAAATTCAAAATTTATTTAGAAATAGTCCCTGTGGTGAAGCAGTAAATTACAGACTATATGCGTCTCCCTCGTTTGAGCTAGCTAAGCCACATAAAATAACTGCCATTTTGTCCAGATTCACAATATTTATTCACACGCTGATATAAGAGTTGAAATATAATAAAGGTTACTGAGTTCCTTGATTCATCTCACTTCACCCAGCATGTTAATGATATCACCCACAGACTTGACCATATTATTGATCTTGTCATGACACAGGCAAATGAAAATATCATAGATAATGTATCGGTGTCTTCTCTCATTTCTGACCATCATGTCATTACCATTTCTGCAAAACCATCAGATGCTTTGCATGATTTACTGGTATGCGAACTCCATGATTCGTCAATATAACGGCTGTTTAATGAACATGCTGTGATAATACCAAAAATCGTGTTTGATTTGCATACATCTCCATGATACACAAAAGAGATCCAATCAGCAAAATGACACCAGTGGTACTAGGAAATTCTCTAATGTTTTCTGCAACTTGGACCCTGCCTCAACATGGCTGATAAAAGTCTGTCTCGATGTACTCAGTGCATCCATAAGGAAAATAGTTAATATGTCATTAGGTAGTTTAATCGTTTCTTACTATGATGAAGTCTGCACAAGTGACACCCTTAATTAAGGAGCAGAGTCTGGACAGAAACAATCTTTAAAAAAACTACTGTCTGTCACTAATTTGTTCTTCATCCTGAAGTTAACTGAGTTGTAGGTGTTGATTTAAATGATTATGTTTGTGAAAATGAGCCGAGTGAGCATCTACAGTCGGCTTATCATCCTCTTCATAATACTAAAACTGCCCATCTACGTGTTAAAAATTACATTTTCTGCAGCACCGATGACCAAAAGGATATTACTTGATCTGTCAGCTGCCTTTGACACCATGGACCATAACATGTTGCTATGAAGGTTGGAACGGCTGTTTGGACTCAGGGGGCCTCGTATGAAACTGGTTTCAGTCCCAACTATCTGAGAGGAAACGGTATGTATCAATATGCCAAGCCATCTCAGACGCAATCGGTCTAATTTTTGGTGTTCCACAGGGGTCAGATCTTGGATCCCTACTGTTTTTCCTCGACACATTCCATCTTGCCACTATAACACAGTGTCATTGCGTATGTATACAGTAGATGATATGCAGCTCTCTACTACCACGGAGATAACAAATAAAACAAGCAGAGCGGAATCACTTGCATAATCATGTCAGGCATCTCTGAAATTAGATCATGGCTTGGCAGCAAGCTCTCTTGAAACACAATGATAAAATGGATGTGGTCAATCTGGTATCATCCAGATATCTCCCCGCTCTGTTACGGACAATGTTGTGCATGTTGGTGATGACTCATTGCTGATAAGAATACCAGACAGATGTGTCAACCAGCTGGAACGAATACAGAACTGTACTGCAGCTCTCGTGACAAATATCCATAAGTACAATCACATACAGCCTGTACTTAATCAGTGAAACAATGCATTGTGTTCAAACTTCTATATACTACTGATAATATATGAAGCGGTACGTGGCTTAGCCCTACCTTATATATGTGAATTATTACAACTGAAACAGTCTGGTCATTGACTGAGGTCGGATAATCTGTCACTACTAAAGATCCCAAAGACCTGACTCAAATCATATAGAAATCATGCTTTTAGTGTAGCTGGACCAAATGCATGGAGTCACCTCCCAGAACACATAAGATCTGTTTTGATGATAGGTCCTTTCACATCCAAATTGGAAAGTCAATTACCTAAAACCAAGTTGTTTTCTATTAGATCCATACAACTGATTCTCCCATAATCTATCATGCTCGTATGATAGAGACTTCCCTAAACGTATGTTAAAAAGGGTTTGCTGGGTTTGTATTAACTGGTATGGATCTTCTTTTTCAAATGACCAAATCATATAGCATTCAGTCAGCAATGTCAACAATAATTTAATTATTTTCTACATGGTTCCCACAGCCAAGGAGATATTATTTTCCAGGACTTTTCCAAGACAAAGTATACAAGATTTATAGGTAATAAATCAAGATACGTGCGAAAAAGGATGTCATATTTATTCAATGTTTGATCGATTATTGACATTTTTATGGTACAGCCTCCTCCTCACCCGTTCTAGCTGCCTGATCCAACCACTTTTATTCAAGGTTTTAACTAACATGGGATATCAAGACTATATACCGGTAATCTTTTTCTTCTACAATTGAAGTTTTCTTCTACAGGCATAATATTAATTCACAGGCTTTTTTTGCTCTAAGTGGATTTCCTAATTTTGTAAAATTGAAGGACATTTCCAGGACCTGGAAAATTAATTTGTTATTTTCCAGGTTTTCCAGAATGCATGGGAACCCTGTTCTATGCGATGATTTTGGTGCATAGATAGTGGTTTTATCTCTGCCGTAGATTTAATCAGATGCATAGAAATATACATTTTATGCACCATTCACATAGGAAGCAAAAATATCTCAATAATAGATATACAAAAGAAGCTTTCAGTGATGCTGTTATTGTCTACCATCAACAGGCAGCTGTTAACTAAATCTGTTGCCAAATACTAAACAAAAAACAACCAGCAGAATTATCACATTTGTTACTATGCATAGTTCAAATTTAGCTTTTACTTTAAAACTACTGTATATGCTCGTGTATATGCCGCACTTCTGATACCATGAAATCGCAGCCAAAAGCGAGTGTGTCTTATACAAGGGTCAGACTAAAAGGGAAGGTAATATTCGGCATAATTTAGGGGGAAATACAATAATATTGCTTATCAACATTAATAATGAATATATGAACAATAAACAAATTAATTAGGTCTGTTTTCGCTGTTGTCTTTCGAAGCCAAACTTAATTGTGATAACCGCCATGATGATGATTATTTAATCCGATGCTCTAATTAGTGACGTGACCACAAAGTGTAAAGTTCACAGGCCTCCAAGGTCGCCGGCTTAACAGGTGACAGTATCAATTCCAGGCCTATCCATTCTATCAGAAGCAGCAGCTGCTCCGGAACACGGCGCCGTAGGGTTCCGGATCGATGCCACCTTTAGGCGTTCGGAGTGATCATGCATATTAGGTTTTTATAACAACACATAACTGTTTATTCATCCCTGGAGGTAGTGTGAATACAGGTGTCGGCCTGTCAAGTAATAATTTATGGGTAACGTAGTCAGGGTCAAACTGTCGCTGGTACCAAGGCCGTCTGGGAATAGCCAGCACATGATTTATTATCTAGAGGCATCAAATGATCCAGATCACAATTAATCTGTTTGATGCACAGGGATCCAGAAAGCACATGAATCCAGTAAAGTATGACAGTCCGATCCTACAAAAGGTGTAGGTCCAAATCGGCTGCGATACTAAAACGGTTGCACTATGACCAATAAGCCCACCTCCATAAACTATTAGAGGCAGATTTAATTTTTGGTCTATCTAAGACGTGTCATTACTATCGGATTGTATGAGCGTGTGTAATTGAACAGAATGGTAAATGAGGCCACGCAAAGAATGACCATAGAAGCCACATCAAAGGAAAACGATTACAGCAAACAATGTGTTAATTACTTCCAAAGCTTGCACATAGGAACTACTAATAAACTACTTCAAACAGCATTACGGATGATGATGATTGATGTTTTACTGCCACTTGTGTGCACAAGGTAGGCTAAATGGGCCGAAACACCATTATAGAAATGAACGCACAGCAGCAGACAACCTGAAGCAGCCATTGTTACCTATCGTCACACAGCGGGTGAAAACGGCCTGGGATTAAATTGACCCCAGCATTATAGTTATTACCAAATCGTTCAAGAAGTACTCTATCAGCAATGATTTAGATGGCACGGAAGATGATGTATAGTGGGATGACAAATCTGACACTGACTCCGATGAAGAAGGCGATGACATGTATGATGACACATGAACAGATACAACAGATGTTCAATGAAGATAGTGATGATGAATTTTGGGGTTTTGGATAAATTTGCTGATTTTAGTACTTCTTATACATGGGTTCGACTCTAGGGGGTTTATTGGTCCTAAAACCTGGTGCGTCTTATACACGAGTATATACGGTAATTAAAATCTTCAGTTTTGTTAATTACATTATTGTAATAATCTTATCTGTATTTCCTTTATATTATACTCTTCTACATTCCGCCTTTCCGTAGAACTTTTTATGTTATATAATCTGCTTCTAGTTTATTTTATTTCTATATTTTTTAATTCAATAGTTTCTTAATTCAACGTTATAACTCATATTAATTAGTATTTGCTTACTGGAAAAAACACACATCAGTAACCACACTTTTAATTACTGCATGAAACAGAGATACACATACGTCTTGCCTGCTTTATACACACCCACCCACCTATTGACTATTACACCCACTCCCTGACAGACAATAGTAGCCAGACAGTAATGATACCACTACGGACAAATTGATCACAAACCTGAGAACAGAGGAACTGCTGGTCGTGAAAGAAGCCTTTCCGAAATTCACAATATTCTCTAGTCGTTATAATACATTCACCCTGAATGCCAATACAACATGGCCTCCCAGCCACAGAACACGTCATGTGAGGATAGTTGGCATCATTCTCTGAGACATTCACAGCCGACTTACAGACCTATAACAAAAATTGGCCAACATCATTACACAATACGCCGTATTGGTACACAAAAAACAATGTACAAAAAAGAAAGCTAACAATTGCTATCCCTTCCAAAGCATAACAATCCATTAAGGAGAAGCATCACATAGCATCAATTCCTTAGTATGTTAGCATATGCATCTTTGTGTGTTTTAGCAGCGAGTGAAAAGGCACTAGCAGGAAGAATCTCATGTTGTAAATACATTTTGAGAATTTCTTTAGGGAACCAAACCCAGAACATTTTATAGTGATACATATAAGGTCTTAACAGATTTATTTTTTAAGCACCAGAAACATGGTCAAAACTCCCAGAAATGGTAAGACGGTCAAACTTAAAAACAGTTTCAATAAATATTTTCTTATAAATGCTTAATGACAATGTTTTAAGTGAAGCACATTTATTATATTATATATTGCACTACATTACACTAATTTTACAGTCGGATCAGCACACATGGGTATAGACAGCTAAATATATAATTGTTTCTGCAACCACATCTTATATAGTTACTTGCCGCTCTTGTATATTATTTTTCATTGGAAGTTACAGCTTATTGCTAGCCAGTTAGCCTGGTGGTATATAATACATAACAGTATCTAATATGAATGTACAACTTTTTCATACTTACTTACCAGTTATTGTGTGTGTATGTGTGTGTGTTAGTGAGTGCGTACATGCATCAGTTTGTGTATGTGTGATTCAATATATACATACTGGCCACTCTGTGATGCTGGAAGGCCACTGATAAGCACCTTGTGACAAGGGTTCTTTACATTTCCTACAGAAAGAGAAAAAACAGATTCTTTATTACACGTTTTACTGATAAATTATGATATACTATAGCAAGTTTTAACTAACAATTACCAAAGACCGGATTCTATGATAACCCGAAGCTTATAAGTGACTGGATGTTAAAATAATAATAAAATATTTTTGCTACAACAAATTTGAATATCACATAAATATTACACAAAGAATATAAAATAAGAATGTAAAATGTATTTCAATGAGTATTTTGGTTTTGCTTATATTATCATTACCAGAAGATTTATGTAAACACTGTACTTAACAAACCTTGGATCTGTCCCACAAACAAGACCAGCTGTTTTATTATATGCTAGATCAGGAAATCTCTTCCAGCTGTACCATTTTGATAATGTATCCTGTAATAATGTCGGCGTATAACCATGAATAAAAACAACAACGGAAAAAATGGCTTACAAATTTCATACAAGAACTACTAAAAATTTATCGCAGTTATGAAGATATCATAAAACAAATAGAAATGTATGCATTTATGTGAAATGGCCAAAATACATTGTAGATTTCACACGTTCATAAATGTAAGAAATATTAGAAAGTGAATATAGGAGAAAAATGTTAAGACTAAAAACCGTATGAAAGTATTAGCAGCTGAATTGATATGAATTAGTCTTCACATGGTTGGGTCAACTACAATGGGAACTCTTATCTATGTAATTAATTATAAATATATCATAATTGAACGGTTCTAACTACACTACATAACGAGTTTCTGCCATTGTTCTCCCCATTATATTTAAGGACAGTAAAATTGCTTTGCTTCATCTTCATGCACTATAATTTAACCTCAAACATTATGTTTTTTAGGCAAACTGCATATCTGTAATCAGGAATAGGGTGCCTCCATGGTCTAGCGGTAGTGTGTTGGACCACAGATCACTATCACCCGTGTTCAAATCCTGGCGTAGGCATATCTGAAGGTTGTTTCATCTTTGACTTCGCTTCATTACCTTTGGAGGTTGGTCGGCCCATTTAGCCTACCATGTGCACAAAAGTGGCCGTAAAACACCAATCATCGTAATCAGGAATCATCTCCTGAGTCAGTAACCCAAATAACACATAATTTACTTTCTTTTCCCCAGTTTCCGCCATTTGGTTTTTGCTTTACCAGAAGAAATGTAAACCAATAGGGCTAATACAAAGTGAATGGGATAATCACAATTTTGGTGTTTGTTTCTTGATTAAGCTCTCCAATATTTCACTTGATGAGGTATATAAAGTGTGACTTGTACAAAGCTATAACAAAATTAACCCCCTAATTTCACTAATCGGGGACTCAGTCTGCAGCCAGTCAAACCATATCCTGGCACATACATCAAAGCGAATGCCCATTAAGTGACATCACAGCGGAATTATCCTACTACAGGAGCTCCTTGAATTTCTTGAGATTCATGTGCCTAAGGATTCAGAGGGATAAACCATCTAAGAATCAACTAAGTTACCAATAGCTATTATGTACAGTTGACCTTAAATAAACCACCTTGACATGAATGATTTCCCATAATCAGGTTCTAGTGCTAACATATCGATGGATTGGCTGAACAAAGTAACCAGTCGAAAGGGAGTGCAGAGAAAAAACCTTCACATTATCAGGATCAAGACACATTTGTTATTGTGATCAGCACTACAATAGAAGAGAAAAAGAAGAAATGGGAAACAAAAGTAGGCCATCTACGACATAAGGTATAACTATTTAGAAGTGATCCAGAATGAAGATGGTCTGTAATTAGTCTAAAATATACAGATTGCTATCTATATTTATAGATACGATACATATTTACGGCACTACTCCAAAGAAAATGTAAATGTTGCTGTTTTATGGCCACTTTTGTGCACAAGGAAAGCTAAATGGGCTGAGTAAAAGGTAATGAGTCACAATGAAAGATGAAACACCCTCCTAACATAGCCCGGCCAGGGTTTAAACCCAGGTGCTATAAATCTGTGGCTAACTACGCTACCAGTTAGGCCATGAAAATGCCCCCACCCCCACCCCAAAGAAGAAATCAAAGTTCAGAACATTAAATGTAAAAAACATATTGTTATTCTGCAATAAGAATATCAATATGTGGAAAGCATAACAGTATATACATGTAAGACAATAATGGAATCAAGTTAGAAGATAATAGAAATACATCAACATGTTGGTCTATAATAATAGAACTCATTAGTAAATATTAATAATAATACTATAGATAACGGTCTCTCTGTGTTAAATTCTATGTTCGATATATTGAAATAGAAAACTTAAAATTAAATATGCATAATTTAATAAAAACAAAAGCCCACTTTCTGGGAGATATGTTCAAAACTTCCACTGGAACTTCATACATTCAATGCTGATAAAAAATTATTATTCACTGGAAACTTAGGCTGATGTGTATTTTTAATTCTGGGGAGAACACTGGATGTCATTAGCCCATAAGTGTTAACTATATAACAGTTACCACTCAGTAATGTCGGGTCCATGTTAGCATCACAGAGCATCTTGATGCAGTGGTCACTTTTGTCTCTTCATATTACAAAATCGAATGTATTCAGCAATTATAAACTGACAAATGAAACTTTGAGTGAATTTATTTTGGGAGTGTAATTGTATTAACTATATTTGTGAAGTGAACGAAAATACTCTTTTACCTATAGCTGCAGTTGATCATTTTAAGCTAATACATCCATCATGACTAATTGTAAAGTATGAATTCTGATAAATGTAACACTGATTATGGTGTACTTTGGTTGTGAAAAACGTACAGAGCATTCTTTTTCCGGTGTCTGTACACAGCCCGAGCCATCATTCCGTATACAACAAGCAGTCAAATCCTCCTGGGCTTGGTCCCAGGCTATAGCGTCTTCTATATTCTTGTCTTTACGCATACAGGGGGAGTATTTTGCACCAAGATGAATCAAGTCGGCCTGAAAAATAAACGGAATTATGCTAATTTCAGTTGATTAGAAACTGATTCTCCATTAAGTGTGAAGGTCTCTCCAATGCATACGTAATGGTACATCCGAACTATCTCTCAAACAACAGGTGTTTATTTATGTCATAAGCTGCCGAGGGATGCATTAAACTAGCACTTTAAAAAGAGATATTTCCAGTAGTAGATTTCAGTTTAATACTACCATATTTGGCTGATTAATTACTCTGGTTTAAACACAGTGATATCAATTGAAAAGTCTGAAACAGCATTCAGAAAGATAAACAATCGGAGATAGCTTTTAATCTACACAAAATTGACAAGAGTTGTATCATGTTAGACAATCAAACCATTTAGAAACAAGTTATCACAAAGAGCTTTAGAGGCATGAGCATTATCGCAAAATGCACTTCATTTGATTTAGTGCTGCTGGCGACAAAATTCTCTGTATGCATAAAGGTTCTTAAAGCAGCTAAATTGCTTTAATAATATTAACGGAACAAGGATCAGCTTGGAAACAAAGAGGTGACCTACTGTGATAAAAATAGGAACCATGGCCTAAACAATTAATAAAGTCATATGCAGATGCAGTAAATAGTATAAACCTGTTCATGGATCACAAGCATTAGTTACTAGGAACAACAAACCTGTCTTGGTCCAATCCATAAGTTATCTTTTTCTATGTAACTTTCTTTCTGGATGGCTAAGTTTGATGTCAAAATCTGAAAAAGAGTAATGTTTATAATATATATATGTGTGTGAAATCCCAACTAAAGGAAGAATATATTACACAAAACACTGTCGTGGGCCAGACGATCATCGAGTAAGACTCACTGGTGGATATCATTGTCAAATTGAATTTGAATATCAATGTAAAAATAAAATCAGAGTAATCCAGAATATGTGTCATGGGGCATTTGTAAATGGCTGGGTACCAAATCTTGCAGAAACTAGAACTTTGTGTCAATTTCTTTTCAGTGGTTTATTTGATTTTTGTGCTGATCAAGCCTAATTTTTGGAAGGAAAATTTCCTGTAAAACAAGTATTGAAAAACAATGACCTAAATTAAAAAACAAATACTTGAGTATACTTCATTTTTTAAGATTTTACTTGTCTACCTGAAATGTTTAAATCTCACCACTTAGTAATTCATTCCCTCCCAGGTAGCGTTTCTCACCTGTAAGTGAGTAAGTCTGGGATGAAATTAAACCCGGGATAGCTGGATATGTATCCATCGGCTTTACTAGCTGAATTATAACACGGACAATTACTGTCTTTTAAGATGCACGAATGGATGGATATGTCACTTACCTCACCATAGATAAAGGTGTCCTCAAAACCTATTGGTGCAATGCCATACACAGATACACTGATGATGTATATGACAACCTGAACAAAGGTCACCCAGTATGTGAAATATGGCCTGAAAGGTGCATATACAATTTTTATTAATAACACATGCATACAAATCCTCTCCCGGATATATGCCCCAAAGCCTTCTTGGCACATAATTTAATTACAAGTATTCGTTTTCACTGGGTGATATCGCATAGGATTTGTGTTTTACATAATATTAATCGAAAACTTTCCCCATAACCTAATATTTTTAAATATAGGTATAACATTATACAATACATTTGTTCACATCATCATATTAATACAATGCCATAGGGCTTGGACCAAATCTTTTTTGTTTCCGCCCCCTCTAAAATCAGCCTCAGAATTGTGATCATAGGCAACATAGGCAATTGTTTCTAAATAGTGGAGTTATTTTTTTTTATTATCAATAACAATGCTAGCTATATGTTAACAAAACATGTTACCCTACTCACGTATACTATATAAATTATTACTTCAGCTAACAATATGTTAATTAATGCATTAAAGCCTTCATACAGTGCATTTTTCCCGTTTTGAAAATTATATAGAATCATAAGGGTATTGCGTGTTGAGGTCAATTCAAAGAGCTCCAGTATGGCAGCTTCTGAGTGAAACTATTTTTGTAATAAAACATATTTCTGAAATATAAATATCCCCATACATTTTCTCAAATAAAACATGATGAAAATATTGTTAAATAAATTTGCTCTTGAATTACAACAACACAGACACGAAAGATGGTCAGTTCTATCAAATATACAAATAATGACAGATAATGATCATAACATAGTTATAAGATAATAGGATCTGATTCATCACTGTGATTTGACATGTTGTGACTGGCATTTCTTGGACTTGAAAGATATCTATAATAATATCAGGAGTGCCTTACCTGTGTTCATCAATAGCTTCAATCTGAGCCTCTATTTCACTGTTCATTCTGTCTTGCCTGTATCTTAAGTCAAACAACTGGCCTATGAAACCTCTGCCTATTTCTCGCCTGTCCGAATTATCAAAATCCAGTGCGCTGTCCAGGACAGCACGTCCTATGCGACTCATTCCCTGAAATGGCCCATCAGGCATATCTTCTTCGAAGAAATCTGGCGTGTCAGGACCGGACACTTTCTGACGTGGAAGAGCAAGTGGCTTGTGTACACCAATACGCCAGCCACTCTTTATTGGACTGCAACAGAAAAAAAACTGGTCAGTTTTCACTTGGTCAATGCTAAAAGCTTCACTATTTACACAAAGTAATACTATAGTTGTGTTATATTTGCAATGGGGCAACAGTTAAAATGATCAAAATACATTAGGATTAGGTTTATTTCCTGAATAAAAAATGTGAATATTCTTGGTATTGCTATAAAAAATATTAACATAATTTATGATTGCAGTAAAATAATATTTCTATGCTGTCATAAAACAATAGGATAAATTTGAACATTAGTATAACTTTTTTTTAAATTTTCAATGTTATAATAATACTAATAATGGAGAAGGACCTATTAAAATGCACTATACAGTGATATTGTAATAATGTCAGTAATAAATTAGATTGGTGTCTGATTCTCGTCGAGCCGCGATAGCGCAGAAAGTTAGAGCGCAGGACTCGTAGCCGAAGGGTTGCGGGTTCGAATCTCCGGGAGCTGCAATGCCGTCATGTGGCGACTGGTTCACTCATCCATTAAAAATGAGTACCTGACAGGACGTGATGGCTACTTGCGCTTTGCACCTATAATGGCAGCATGCGTTGTATGCTCCCTTGGGAGTTGAGATGTGTGCTGGGTGGAAACAGGTCTGAGTCAGGGATAATAATACTGTACAGCGCCTCAGAACAGGGTTACCTGTTCTAGCGCTATATAAACATGCATTATTATATTATAAATTCTCAAATAATGATAGCTGTGATTCCTTACAGCGATGGTTCAGTGATCTCTTGGTGTTCCACATCAATAGGCACTGTGATCTCCTTTTCATCTGACGGTAATGATGTAGAGACAACCTTTGGGCTGAGACTGGAATTATCCGATGAAAGCTTTGTTTTGTCAGCTGAATCTATTGTGTCATATGTTGGCTCTAGCTGCGATGTTCTGGTTGTCTCAGAACCATCAGACGATCTTTCCATGATGGTAGCCATTGGCGGTGTAGTGCCAGGAACACCTGGATGACATTGCTATAAGGTTTTAATGGAGCCACAAGCGATAATCACAAGCATTATAGTTTATATAGTTATGTCTAAATTATGGTAACATACTCAGTCACATCACAGGTGCTACATCAAAAGCTGCCATGACAACATTTTACTTTTTTGCAGCGATTTAAATTAATGATTTAAGTCATACAACTCTGCTACTGCTCTTGGAGGTATCGTGTTAATATTAAAGTTAAGACAACAGAATAAAAGACATAATACTTTGGGAGATATTGCTTTCAGGGGTTAATTTGATCATACAATTAAGCTGTTGGAATTTATTTGTCAACATTGTAGAAGACATGATTGTGGATTGAAATAATAAACAATTATCACAACAGACAATTTAGATGCACACTGCACTTACCTAGTCTCATCTGAGCAAATGGTGATGTTAACATGGCACTTGTAGGTGTTGGTGTGTCAAAGAAGACATCATCAATATTTGCATCTTCAGCAACAAATACAGAATCTACAGCAGGACTCTGTAAAGAACACACAATTATTAAGAATGCATAGAAAAGGAAATTACTACAAATGAGTATCAATTCTATGCATCAGTAATGCGCCTACAAGAAATATCTATATACCGTAATCTTCTGTGTATAACGCAAACCTTTTTTTCACGGTTTTCCATTTTTTGTGGTGCACGTTATACACCATAACTAAACGTGTCCATTCTTTTAAAGAAAAAACATTGACAGACATATATTTTATTGCTATGGCCATTGTTTTTTGAATACTTGTTTTACAAAGGTACTGATCACAGCTGAAACACACCACAGGGAAATAAAACTGGCATTTTTTTAAAATTATTTTGTTTGTGCTGACCCATCTGAACACTGTGCAGAAGCGGATTAGGATACCACACAGCCTAATCCAAGATGGTGACAGATCAGTTCCACATTGAAGTTATTTCAGTTATTTCTACAATAAATCAGTCTTCAAGTCTAGAAATCTTGCAGGTTTAAATTAACTATAACTCCCCCTTCACCAAGAAACACATAAATAGTTTGAACTTTGTGGAGATCTACTTAAAATTGCCATCAAAAATATAGCTCTGATAAGGCTAGCACCGATAAAAGAATATGTGCATTGCTATTTATAATACTGTAAATTTAATTGAACTCTGTTCATGGTTATTATAATAAATCCCTTAATTTCCTTGTGTCTAATTATTATTTTTTATTACCTTCAATTACCAAATGATCATTATACAAGGTGTAAAGATAAATATACTACAGAAACAAATTTGGTTATTAATTATAACATAAAAGCAAGTACGAATAGAAGTCAAAGGTTGTGACAAACAGCTTTTAAT
Source organism: Paralvinella palmiformis (assembly GCA_025642065.1). Lineage (NCBI taxonomy): Eukaryota > Metazoa > Annelida > Polychaeta > Terebellida > Alvinellidae > Paralvinella > Paralvinella palmiformis. The sequence continues at coordinate 9,479 of JAODUP010000120.1, read as the reverse complement.
CTTTTTGCAGACCTTAGGAGAAAAATACATATCAGACCGTCATACCCAAAGGGTGTACGTAATTACAGAAAAAGTGATGCACAATCCAGCTGCACCAAAACTAGGTTTTCCAGACATTTTTCTGGTCAATAAAAGGTGCATGTTATACGCCAAAACTAGTTTATTAAAATATTTTTCTGGTCAATAAGGGGTGTGTATTATACACAAGTGAGCGCTATATATGGGAGATTACAGTATATCAAGAAGTGCCATAGAATATCAGTGCAAATAAGACAGCAAATCTTACGGGGTTGTTTAATGTTTTTCAATTAACTAAAAACTCATTTTCAACCCACCAATTATGTAATATCAGTAACTACAACATATATTTACATTTTTTAAATGCAAAGAAAAATTAGCAAATCATTGAATTGAAAGATCAAAAGGAAACAGCGGTGCAAATAGTAGGCGAAACTACTTTTTAATGCACGAGTTTACCAAACATGGTTCAGTGAAATGCAAAGGTTCACTGGAAGAAATAAATACATCAGATGATAGCACTGGAAAAAACATGTGAACAAATATAAAAGGGTTCTTACTTATCAGCCCTCCAATTTTCAAAATTTATAGGGCAAAGAATATGTATTTATAATATTTGTAATTTAAAGCGACCACCAGACCAACCCACTTTGTGCACATGTAAACAATAATGTGCAGATAAAAATTAGATGACAGCATTTTGTTAACCATGGATCTGGTTCATGAATTTCCAGGATCTTTTTACAGATTTCCAGAATTGTTTGAGAAAAGGTTTAAAAATCTGACCTAGAACTCCCTAACTCATGTCAAACCTGTATTTAGACTTTATTTGAATTTTTCTGTAAAATATGATATGGGCACATTGATTGGTTGTAATAAAGATTGATTTCAGTTTACATGGTGAGCCAATCACACGTCTTGTTAATGGAAATTAATGAAAAATTGTAATGAATGCAGTACATCCATGAACATCTTCAGTGTTTAATACACCTGATGTATGAAGAATAAATGGAGATTCGGCTGCCATTTACTGTATATACTCATGTATAAGGTAAATATTATTAGTGGATACTTCAGTAGGTATGAGTGGCAAACCACTATTTATCATGGAAAACTGTTTAATGAAAAAAATTGCATTTCTTCTTTTTTCCTGCTCAATTCAAAATATTAACAATGCTAAACCAAAAAATTACTGACAAAATACCTATGAAAATTATTCAAATAAAATTCCTACAATATATTTGTACCTGCATCAAAATGTTACTTGACACAGGGTTAAGTGATCATAATAATAATATATATTTAATAAAGTGCCTGTACTAGCAGGAGCCATTCAAAGGCGCTGTACAAATAATATATAATATAATAATACCCCAAATAATATATCTGTAAAAACCCTGTAATGATTTAAAAGATAATAATTATTTACCTGTGAAAGCGACCTTGAAAAGGTGTGTTTTTAGAAGAGATTTAAAATTTTCAAGAGATGACGCATTTTTAATATCTGCCAGCAACCTATTCCACAAAGTGAGGGCTGCAACAATAAACGCACAATCACCATATAACTTGAGCTGAGACACTGGCACCTGCAATAGTATCTGACTGGATGACCTGAGTTTTCTGGATGACTTTCTAATGGACACAAGTTCACACTGGTATTCAGGTGCCATCTCATTTATAAATTTATAAGTTATTAGTAAAATGGATATGCCTGTCTAACAGTTAGCCAATGTAGTTTTTGAAGAATTGAGGTGATATCATCATATTTTCGAGTGTTAAGTGATGTCCATATAAAAGATACCAAAGTGGATTTCAAAGATGAACTTGAAACAAAAGCACCAAAGGGCAGTGAATCTACTGTTTAGAAGCCATGATAATTCATTTTGACTTATCATTTAATCAGCTAATTGACTTATAAAATTAGGTCTACTCTGACCTTGTGGCCTATGTTGGTCATGCAACATTTTGCATGTTTGCATGCACTGTATCAACTTGTGCCAAGTCTACTTGTGAATCATCCACAGTGACTGTGATTACATATAACATAATTGTGCTGGTGGTTATTTCCTATGTTAGGGTGCCGACAGCCATTGGTGTACATTTGGTCCAATATATCTTATCAAACATATTTGCCTTCAAGTATTAGTCCCATATAGGATGAACAGCCTTGTTTATTGAATTCTACAGTTATTTCCCCCAACATATACACAAGCATATTTGGTAAGCATACAGGTTCTAATGTTGAAGATGAATTTTATCATGTATCAGGGTGTCATATCAAATATTTTATCTCTTGTAAAGCTTAAATTTTTCAGTTTTAGTGAAGCCTAGACTGAGATGTTCCATTGAGTGATGAGTTCAGTTGTTTAGTCTCGGCTCTGGTCATACGGTTGTGGGGCAGTGGCCCAGGGAAAGATATCCCATGAGCACAGGAATGAGCCAGATTCGAACCCACAAAGTGGAGGTTTCCTGTGCAGTGTTTCACCTGACTCATACAGAATGGCAGCTACATCCTTATGCATTATTCTACTTGCGCATAGCATACATAAATAATAATACTACATAGCTCATAATGCACAATAACGGTGTGTGTGTGTGTGGCTTCATGCCATACAACAAATCTACCATAACATACAACAAACAGACTTACCTTTATTGTATCATAGTAATCATCCATACCACCTTCTGAGACACTCGCTGGAGCAAAGCTTCGACTTCTCATTACTGGATGTTTCTTTGATTTCTTGCTGCCAATCTAAAATAAGATTGAAATATGCGAATAACCAACTGCGAGTCGTGGGAACCCATTTAAAACACAACTGATTTAAATAAAGAAATTTTTTACTTCGCCTGTATTTGTAACATAAATAACTGTATGGCATAATGAACACAATTGTTTCGTCCGTCGCAATTACATAATCATGCATCACTTTGACGGCACACTTTAGTTAATTGGACTTCTATTTAAATGAACGTCCCGGTCACTGAGCTGATTGGTGTAGTAGGTTCTGATCCTGCCAGTCGTTTTAAAAATATCGCATCAATTAATTATTTTTAAAGTAGTCATTTCAATTAAGGTTGATCTAAACAAATGTTCTCAATTTATCACAATATTAAAGCATCATTTATCACTGTCAGCATCTGACTCATATTCAGACTGTTCACCAGACTCCTCTACAGATTCACAGTCACTATTGCAGATGTTGCAGACATAATTAACATCTCCAAATACTGGAACTAAGGCATTCAGTTAACACAATAACCCGAACTGGGATTGTTGATTGTGTCAAACACACTACCCAGTAGTGTGATATCAGAAATGTAAACAAAATTATGTGTATTTTATTTTTGTTGAATAGTCATACTCAATATAATAATCACGGGAATCAAAATGTTTGGCTTTATGATTTTACTGACAAGGTACAGATACCGCACTGGAAATGAATGTTACAGCAAAATCCAAAGGTCTTAATGTAATGTGCACACATATAAATACAAAGCCAATTCCATTCAATTAAATTTTATAATTCAAAAGCTATTAAGCAAAATATTACTAAACATTCCTACTGTTCAATTGATTATGATAAATGTGGGTTAAAATCATTATAATGATGCTTTGTGATCTATTTACAGAGATTTTAAACAGATAGAATTCACATTATGTCACTGAATAAAACAAGTGAACTTTTTTCAACTTTCCAATTCCAGAATTTCCATTGACCATTAATTGACATTCTTCAATCAAACTGACCCCATATCTCACAAGGCATCATTAACAATAGACATCCCCACAGACACCATAATTTGTGGAAAAAAACGAACCTTACCATCCAATCCTTGCAGCCATCATAAGCCATTTTAACCACCGATTCCTTCCTCTGAAGACGTCTTGCTGTGTGCCTCAGTGATCGTCTTCCGCTGCTCACTGTAGACCACTGTCTGGCTGGTGGTAAATGAGACGATCTCGATGTCCTAGAATCTTGTCGACTCGCACCTGGAGGTCTATGAAGTGGATCGACAATTCTCTGGCCACCAGCACCTCGGACGCTGCCACTCTGAGATGCTGACTCGAACACACTGTCTGCCATGTCCATGGACACGACCTCCGGCTTAACCTTGCCACCTATCAGTCGATTGTTGTGGAGGAGGAGACTACGACAACGCCATTTGTCCCTGGCCAACTCTGACCTCGATTGATCTTCCAATGGATCTTGGTTGATGTCACCGAGGAAGAAATCAGACAATGTCTTCGTCATTGACCTGCAGGTGAGTGAGTAGGGTTTAACAACATGTGGGAATAATAAACTAACCTACTGCCATCTCCTACTGGGATGATAGTAATTCTCCAAATGTGGAGGCTGTTTACAATATAAGTCAGAATTAATGAAACAACTGTGGGAGATTATGTTCGACACACAGTCACTTTCCTGAACTACTCTCACTGACTCATCAGTGAACATCCTATATTTGAAGCACATTGACACACCCTCACTGGGGCAATGTGAACTGGTACATGACAGCAAGAAACAGAGACCCTTGGAGGCAACTTGCTAAGGCTTTCGTCCTGCAGTGGACTGATCATGGCTGAAGATGATGCACACTCAAATAAAACAGGTGTGTGACATTAACCACCCCAAAATGCCTCAGTATGTAGCATTTTATGGTTTGAAATATTAATCACCTATTATTAATCATTCCTTGCCAGCAGTTAGCCCTAAGAAAACACTCACACAAATGTTTAATCTGAACAACAGCATTTGAATTCATGGCCTATGGTTTAGATACCCCTTTTTCATAAAATAAAATTTGCCCAAAAAATACCCCAATTAAAAATAAAAATTTAAAAGAATTTAAAACCATGACACTGATTTGAGGTTGTTTTCATCTCTAGCATAAATAACAGTCACCTTTAAATGCTTAGAATTATATTTCTGAAATATGGAATTTGACATAAAACATATCTTATTCTGAAACAGAATTTGAAATGGAAAATCATCGTACCCGAGGCTATGATGACAAAATGCTTTCTACATTTAAACTCAATTACAGAATTAAGTGAGTTCTTTGTGGATGTACAAAAAGCAAAACATGTCAGCAGTTCTTAAAGGGATACAACCAGAATTAGAAATCCAAATCACCATTCATGGATGGAAATATCATGTATTAAAATGTAAATTAGAAACTATGAAAACAACAGTTAACAATAAATCATTACATCTCTATATAGTCGAGTGCCTCTTTGACAAGATATATATAGATTTCTTCGGTTCTATTTTCTGTTATAAAAGTAATACCAGTAGCAAAGTCTAGCCGGGAAATGTTTTAATATGTATGACTAACTAAGACCGCTTAGTATTTTGTTCAAATCATAAAAATAACCTTCTGTGACAAGTTAATCCATTTAAATAAAATTTAGGTGAACGAAAATACATACATAGGTATATAATGTATGTATTTTAATAATAATAATAAAAACATGAATGTATCACACCTTTTAAGTGCAGTGAAACTTCTCTTTTTATCCTTGGCAGCCAACTTGTCTCCCCCACATTTTGTTGTCTGATGGCAGCCATCGGTACTTGTATCGTCTGTGGATACATCAGGTTGGACCGTTTCTTGTAATGGCAAGTCTCCTCGTCCAGCGCCATCACTAGATAAAGACATCTGCGTAAAAGTAAAGTAACATTACATTAAACCTAGACGACGGTGTATATATTGTCTCCATTTTATACCACAAATGTTTCTTTCCACATCGCCGACATAAATCCATGCCTGTTATTTACGACAGAAATGTAGCCCAATATTTGCAACTCTGCAAACATAAATTACTGCTCATTCTGCTACAAATGAAAGTTTAGAGGTCATCATCACTTTGGGAATATTTTTTGAAGGCGTTTCTCAATCTGAATTGGTGAGGTGGCACAGAAAATATTAAATTTACCCCCTAGATTTATTCTTGCTGCCCATTTGGATAGCTGATAGTCTGTAGCTTTATATATATATAGTGTGGCTCTGCTATTACACAGACCAGTATAACACAAAATCGGCTATAACTTGGTTAGACCATGTACTCCAATTGTTAGGATCCATGATATTTAATTTGATGCAAAATGGCATGGAATTCACAACTGACAGACCAAATTTTTCTAAATAATCTGAACACATTTTCACAATTTGTAATTCACACACAAAAAGCAGAGCCAATGACCACAAATTACCCCCCAGTAGATTTATTGATCCAAATCTTAATTACACACCATCTTGGCTTAATCAGCCAAACAAACAGCCCAATCACAACCCCCATTTATTGTGTGACTCCACTCATTTAACAAGTTTGTTTCTTTTTGTTAATTCACAACTATTGCCTATGTTTTCTTTATTGCATTTATAAATCATATTTTGCACATAAAATTAAAACACCTCCATTTTATATTCTCACTACAGTAGATACACATACATTTCTATGAACTTTTATTTGTGCACATACGCCTATGAACTTTCATTTACTGATCCATATATTTTCTACCTTCATTTAAACAACATGCATAGACTCCTAATTTTAGCCCCTGAATGTTATATGACGTTTTTGTCAAGGACCTTTTGACTATATTCCTATAATATCCATATTTTTTCTCTAATATACATAATAAAATATTAATATGGACTAGACTTGTAGTGTCATCAATAAACCATATATAATCAATCTGATGTGTATATTGCAATAAAACAGAATTATTTTGTGTTTATTTCAGTGTTTCCTCTGGGGGTCCGATCTATTGCATCTTTATGCAGTTATCATATGACATGTGATTTGTGTGATTCCATATAAATGGTTTCCTACATCATATGCTGGATTCCCCCCATCGTTTTTTAAATGAAGTTGCTATACAAATTGCTGCTTGCTGCATCTGCACACAACTGTAGGACAAATCATAGAGTGGTGTAGCATGGGATGTGTGGCCAGCATAGGGCAGCCACTTTAGGGGATGGGTGGCAATTATTATTTTCTGGTGATTTAAAGTACTTTTTGGGTAATGGTTGTTTTTCCAAATGGATTAATTTTAAAATTGGTGCAATTAGTTGTTGTGCTGGCCCCCAGCCCAGGTAAATTTTGTATGTACAATGTATGTCTGTTTGCTGTTGTTGAAGGTTTGTTACATCAAGGAAAAGGGTGGGCAACACATGCTACTCCACTGAAATCGTATGCTGCATCCAGACATATAGAACCGCTGTCGTCCATTCACATGTTTTTCCATTTTTGCCATATCCACATACTGCATATATGAAATCTTAGCTTAAAATACATTGTTGCTGAATTAGCAACGTTGCTGAAATGTAAGTGATTTTGTCCTATAATTTTATACAGCTTGAAACATGAAATAAAAATCTTGCGGTGCTGAAATAGCAACAACAATTTTGCAGCTAGGCGGTGTACAAAATCAGCGAGGCAGGCAACCTCACTTGTTATACACCAGGGGAAACCTTGTATATGATATAGCCAAAACATCCACACTGACTATTTTCCATAGAAAAAATGTCCAGGGATGCATGGCAATAACCAAAACATCTGTGTGTATTGTGTTGACATGAAGACAAAACCACAGCTGGCATAACTCAACATACAAAATACCAACATCTTATTTCAAATAGCGGGTACTATCAGCAGTGACTGGAAAGAAAGTCACAAAATTTCCTAGGAAATAAAGTCAGGAATATATATATATTATATATATATATATATACAATTCTAGAGAAAGTTGGAGAAGATACTGAAACCACTTTAACTTGCTTTTTTTATATGCTGCTGATCTAAAACCACACTTATTATTATTATGTCACAGATCACTGCACATTAAAAAACCATGACTGTGAAAACCCTAATCCTTAAGCATGACCTGTTCAGTTACAGACACATGCACAAGTTGAAGCCATTGTCTTTCATCTACCTTTATTTAGCACTAAGTATGACCAATCACAGACCCATGGATAAGATGTTGCCATTATCATCCATCTATCTTTACCACAAAAGACTGGAACATTGCTTAACAATAAACAAAACATACATTAATACATATTATCTTTTGAACTTAATAAATTTTATTTGTGATTTATTTCCTGCAACTATTTTCCCATGACTTTTCCCCTTAAATTCAGTATCAGCTTCACAGGAAAAAGAATAGAAATGTATTCACATAAATAACCCAAATATAATGAAGACTTCACCTTCCCTTTCTGACAAGGCTATCATGTCTATATAGTTGCAATGCTGTTCTCTTTGTACTTTTGTAATGTGTCACTTTTATTTATGTTTGTACAGATTCAAAACAAGGAAACCAGCCAATCATGAAATTTGAATGTTCGATGAATAAGCTTAAACAATTAATGCAGGCCTACATTAGAAAATATAGTTTAAATACATGGACGTTGTTACGTAGCCGAGTATCGGAAACCTGTTTGCTGCTGCTAAAGGTTCGAGCACTCAATGCGCATGCGCCAAATGTGCATTTTTCTGGTGCTCGGATGCGGAGCAGGAAGCCGAGCATCAAAACCATTGACCTGAAAAGTTTTCTTTCGGGTCACTGGTTGAAACTGTGTATCATGATGGTAAAGAGTTGAGGACTGAGCATTATTTTGGCTTGTTTCGGATGTTCGGACATAAAGATCCGAGCACTCGGCTGCTACCATGTCCTGCAGTAAACCATGCATGAAATTAACAAACCCCCTATAAGAGGCTGTGCCCTACAGCAACGGCATGGGGTACAATCGGGAGCCAACGCATTGAGTGCTCGGACCTTTAATGATAGCAAACAAGTTTCTGATGCCAGGCTACACAACCACTTCGTAAATACATATACCCCAATGCCTTATAAACGAAAACAGATTATGATTATAAGTCAAGCGCTACTCATAGTTATATTACATATATCATGCACTAGATATAAACTCTAGTCATCACTCTCAGTGTCATGTATCAAGACGACTTTTAATTATATGAAATTTTGTGACTATAGATAGTATAGTGAATCAATGATTGGGTCACAGCGACATAGTTTAGTTATATTCATAGACTAGCTATATCCCATTTCCCGCATTTGTTGACAAAAACTAGTTAGACCTATTTTAATATTTAGATCTAGTTACTTATTCTAAGTTATTTATATGGGTCTAGATTAGTAGATATATTATATCATATAAACCGTGGAAGCTGCCGAAACAATGATTAACATAATCTCAACTGTTTTCTGGTATATTGCCAAAATGTGGTTGTTTGAAAAAAATATACAATACCAATAGCCAAATTATTGGCAAATATGAAATTCTCAAATAGGTAGATACTACTTTTTACTAGTGAGTCTAGTCTAGATCTATTCTAGACAAAATTAGAGCAATTTGATCTGAAATGAACCCGCTGTCAAAACAAGGATTTCCGCACAACAGAACCTTTTCCAAAACAACACTTT